>CAMZMU010000063.1:70966386-71119656 GCA_947311845.1 Poa pratensis
TATCTGTGTCGGACAATACGTAAAGAATCGATCTGTGCAAATTGAAAATTTCAGCTCATACGTTGCAAATCAAGCCCAAATATTACAACCCAACCTAGAGGTGTAAGAAAATAGGTGCAGTTTCAACAAATCAGAAAAACATTGATTCAAAACCTGTTGCGGCCGGTCACCACCATCTTTGAATTGAGCCCATACTTTGTGCCATCGGTCGCTGGCCATGCAGCTATTATATGTGGTGACTTCCATCGTCTAGTCGAGTGCTCCACGCCGACGGCCTCTCTTAAGTTCGTGCTGCGAGCAAAGGACGGCAGATCGACGTTGAGTCATCTTGCGGCGTGGCTGACGCACAGCGGAGCAAATTGGTGTGGGTAGATCGCCTGCCGTCTCCACGCCGACGACCTCCTCTCCGAGCCTTCCGCCAGCCAGCTGGCAGATCGCCGCGCTTAGAGGAGGCTCTTAAATAGCCTAGTGTGTCCTTTTGTTAGAATACAAAAGAATTGATCAAAGAGTCCAGAACTCCAGATAGGGTTCAGCATAGTCTACAGATCAGATTGATTAGGTCATTAAGAAACATACATGAAGGATGTTGGAGAGAAAACAATGCTCACAGTCCAGAGATTAGAGACCATGACACCAACATGTAGAACCAGATGGGATACCTGATGCTTGTTTGCATGCATGCCTGGGATGATCGGCAGCTCAAAAACTATTGCATGACATATTGATGTTTGGTTTCCCTAGCAAAACTAATTGATGATGAGCAGATATGACTCTCATCCGAGTACGTAGTAATATCCTTGCTAACTTGCAGCCGTGGAAACCTTTGTGCAACAAAGAGAGACGAAAACATATTGATTTAGCAAGCAGAAAAAGGGCATGAAGTAAAAGCTATCTTGAAACTTAAAGATTTGACCGAGTTCTATAGCTATCTACATATATTCCTCCAAAAACAAAAAACTGCGTCTAATCAAAAAGCAATGTGAACATCCATGTTTCCGAGACCACTTATACTTTGTTTTACTAGGCTTCACTCTAACATCTAATCTGTTTTTTCAGCTTCAGCTAGCTACCAGATGTTTGCACCGATGGAAAATATTACCTTGGACAATTATCGCGGGGGCAGGACTGTCAGTCGAGGAAGCCTCAGTGGAGACGTGCAGCGTGTAAGGTCGCCAAGTATGCTTGCGTACACCATCAGTTCAGACAAAATTAAGCAAATCAATTGAAAAGCATGGAAGAATGCTTCGTGGCTCATTGTGCAGTACTCTAAACTTCAACGCATGACTTCTCCACAACAATATGGCATGTTTTATAGAAGAGATATCAACTCCGACGAACTACAATATCAATCAATCTCGTGGGTTATGTCGAGTGTCAGTCTGTAAGTTGAGAGCACGGGGTTGAGTTACTAACCTGATGATCCTCGTCGGCCAGTTGACCAGCAGCACAACTTCGTGGCAGCTTAGCCACGACAATCACAAATTGCGATCACGTTCTCCATGGCCATGCAGGTGAAGCAATTTCTGCACTTTAAGAATTTGAAGCGGTTGTCCATGATCCAAGAGCGCTACCACCACCAGTACAGTTAGCGCGCGCCGCCACGCCGCCGATCTGATGACCGTCCGGTTCTACCTGCCAAAGGCGCCGCCACGCGTCGATCTGACGAACCGTATGGTTCTTTCTCCTGCCATAGGTGATCCCAGACGCGAGGAACACAATGCCTCGATCACATCACGTCCCTTTTTATGCGTGACGACGGCAGATCGATTTCTGCTCAGGACTCGTCTTCGATTTCCAAAAAACGTGGCGAGCCTGCAAATCGTCGCGATGCAGGGTGACCTAGGGGAGAATATTAAGACGAAGATTGCTTATTTAATGGAACATGCAAGCGTGTTGACGTAATATAGCAGGCAGCTGACGCGTATAGCATGCTACTCTTGACGCGAGATCTGCATTGACTAATCTCAGCCATTGAGATCTTGTAAAAAAAACATTCATAAATCCTAGCCGTTATTTATCCTGTGTTTTAAGTATATAATAGATGTTTGATGCGCTTCCTGTAACAATAGAATGATAAACCACTACAGCGAAAACTGATACTCCAAAGGTAATAATACTAAAAGTTAACAGCACCTGAATGTGCCATGACATCTCATTGGAAAATAGTCTCCCATCATTAACTGATAATACAAAGTGCAGAGCATCAAACAAGCTGTTGATCTGTAACTGACGGAGCTCAGCATCACTGGTCTTATTGTCAAAGAGAACAACTCTATTTTCAAATAGCTTTAAACATGTCCTGAAAAAGAGCATGCTCATGTAAGGAACACTCGATCAGATTGCAACTGATTCCTAATAACACAGCGTTCTCAGGACATGATCAATGCAGATGGAAACACTTGAGTAACAGTGGAAATATATGAATTGACCTGAAGACATGGTGGGGCACCATCAGATAACATTTCATTCCAACCGATCATCCCTCCTGCTTCATCTCCATGTGTAAAACTAATATTGCGTGATCAAGGATTTTATTACCAAAAAACAGTTTAATGGACTCAATTGTATTCTGATCTTCACAAGAAAACCTAGAAGCAGCTGAAAAAAACCAAAAGTATGGCTTGTATCCCTGCTTTCCCGTGTCCATACACTGAGCTATCTCCTTCTGAAAATCTTCAGCGGTGGATTCCACATCAAATAGTCCTAACAAAGAAATAGTACGATAATTGATGAGTATTTGAGACATGCATGAAACTATGTGTCTTTTCGTAAAAAAATCAATTAAGGTGCTCTTGCTCTCCTACCACGAAAGAGAAGAAATCATATTGTAACAACAGATTAACAAAGGCGTTTGTTGTATCTTTTATGTGAAGACCGTATTCATACAATACGCAGAAGATACTGGAGCAGCATCACAATATTAACTTGAATAAGAAATGGATTAGAACAGAAGAAAAAACAAACTCTATCGGTTTAGCTATTGGACACTAGCTCTTTTTCAGCCATCTTGTAGAGAATTTCTTGTCAGTGGAAATTTAGAATCAATGTTAGTTTTGCTCATGCAAATATTAAAAAAAACATCTAGGTAAGAAAATGATCTACAACAGCTCCCAAGTCTTAAATGCTTTGTCACATCGCCCAAACTAGATAATTTTTTGACTGTAGCCGGCAGGAGCTCTGCCATTGCATTATTAGAAGAAAGAATTGATCCAGTTTAGAAGGGGAAACCGGACCCAAACCCATACAATGCACGGTTAATTACGGAAACCGGCGAAAACCACTCAAAACACTATAAAAGGAATTAAGTCACATCATCGGAGCCGGAAACAAGATTCCCTAGCCAAGTCTATCGGAGACACCTTGTAATCAGCAACACCATGCAACACCACCCGGAGATCACTCACCCGACAAAGGGAGAGCTTGCGCCTAGCCATAAGAATGCAGCCACTAACCATTAACTTGTACCATCTCACGAATTGCTTGGAGCGCCATCGGGGAAGATGGTTGCTTGCACAATCGAAGATAAGGCTTCATCTTGTCTTGCACATCTTCCTCGGAGCCTTTCTTCAAAACATGTCCCTTCGGAAATTACAAGTCACTATAGCTTAACAATCAAACATATGTGTTTGCAACCTTTTTAAAATCGTATAGAGCTGTATGACCTAGAATAATAACAAATATTATGGCCAAGAATCCTCACCGGGAGTGTCAATGACATTCAGGGTGCGAAACGCCTTACTTCTTTTCTGGCAAGTCTTGGTGACACCGCGATAGGAGCGCTTCGATACAAATTCTTCTTTCCCGGTGGCACTCTTGCCAGAACCAATTTCCCGACGAGAGCAATAGTAACATCGGCATGGAAAGGTACCTCAGAAAAAACATCGGCATGGGAAGGGCAAGGCGTGTCAGCTCCTCCTCTGCCCCGTCGCCGTCGCTGTCTCTGCCCTCCGCCCATTATGAATCGCTGCCGAGAAAAAACGTCACCGCATCAGCAACCAAAACCTCAACTCAATCTGAACGAGAAAAGAGCCAAAGATGGGTGGCAATAACAAGAGAATCCTCGCCTTCCGATGGAAGCAGGCTGCCGGACCAAGAGGGTGTTGAGTAGGGCAATACTGTATTACTTGAGACGGCGCAAGCACTCGACGGGATGTAGGTTGAAGGGCATAAGTAGGAAGCGGGAGAAGATACCCAAACGGCACTAGGGAAATCAATGCTCGAGGATACCAAGACGTCTCTGCATTTCCATTGGGCTGCCGCTTCGTGTTACCAACGATTTTCAGGTCTGGCGCCAGGAAATGTATTTATAAGGTAGAAATCACGCTCACTTTATTTATAGTAGCAAAATATTAATTGTAGTAAATCAATACTCCCTCCGTCTGGTTCTTAGGTTATTGTCAATTTGACTAACGTAATACAAATAATATTACAAAAATATATCATTTGAAACTTTAGATGAAACAACACAGGCACCGCCGCCGCCACGGCGCCAAAGGACTCGAGAGACTGAGAGCGGGAGGCGTCGGCACGGCGCAACCTAATTGCCACGTACCGCGGAGCGGTATGCGCTCCGCGGACCCTCCCGGCACCGTGGGCCGGCCTAGTAATATTCTGGACTCTTTTTTTAATTATATATTATTTTTCTGTTTCTTTCTTCTTTTCTTTTTTCTTTTTTATTTTTTAACTTTTTGTGATTTTTAAATAATGTTCAGTTTTTTAAATGTTTAAATCTAATAAATCAGATTTGAATTTTTTAATTTCTTTTCAAATTTAAAAAAATTCAGATTTGAAAACTGATCACATTTTGTTCAAATTTTAAAAAGTTGAGTTTTGAAAAAAAAATCAAAACTTATAAAATGTTCGGAATTGAAAATTGTTCAATTTATTTAAAAATGTTCAAATTTAAAATATTCATATTTCACTTTCAAATTATTCAGAGTTGAAAATGTTCAGATTTCAAAAATATTGTTTAGATTTGAAATATGTTCGGATTTTGTTAAAACGTTCACACTTTAAAACATTCATTTTTTTTTAAATGAACATTATTCATTAAAAAATAAAAAAAAAAGAGGAACAATACCTGTTATTGGGCAGCGTCTGTAGCGGCCCATGAAGCAAGCGCAGCCGGCGGAGCACAATGCCCTACGCTTGACGCGTTAACTAGGCACTCCCCTTCGGCACTAGGTTATGGAAGCCGATGGGACTGGCAAAACCTTATTTGGGCCAGGCTAAATACGAAAAAGGCTGAATTCTTTTGGTCGGTAAGACCCTTTAACTAGGGCGCTCGAGATTTGTTGTTATCAGACGATGACCGAATTTACCGCCCGTATCTTATCCTTCACCGCGACCTGTAAGGATTGTTGTATACCCATATTTATTGTTGTATAATTGTTACAAAATGTTGCGATACTTAATTCACCTACAACTTGATACCGAAGCGGATACATGCAAAACTGAGTGGTGCCACATTTGTTTTCATATTTTTTGCGGAACCGGAAAAAAATATAGAACCCCGGAAACAAATATTATCGGAAATAGATATGGACCGAACACGGTGCGGACACAGAACAAAAAGCGTATGTTTGTCGGAACCAAGAGACCACATGAATAATGCAGGAAAACTCAATCAAACCAACAAACTTGTCATGTTTCTAAGATGAAATAAAATATGTGGTGAAAGTTATGGTGGTGAAAGGTGGACTGTTTCTTCATGCGTAGATCTTCTTCCTCCGATCGCCATGGTGGTGAAAGGTGGACTGTTTCTTCAAGATATGTGGTGAAGTTGGAACGTGTTGGGCGGAGCTTCTCAATGGTGAAGACATCTTGTCGCCGTTACCCGTGACTTCGCGAGCCTCTCGACGCTAGGGTGTTGTCCCGCCCTAGCCTCTTATTTTTCCAGGCCTTCGTTCCGATCCGGAGGGTCGATCGGTCTTCCGTCGTGGCTCACGTTTGTCGGACTACCTCCAAGTGGTTCCCTCCCCGGAGTTGGTGCTGATGGCCGTGGCGTAGAGCACAACAACGGAGTGGGTGGAGGATTACTTGATGGCTTTTCGTCTGATCTTTTCAAAGTCCGTTTTGTAAATGGCAAGGACTTGGGTCTACTTTCTTTTTCTTTTAAGGTCCTCATGCTTGTTAGAGTAATAACAAGGAGATTCCCTAAAAACATGCTAAGAATAGCTAGAATTTATAGAAGAAGATACCATTCGATTTGATGAGAAATAAAAAGGAATGTTGAGAATTCGCGTGGGTGAATCTGAAGCAGCTATTTTCGAAGTAACATTAAGAGAAACAACGACTGGAGTGGGGGGAGTCAAAGTCGAAGAGAGGATTCCTCGCTTCTTTCTCTCATGCAAGCAAAACCGTGCCCCTTTTTTAGTTTCTAGTTATTGCTACGCGACGAATAGAATTAGTTATAACATGACAAAATTTGACCCTTTTCAATTCAATCATTTTATTTGTATCGAAAGGAAAACAAAAGAAAATTGGACCTCAGAGTTATGATTTTCTTGATAAATTCTATTTTAGAAAAGAAAATTCAATTCCCGGGGAGGCCGCTTCGTCCAGATGACGGTTTGTTTAATTTTTCCAAACAAAAAAGTACCTGCTGGACTTGGTGTACGCACCGCCGAAGTAGTAGGGGTTTATTCGCGTGCGCGCCATCTGATTCCACAGGTATCGTTCGCCCGTCGACGGCAGCTCGACGCACACAACGTGGGATCTCCGCCCCGTAGGTGAGGTTCTCCGTTGATCCCCGACGCAGATTCAGATTATTGCGATTTTCAGGAGTATAAATGTCGTCCCTTCTGATGCATTGATGCAGAGGTGACGGCTCAGTACGGACAACGATGGCGTCCTCCAGCAAACGCCCCGTCGGCAACGCCGACAGGTTAAGTGACCTCCCTGATGGCCACTATGGTTAGGGATTATCATTGCGTGGTCAATCTCTCCTATCTTCTGTTTTTATCATGGTATCAGACAAGCGATTCTCTTCCAACCCCATCCACTTCCGCCGCCGCCCTAGGGTTGTGCGCCGCCCTTCCTCTCCACCCTCGGCCGCCGCCACCATGGCCGACGCCGGCATCCCACCCCACCCCCACGCCGCCCTTTGGGCTCAGACCAACGCCATCCAGAACATCAAAGGTCTCATCCCCGTCACTCTCGATCTCAAGGCGTCGAACTTCTCCAAGTGGCGAACTTCCTCACCATCGCCGTCACCCAGTTTGCCCTCGCCGATCACCTTGATCCGGCGCCTCCTCCGGTCGACGCTGAGTGGCTGCGGATGGACTCCACCATCCTTCGGTGGCTGTACGGCTCCATCAACCCCGACATCGCCGACATGGTCATGGCCGCTGGTTCCACGGCCGCCGCTGTCTTCGCCGGCATCACTCCCTCTTCCGCGACAACCAGCAGGCACGCGCAGGCTACCTCGGCCAGAAGTTCCGCAACATCACCCAGGGCGACAAGACCGTCACCGCCTACTGCCTCGAGCAGAAATCCGTCGCCGACGCCCTCGCCGACGTCGACGCCCGGTCTCCGACGAGTGCTGGTGTGGAACACCATCAAGGGCCTCCACGACCACTACAAGGACATCGGCAACCTCGCGCCCCTCATCAAGCCATTCCCCACTTTCCTTGAATTTCGCAACATGCTTCTTCTCCAGGAACTTAAGCCGTCCTCCCCGAGCTCTACGTCGCCCGCGGTCTTCTACTCTGCTCCTGCCGCCGGCGCGCCGTGTGGGGGACCCGCACCTCCGCCACCTGCCCCCACCGGCTACGGCAACGGCCGCTACAAGGGCAAGAAGAAGAAGACCTGGGGCGGTGGCGCCCCCTTCTTCCCCAGCATGCAGAACCCCTGGAACGGCGCCATCCACATGTACCCGATGGCGGGCCATGGCGCGCCCAGGCATGGCAACGCCGTCCCTCAGCATCCTCGGCCCGATGCCTCGTCACCCGCCCCACCGCATCGTCCTCCTGCTCGGGCTACATGGCCTTGCCCGCGCCGCCTCCAACACAGCAGGCGACGTACTCCTACCCCGGCTACCCCGCCTACGGCTCCTCCTCGGCACCAACATGGGACCCCTCCGCCCTCGCGAGCTACTTCAACACCATGAGCCTCCAGGCCCGACGGAGTGGCACATGGACACTGGAGCCTCCGCTCACATGTCCTCAGATGCTGGTAATCTCACATCCCTCTCCACAATTCCTCCACACCGACATATCATCGTTGGTGAAGGTTCTTCCATCCCCGTAACTCATTCTGGTCATGTTCAGCTTCCCACCTCTCATAGTCTTACTCTTCGTGATGTCCTTGTTACTCCCCGCATTGTTAAAAATTTAATCTCTGTTCGTCAATTTACTACTGACAATTCATGTTCGGTTGAATTTGACCGTGGGGCTTTTCTGTGAAGGATCTCAGGTCAGGGAGCGTGATTCTCAGGTGCAGTAGCTCGGGCGATCTCTATCCGCTCACTACCTTGACGCACGCTCTCACCGCCATCACCGCCGACTCCACCCTTTGGCACCGGCGCCTCGGGCACCCCAGTCATGACGCATTCCGGCGCCTCGTCTCGTCATCTTCGCTTCCGATCAATAAAGTGCACAAGGACCCTAGTTTATGCCATGCTTGTCAACTTGGCCGTCATGTTCGTTTACCTTTTTTTTGCTTCTACACTCGTACTCACAGACCGTTTGAGTTAATTCATTGTGATTTGTGGACTTCCCCCATTGAGAGTATTTCGGGTTACAAATATTATCTTGTCATTTTAGATGATTTCGCTCATTATGTATGGACGTACCCCTTACGGCAAAAATCTGAAGCGTTTGCACACCTGTCTAACTTTCGCTCTTATGTCGCTACACAATTTTCTCTTTCTCTTCAAGCGATCCAGTGCAACAACAGCCGCGAATTCGACAATCGCGCCCTAGGACCTCTCCATCAAGCACGAGATTCTCCTCCGTTTCTCTTGCCCTACACCTCTCCCCAAACGGCAAAGCTGAACGCATTCTTCGCACTCTTAACGACATAGTTCGCACCCTCCTTTTCCAAGCCAGCATGCCTTCCAACTTTTGGGTCGAAGCCCTCCATACATCCACCTATCTTCTCAATAGCCTACCACAAAGCCCTTGCGGCCCCATCCCCTTCGTCGCCCTCTTTAGCAAACCACCAAACTATACACTCCTTCGTACTTTCGGTAGTTTATGCTACCCCAACCTCGCGTCCACTATGCCTCACAAACTCTCACACCGATCGGTTGCTTGCGTCTTTCTTGGCTATCCATCCAACCATCGCGGCTACCGTTGCATGAACCTCGAAACCCGCCGCATCATCATCTCTCGCCATGTGATTTTTGACGAAACTCGGTTCCCTTTTGCTCCTGGTTTTTCTGTTTCTAACCTGCAGCAACACGCCTCTACACCGACTCGGATGTCGATCGATCGACGTACTCGACTCGGGCTCCGTGCCGCCCATGCATGCTGGGCTGCGTCCTTCCGCGAGGCCGCATCGGCCCGCTGGACCCCGCCCCGACTCGCCGGTCATCTCGAGCCAGCCTCGTCTCCCTCGCGCTCGACGGCCCACTCGGCCTGGCCCACGCCGGCTCCCTCAGCCGCACGGACACTGGTCGCGCGCACACCAGCCTCACGCACGCTGGCCCATTCGCCAGCCCATCTGGCGTCTCCCGCACCAGCCTCTCCCGCCTCGGTCTCGCTGGATGATACGTCTCAAACGTATCTATAATTTTTGATGTTCCATGTTTGTTTTGTACCAATTGCTACATGTTTTGCATCTACTTTATATCACTTTTATACATTTTTTGGGACTAACCTATTAACAAGATGCCGAAGTGCTAGTTCCAGTTTTCTGCTGTTTTTGTATTCCAGAAAAGCTAGTCTGAAATATTCTCGGAATTGGACGAAACTACACGGGGGTCCCTATTTTTCCAGAACACCCTGACGGAGCGAAGGAGCGACAGAAGAGGGCCACCAGGTGGCCACACGCACCTAGGGCGCGGCCCGCGCCCTAGGGTGGTGTGGGCCCCTCGGGGGTCTCCAGCCGCCGCCCTTTCGCCTACTTATTCCCCCCGACGCGAAAACCCTAAGTGCCTGAGCAAATATCCACGAAAAGGTCCAGAGACGCCGCCGCCGTCAACCCTAGCTCGGGAGGGTTCAGAACCTCTTCCGGCACCCTGCCGGAGAGGGGAATCGTCACCGGAGGCTTCTACATCGCCATGCCTGCCTCCGGAGTGATGCGTGAGTAGTTCATCCTTGGACTACGGGTCCATAGCAGTAGCTAGATGGTTGTCTCTCCACTTTGTGCCATCATGTTTAGATCTTGTGAGCTGCCCTACATGATCAAGATCATATTATTGTAATGCTACATGTTGTGTTTGCTGGGATCCGATGAATATTGAATACTATGTCAAGTTGATTATCAATTTATCTTATATGTTATTTAAGATCTTGCATGCTTTCCGTTACTCGTAGATGCTTTGGCCAAGTAGATGCTTGTAACTCCAAGAGAGAGTATTTATACTAGATAGTGGGTTCATGCCTCCGTTTAATCTGGGACAGTGACAGAAAGTTCTAAGGTTGTGGATGTGCTGTTGCCACTAGGGATAACCTAACGATGCTATGTCCACGGCATATGTGTTTGTTTACATTACGCGCTTTACTTAATGCAATTATCCGTTGCTTGCAACTTAATACCAACGGGGATTCGGATGACAACCCGGCGGTGGATTATTAGTCATAGATGCTTTGGATAACGGTCTATGTATCTTGTCGTAATGCCCAATTAAATATCATAGTAGTCAACATGTCATGTATATGCATTGTCATGCGCTCACTATTTGTCAATTGCCCAGCTGTAATTTGTTCACCCAACATGTTAGTTATCTTTTATGGAGAGACACCACTAGTGAACTGTGGACCCCGGTCCATTCTTTTACACTGATTAAACAACCACAAACTGCAAACTGTTCCTTTTTCATTCTCTGCAATTTAATACTCATTTTCCACACGAACGTTTAATCCTTTGTTTTCAGCAAGCCGGTGAGATTGACAACCTCACTGTTTCATTGGGGCAAAGTACTTTGATTGTGTTGTGTGCAGGTTCCACGTTGGTGATCGTGTTGCGCCGTGCGGCCACAACAACCTTCTGAAGAGTTGCTGCTCCTACTGGTTCGATAACCTTGGTTTCTTTCTGAGGGAAAACTTGCTGCTGAACTGCATCATACCTTCCTCTTGGGTCTCCCAACGAGCGTGTGATTCACGCCATCAAGCTCTTTTTCTGGCGCCGTTGCCGGGGAGACAGCAGTCTTCTGCAAGGGGAGTTTCACGCTTCCAATCTCTTTACTTTGTTTTTGTCTTGCTTAGTTTATTTTATTTTATCTTGTTTGCTTTCAATTATCAAAAACACAAAAAAAATTAGTTACTTGCATCTAGTTTATTTTCTGTTTGGTTTTTATTATTTCATCATGCTTCTCCCTAAGTATACTTTAAAAGAAATATCTGTGGGTAGTGGGTCTATCATTGGAAGAGATAACATTGAGGAATTCTTTAATCATTAGTATGGTTGAAGATTTTGAAGATAGATCCTTGGTAGAACTTGCTCCAAATTATGAAATTGCTACAGCTTCTCTAGTTCACATGTTGGAAGCTCGGTTTGTCAATCTTAGTCCCATAATGCAGCACATGTTTCTAAAACTTCATGATACGGAAGATGGTGAAAAGAAAGATTTTGTTTTAGAAACCCTACTTAACGAATTTGGTGATGTTGCTAGGGAAGTTAGAAAAGTTTTTATTAAATACAAGATGCTTGGGTATTGTATTGACGTTGTTAATACACTTGAAAAACTTGAAAAAGAGAGGCTTAAGTACACTAAAGAAACTAATTGTGAGGGGGAAGTTAAAATACCAATACCTTTTAAGCTTATAGGAATGCAGGAGGCACTAGAAAAGAATTTTGATTGGATTGTTCCTGAAAACCCATTTGATGAATATGATGAGCCTAGAGGTATTGAGAAAGGGAATTCGAAACCTACATAGATAAGATAAAATGCATTGTTGAGAAAACTTCTGACCTCTATTTGGATGCTTCTTCACTTGGTAATACTTGATGCATGCTTTGTGCCTAGCTAAAAGGCGTTAAAGAAAACGCTTATGGGAGGCAACCCATTATTTTTTTTCTGCAATTTTTCTTTTATTGAGTCAAGGAGGATGTTTACTTCTGTAGCAACTCCTTTGTATCTTTATTTTCTCGCATTGTTGTGCCAAGAGTAGCCTCTAATGTTAAGACGATGCTTAATTTTGATTGCTGCGCAGAAACAGATTTTTGCTGTTCACTGTACGAAATTCCTAAAATCACCAGATTGTTAATTAAATCTGAAATTTTTTGTGCGTAATCTGAGCGTTGTAAGTGCCTTGAAAAAATTCGTCTTTGCGGACTGTTCTGTTTTAGACAGATTATGCCTTTTTATTTTGCATTCTCTCTTTTACTAGTGTTGAGTGAAATTCTTTTTTGGGTGGAAGAGCTTCACATAACATCAGTGGCTGTAGCTAATGTTTAAAGTAACAAATCATATTGCGTCTTTATAGAACATGTGAATTTTTGATTATGCACTAACCCTCTAATGAGATCTACTTTGAGTTTGGTGTGACGGAAGTTTTCAAGGGTCAAGAGAGAAGGATGATATAATAGGATCAAGAAGAGTGAAGAGCTTAAGCTTGGGGAGGCTCCCATGGATCTCCCCAGCATATTTCAAGAAGACTCAAGCGTCTAAGCTTGGGGATGCCCAAGGCATCCCCTTCTTCATCGTCAAAATTATCAGGTCATCTCTAGTGAAACTATATTTTAATTCTTTCACATCATATGTGCTTTTCTTGGAGCGTCTGTGTGCTTTTATTTTCAGTATTGCATTTTATTTTCAATAAAGCTTGACTGGACCCTAGCATTCTTGATTGGGAGAGAGACACGCTCCGCTTTTTCATGAGAATACTCCTATTCTTCACTTATATTTGTTGAGTATTCATATCTAGCGCTGTTCAGCTTTTAGCTCTTGTTTTCATGTATCTCTTGTCAGAGCTATTAGCTTTCTTTTGTAGAAAGTACTCTCTTGCTTCACTTATATTTGTTTGGAGAGTTGATGAAATAAATTGATTGGTGTTTGGTTGGTTCAGAAAATGTTGCATGTGGTAATTGGTATAAGGAAAAACTTGCTTAATCTTGTAGATCACTAAAATGGATAACTTGATGCTTGTCAATTGTTTTGAGTTAACAAGTAGATCATGATTAAATTGTGCATCACATGAGTTAAGCCTATTAGTGAAGAACTACCGTAAAGCTTGTTGAAAATTTGGTTTGCATCGGTGGTATCTCTAAGGTCTAGATATTTTCTAATAACAGGGTTTGGTTAACAAGGAAGACGGTATGAAGTCTTATAACGTTTGCAATATGTTTGTCATATAAAACTTGGTGTACGGGTTGATATTCTTGTTTGCTTACATAACCTTGCTAGCCTAAACTCTGTACTGAGAGGGAATGCTTCTCGTGCATCCAAATCCTTGAGCCAAAATCCATGCCATTTGTGTCCACCATAACTACCTATATGTGGTATTTCCTTGCCACTCCAAGTAAATTTTTCATGTGCTACCTTTAAATTATTCAAAATGTTATTATTCCCTTTTTGTGTCAATGTTTACTAGCTCATGAGGAATTAGTGTGGTTATTCTTTATTCTATTTGTGATGGACTTTTACACCTGGACTAGTGGCATATACATCCGCTTATCCAATAACTTGCAAAAAGAGCTGGCAACGGGGTGCCCAGTCCCAATTAATTACAACTTTAACCAATTAATTCTCTTCACACTTTTGCCCTGATTCATCAGTAAGCAATGACAAACAGTGAAATACCTGAATGTGTGTAAACCAAAGAGAAAGAGGGATGATCTGCCTTGCTGGTAGAAATAACGTCCTTCATGGGAGCCGCTCTTAAAAGTCCGTTCGACAGGTAGAATACTGTTCTCACCCGCTACCATTCGTTGACAATTAACAAACACCTCTCAAAAATAGATACTCCTCCATGGTATGTGATTGATGGAAGGCACCCGAGGATTCGGTTAGCCATGGCTTGTGTTAGCAAGGTTGGGAGGAGTATCAAATATTTTATGCAATCTCTATATGCTTTCAAAAACCTAAAAGCTCTAGCACATGATTTAATCCCTGCTTCCCTCTGCGAAGGGCCTTTCTTTTACTTTTATGTTGAGTCAGTTTTCCTATTCTTTCTGTCTTCCACAAGCAAACACTAGTGTCAACTTTGTTACAACATGCGTTATATGCAATGTATTGGACTTGTTATACTACTTTGTGTTGACAATATCCATGAGATAAATATGTTGAAAGTTGAAGCAAATGCTGAAACTAAATTCTTCCTTTGTGTTGATTAAATACCTTTTATTAGAAACTATTGCTTTATGAGTTAACACTTATGCAAAACTGTTTGATGCTTGTCTCGAAAGTACTATTCATGAAAACGTTTAGCTTGTGTGATTCATTGTTTACTCATTATCTATTTGGTAGCAAATTATAGACCATTGACTTGGATCACTTCATTCATTTACATGTGCCTTGCAATATTATATGATCAAGATTATGATAGTAGCATGTCACCTCAAAAATTATTTTGTTTTTATCGTTTACCTACTCGAGGACGAGTAGGAACTAAGCTTGGGGATGCTGATACGTCTCAAACGTATCTATAATTTTTGATGTTCCATGCTTGTTTTATACCAATTGCTACATGTTTTGCATCTACTTTATATCACTTTTATACATTTTTTGGGACTAACCTATTAACAAGATGCCGAAGTGCCAGTTCCTGTTTTCTGCTGTTTTTGTATTCCAGAAAAGCTAGTCTGGAAATATTCTCGGAATTGGACGAAACTACACGGGGTCCTATTTTTCCAGAACACCCTGACGGAGCGAAGGAGCAGCAGAGGAGGGCCACCAGGGGCCACACGCACCTAGGGCGCGGCCCCGCCCTAGGGTGGTGTGGGCCCCTCGGGGGTCCCAGCCGCCGCCCTTTCGCCTACTTATTCCCCCCGACGCGAAAACCCTAAGTACCTGAGCAAATATCCACGAAAAGTTCCAGAGACGCCGCCGCGTCAACCCTAGCTCGGGAGGGTTCAGAACCTCTTCCCGGCACCCTGCCGGAGAGGGGAATCGTCACCGGAGGCTTCTACATCGCCATGCCTGCCTCCGGAGTGATGCGTGAGTAGTTCATCCTTGGACTACGGGTCCATAGCAGTAGCTAGATGGTTGTCTCTCCACTTTGTGCCATCATGTTTAGATCTTGTGAGCTGCCCTACATGATCAAGATCATATTATTGTAATGCTACATGTTGTGTTTGCTGGGATCCGATGAATATTGAATATTATGTCAAGTTGATTATCAATCTATCTTATATGTTATTTAAGATCTTGCATGCTTTCCGTTACTCGTAGATGCTTTGGCCAAGTAGATGCTTGTAACTCCAAGAGAGAGTATTTATGCTAGATAGTGGGTTCATGTCTCCGTTTAACCTGGGACAGTGACAGAAAGTTCTAAGGTTGTGGATGTGCTGTTGCCACTAGGGATAACCTAACGATGCTATGTCCACGGGCATATGTGTTTGTTTACATTACGCACTTTACTTAATGCAATTATCCGTTGCTTGCAACTTAATACCAACGGGGGACTCGGATGACAACCCGGCGGTGGATTATTAGTCATAGATGCTGTTGGATAACGGTCTATGTATTATGTCGTAATGCCCAATTAAATATCATAGTAGTCAACATGTCATGTATATGCATTGTCATGCGCTCACTATTCGTCAATTGCCCAGCTGTAATTTGTTCACCCAACATGTTAGTTATCTTTTATGGAGAGACACCACTAGTGAACTGTGGACCCCGGTCCATTCTTTTACACTGATTAAACAACCACAAACTGCAAACTGTTCCTTTTTCATTCTCTGCAATTTAATACTCATTTTCCACACCATACGTTTAATCCTTTGTTTTCAGCAAGCCAGTGAGATTGACAACCTCACTGTTTCGTTGGGGCAAAGTAGTTTGATTGTGTTGTGTGCAGATTCCACGTTGGTGATCGCTTGCGCCGTGCGGCCACCAACAACCTTCTGAAGAGTTGCTGCTCCTACTGGTTCGATAACCTTGGTTTCTTTCTGAGGGAAAACTTGCTGCTGACTACTGCATCATACCTTCCTCTTGGGGTCTCCCAACGAGCGTGTGATTCACTCCATCACTGGACCGCGGCCCATCTCCTGCGGCGTCTGACGCCATCCCTGACGATGCGGCCTCTGTCGACACGGCCTCCTCGCCTCGCTCGTCCCCGGCATCGACTCCACCAGGCTCGCCGACGCCTGCTGCTGTCCCACCTCGCCATGTGCCTCGTGCACCGCTGGTAGCTGCGTATCATCGCATGGTGACCCGTCGTCAAGCTGGGAAGATCATCGGCCCCCCGAGAGCGTCTAAATCTACACGCCGACACAGCCGCGGTTCCATCCCGGTTCCCAAGTCTGTTCGAGGTGCTCTCAAAGACCCGAACTGGCTTGCAGCGATGCAAGACGAGTACATGCTCTTCTCGCTAATGACACGTGGGATCTTGTCGTCCCTCCTGCCAACGCCAACGTCGTCTCCGGCAAATGGGTCTTTCGTCACAAGTTCAAACTGGACAGCACTCTCGACCAGTACAAAGCTCGCTGGGTGCTGCGAAGCTTCTCGCAGGAGCACGGCATCGACTTCGACGAGATGTTTAGCCCCATGGTCAAACCAGCCACCATTCGGGCTATTCTCTCCGTCGCCCTCTCCTCCGACTGGAAGATTCACCAACTTGATGTCAAGAACGCCTTTCTTCATGGGAAGCTCTCCGAGGTGGTCTTTTGTCACCAGCCCACAGGGTTCGTCGATGGTTCCGCCCCGACCACGTGTGTCGTCTCAATCGAGCCCTCTATGGCTTGAAGCAAGCCCCTCGCGCGTGGTACCATCGCTTCGCCACCTTCGTCACCTCATTCGGCTTCACCTGCTCCAAGTCCGACACGTCGCTCTTCATTCTTCACGGCTCCTTCGACATGGCATACCTGCTCTCTACGTCGACGACATCATCCTCACGGCTTCATCCTCGACTTTGCTTGAGCGTGTCATCACCGCTCTCAGTGCTGAGTTCGCTATGACTGACTTGGGTGAGCTTCATCACTTCCTCGGCCTTGCCGTTCGACGTGATGCCCAGGGGATGTTCTTGTCCCAGACTCAGTACGCTCTCGAGATCCTCGAGCGTGCTGGTATGAGCTCCTGCCATCCTGCCTCGACACCAGTGGACACCGCCCCCAAGCCCGCAGCTACGGCAGGTCCTCTGGTTGCTGATCCTACGGAATACCGCAGCCTTGCTAGTGCTCTCTAGTACCTGACGTTCACTCCCTCGGACATAGCCTATGGCGTGCAGCAGATTTGCCTTCATATACATGATCCTCGTGAGCAGCACCTGTCGTTGATCAAACGAGTTCTTCGCTACATCAAGGGTACCTTGCACCACGGACTCCAGCTGACTCGGTCCCCCACCGATCGTCTCGTGGCTTACACTGATGCCGACTGGGCTGGGTGCCCCGACACTCGCCGTTCGACCTCTGGGTATTGTGTCTTCCTCGGTGACAACCTCGTTTCTTGGTCCTCAAAGCGGCAGCACACTGTTTCTCGCTCCAGTGCCGAAGCCGAGTACCGAGCTGTTGCAAATGCCGTCGCTGAATCTAGTTGGTTGCGCCAACTCCTCCATGAGCTGCATCGACCTCTCCCGAGTGCCACTATTGTCTTCTGTGACAATGTCAGTGCTGTCTACATGTACACGAATCCGGTTCAGCACCAACGCACCAAACACATCGAGATCGACCTTCATTTCGTTCGAGATCGTGTGGCGCTTGGTCACATCCGAGTTCTTCATGTGCCCTCCTCAAGGCAATTCGCGGACATCTTCACCAAAGGCCTTCCATCACCGTTGTTCTTGGACTTCCGATCCAGTCTCAGCGTCCAAGAATCTCCCGTTGCGACTGCGGGGGGATGTTAGGCAATCCGCATATACCAAATATGCTGTTATTCCCAGCCGTATTTGGAGCCTGAGATATTTTATAATCGGGCCATTATGGTTAGGGATTAGGATTGATTTGTTTCCATGCTTATCTTGTAATCTGTCTATATGAACGAGGTAACACGGAACCCACCATTGCGTGGTCAATCTCTCATATCTTCTGTTTCTATCATCATCCACCATATCATGTCGTTCCTCACGGCTCGGCAGGCCGTGCAGACGTGCGTGCTGTCACAGCGGTGGGAGGACCTCTGGTGCTCCATGACATGCCTCAACATTGACGAGCGGGAGTTCCACGGCGACGACGAATGGGACGAGTATGATGAAGAGGATGACACTGACTGTGCTAGGTTTGAGGATTTCGTCACCAATCTGCTGATGTTTCATCGTGCGCCAATATTGGATAGGTTCCGACTTCATGCTTCTGATCAGGAGAGTAAATTTGTCAACTCATGGCTACGCCGTGGCATCAAGCGCTGCCCCAAAGTGGTGGAGATCCATTTGACTTACGACTGTAAGTTACCACATCTGGGATCCAGCTCTTCACGCCTAAACAGGCTGCATTTTATCGGGATTACTTTGGACAAAACTTTCACACGGCAGCTTCCTTCTGGCTGGCCGGTCCTGCATGATTTGGGGCTTGAGCGGTGCAGGCTTGACGATGATGCAGAAATTGTATCTTCCACACTCAAGAACTTGACAATTGAAGACTGTACAACTGAAAATCCAAGTCGGTTGACTATCAAAACTCCATCTCTTACTTATCTGAAGCTGGTCATTACTGCTCTTGATCATAACTGGCAAGCTGTTGTAGCAGACGAGATGTCGTTCCTCATCAAAGCCACCATTTGTGTAAAAGCCTCAACAGCGATGCTGCATGCAAGCTTCTTTTCAGCCTAATTTATGTGAAAGAGTTAGAACTGACTGGTCTTTGAACGCTGGTATGTCTCTCATCTTGTTAAACTTTTTCTGATGGAAGGATCTCCAACCCCCCAGTGCTATCAATGAAAACTTTGTGTTTGAGCTTGTAGTTTTCTTGTGCCTTTTGAATTTTAATTGTTGCAATGAATAAGTTGATTAAGAACCCATACATAAATATGATTTCATTAGACTTGTATTCATCATTTGAACTGGACTGATTTCTTCATTCAGGCTAATTTCCACATTGGATCGGCAACTTTCCAGTGTTCCATAATGTTAGAACCTTACTGGTCGACAGTTGTGATCTGAGTGACAGTTGTGATATACTGGGATGCTTTTTGAACAATGCCCTTGTTTAGAGAAACTTACCCTGCAAACTTGCAAGGTATTTTTTGTATTTCTATCGTCTTATATACTCTAGCTTTACCATCTTACAATTTGGCTGTTGTACTCCCTAAAGCTTCCAGAAGGTTCTAAGAAGAGCAAAGCAGGAGGAAATGCATCTTTCGGTGCCCAAGCCTCAAGAGGACTGAAATCAAATACGATAAAGACGACGATGTTCAGAAACTGTTTGACATTTTGCTTGGCGTTTGGAGGAACCTACAGAAGAGTACCATTGTGATTAAGAAGACTTCAATAAGTTACGCCATGTTCTACTGAAATGTAGTACACCCTCTGCCATTTACGTTGTACTTCTATATATTTTGCTTTTTTTTTTGTGAGGAAACATCAGGTGATTACAGCAAGTAAGCAGAAAAGAACACCACAAAGATGGAAATTACAAACAAGTCCTTCTGCATCTCGATGACCCTGGCGAGGAGTAGGACGTGCCGATGACGCGCCGCCGCTGCAACTTCCCACAAGCCTTGGAACGGAAGAAGCCCCCTAGCGGACGGGAAGTCGTCGAACCTCGAACCCCGAAGAGCCTCCACCCTGCTCCACCGGCAGCACCGCCTTGCATCACCACCTTCTGCTTCGAAGTCGTCAACTGGATCCGCCGCCACCAGATCCAGAGGGGGAGGAACCGCACACGGCGATCCCAGAGGACCGCGAGCGCGGGGAAGTCGTCAACTATATATTTTGCTTTTGATGGCAGGGGTCAACTAAACATGCATCTACTCTCAGTTAATATCTTGAGTTTCCTCTGGTGTGCATGTGTTGATCGGGGAAAATTTCTGGATGGGGCTCAACTTAGTTTTACATCGTAATTTGAACATGAGAATATTCTAGAGCGTTCTAGCACACTAATTCGGAGTCCAACACTCCACTACAATACTCTAAACTCTCCTAAGACACTATTACTACACTAACTCATCCTCCAACACTCCCCTCAAGATGGACATGGGTTGATCGCCATGGCCATCTCTTATTCCATCAGTCGTCAAGCACTCAATCAACCCGACCATACAAACTCCGCCTGATGCGAGCCACCACCATCATTGTGCACCGACTCTGCATCAAGCTAGCCACCTCCAATCCCACTGGCGTTGGGCCACTGTTGCCCCTCAAACCATGCGCCATCTCACACCGGCACCTACAACGGCGGCACTACGTACACGCCTTCTACCATCAGCTTGAGCATCGTCATTGTCTCTTTATCTAACCAGTTCCCGCAGAAGCATGGCTGTCTCACCTCAACACCAGCTCGTCCAGATCCACAACCAGCTCACCTTACTGATTGCTCCTGAACCAAACATGCACACAGAGTGATGCTCCTCGGCTATCCACACACTTGTCCTTCACATGTCTTCCGCCTTTCCAACACGGGGTCCCAACTGTGACCACTAGCTTCTCTAACCCCCGACCATCTTGGCTTCAACCATTTACGCCTCTGTGAAAATTAACATATCTTTCCTCAATACTTGGACAACACCAATACCCACTCGCATGCAACCATGTCCCCCTAAAATAAAGTGTGTCCATGAAGAAGAAAACTCTTCTCATGTCTTTAGCATAACAAACCAACATCATATATACCATTGCATACGATATATGATTGCTAAGTAAAAATGAAGATGCAACCAAAAAATAACATTCAAGACCCGAGATCAAGGCATGTCATATATTGAGATTGACAAGAAGAATCACACTATGCAACACCCAAATATGCTCGTCGTACTCAACTTCTTCTGCTACCTGCGATGCGTAAGATGGTACAATTGAGGTGCTGCCTCTGCTCAGATTGCAGCAGAGGGCAATGTCAAGGAAATCGGCTGAAGAATTGTACCATAAGAAGACTAAAACAATGTATGCCTATAGATTAAAACTAGAAATTCCCGCGAAAAAATTATTACTAGAAATGGATGAGAAATAGATATTGGAAAAGAGTACTAGATTAAGAATGTTTCCCTTGATAACAAATAGAAAATTCATTTGTCTATCCTACAATTTTTTTAGTTCGTGTGATTTGTTCAGTTGCATACAAAATTATCATGTTGACGTAACTTATTTAGCGGCATTCTAAATCTATTTTTCTTATTTTTTTCAAGATTCTTTTTCTAGAAACGCCAAAGATTAAATCAATACAAAATTGTTATAATTGAATATAGTTAGATAAGATATTGTGCAACAAATTTTCCGTGAGGTGAAATGCGTAGAAATGCTATTAGGTCCATTTAGATAGTGCTAGAAATACAATTTGTAGGCCAGAATGTAAGATTGAATAGATTGATAGTTTATTGATTCAATTGTTGCAACGTACATGGCTTTATATATGCAGTTTACAACCCAAACCGACTTAGACTAGGTATTACAAACCGACTAGACTAGGTTAACTTGATAGCCAAATAATAGTCTAACATCCCCCGCAGTATCAACGGGAGGCTTGACGACGTTGAGACTGAACCGAATGTCTTGAAACGGCGCAGTGGCAAGTCCTTTGGTGAATATATCTGCAAATTGAGCTGTAGTGGGCACAATGAAGGACATGAACTTGACCAAGAGCCACCTTCTCTCGAACGAAGTGTATGTCAATCTCAATATGTTTAGGCCGTCGATGCTGAACAGGATTCCCAGACATGCAGACAGCTAAGATATTGCCACAATAGACAATGGTAGCCTGCTGAATCGGTCGATGTAGCTCCGAGAGCAACTGGCGGAGCCAAATAGTATCAGCAACAGCATGTGCCACAGCACGGTACTCAACTTCAGCGGACGAGCGGGAGACCGTGACCTGTCTTTTCGAGGACCAAGAAATCAAATTGTTACCAGGAAAACCACAGAAACCGGATGTGGATCTACGAGTATCTGGACAACCAGCCCAGTCTGCATCAGAGTATGTTGTAAGTGAAGTAGGTGGAGAATTGTTAACATGAAGACCATGAGCGAGGGTGCCCTTTAAGTATCGAAGAATGTGTTTGACATGATTATAGTGAGGTAGACGTGGATCATGCATGTAGAGACAAGCTTGTTGAACAGCAAATCAAATCTCAGGATGAGTGATAGTAAGATATTGGAGAGCACCAGTTAGACTACGATAAAGAGTAGCATCAGAAAAAGGTTCACCATCGGCAGATAGTTTGAAACTAGTATCGACAAGATTGCGAGATGATTGACAATCAAGCATACCAGCACGATTGAGAAGATCAAAAAAATATTTACGTTGAGAAAGAAAGAGACCAGAATTATCACGATGAACTGCAATGCCCAAAAAATGATAAAGAAGACTAAGGTCAGTCATAGAGAACTCAGATTGAAGAAGAGAGATAATGCGATCCAAAAAGGGTTGAGAAGAGGCGGTAAGAATGATATCATCAACATATAGACGTAAGTAGTAAATATCAGAATTGTGGTGGTAGACAAAGAGAGAAGTGTCAGAAAGAGAAGGAGTGAAACCGATTGTTTGAATAAAAGAAGAAACGCGTTGAAACCAAGCTCTAGGCGCTTGTTTGAGACCGTAAAGAGATTTTTGAAGGAGGCATACAAGATTGGGATAGGAAGGATTTTCAAAGCCGAGGGGTTGCTGACAATAAACGGTTTCTTGAGGAGATCCATGAAGAAAAGCATTTTTGACATCTAACTGATGGATGGGCCATGCGGAGGAGACAACGATGCTAAGAACGGTGCGAATGGTACTGGGCTTGACAACAGGAGAGAATGTTTCATCATAATCAATGCCATGTTGTTGAGAATAACCACGGCATACCCAGCGCGCTTTATAGCGTGAGAGGCTTCCATCAGAGTGAAATTTTTGGCGAAAGACCCATTTGGCAGAAACGACATTTGTATTGGAAGGGCGAGGAACCAGCTGCCAAGTATTGTTCTCAATTAAAGCATTGTATTCTTCTTTCATGGCAGCAGCCCAATTTGGATCAAGGAGAGCGGTTTTGTAAGTTTTTGGGATGGAAGAGAGATTGGGTAGCATGTAGGTTGAGGCGATCTTTTGGCTGGCGAACACTTGATTTGGCACGAGTGCGCATGCCATGATCATTGATAGGAGCGATGGCAGGAACAACACGAGCTGGTAGGATGGGAGCAGGGGAAGGGGTGTCCGGCGCAGTGGAAGATGCGGACGTAGGTGAAGGGGTCAACGGTGGGTTGGTATCGGGTTGCGGCGATGGCGGTGTTGCCGCGGCAGGAGTTTGGGGGCTTTCATGTGCAACGGTGGGAAAATCGGCAGTGGGTAGGTGAGTGTCTGTCACAGCAGAATTTTGAGTGGTGTCATGTGGCGCAACAGGGAAATCGGCTGCGGGTGAGCAGGTGGTTTCGGCCACGGCAGGGTTTTGGGCTGTATCGGCTGCCGCTACAGGGAGGTAGAAGGGGAAGGGTGCTCGAGGAGAAGAGGTGGCCGACGTATGGGTGGGTGTTGGTTGGTCGGTGCGTTGAGCAAAGGGAAAAATGTGCTCGGTAAAGGTAACATGACGAGACACATGTACCCATCCCGTGAGTAAATCAAGGCAGCGATAGCCCTTGTGTTCGTCAGAAAAACCAAGAAGGACGCATGGGATGGATCGTGGAGAGAGTTTATTTGCGGAGGTGGCGTAGGCATTGGGAAAACAAAGACAGCCAAAGACGCGGATGTCGGAGTAGTTCGGATGACAGAGAAAAAGAGAGAAGTAAGGAGTGTTGTTTGGGTTGGCTTTGGAAGGACGAATGTTAAGTAAAAAGGTGGCCATGTGTAGTGCCTCTGCCCAGAATTTTGGAGGCATGGAAGACTGAAGAAGAAGTGTACGAAGAGAGCGCTCAGCTTTACCGTTTTGAGGAGAGGTATAGGGACAGGAAAAATGAAGAAGAATGCCATGTTGTAAGAAGAAGGTGTGATTTTGGAGATTGTCAAATTCACGACCGTTGCCACATTGGATAAAACAAATTGGGAGGAAGAAATGTGCAGAAACATATCGCTGAAAATTAAGAAAGAGTTTGTGTACATCTGATTTGTTGCGGAGAGGAAAAGTCCAGACAAAATGGGTGAAATCATCGAGTATGACAAGATAATATTTAAAACCAGAGACACTTGCAATTGGTGAAGTCCATAGGTCACAATGTAGTAATTCAAACGGAAAAGTACTAGAAGAGCTAGAGGAACTAAAGGGAAGACGCACATGTTTTCCTAATTGACAAGACTCACAAAGCGAGGAATTATGAGAATCTCGATTACAAGGTATAGAGAATTCACTAAGAAGAGATTGTAAAACAACATGGTTTGGATGTCCTAAACGTCGGTGCCAAAGATCAACTGAGGCCACCAGGGATGTTGGAGGAGCGGCGGTAGGGACACCATGGAGGGAGTATAACTCCCGGAGCTATTGAAGCGTGCGATCTCGACCTTGTTCTGGTAATCCTTGACAGATAAACCAAAGGGGTCAAACTCAACAGAAACTAGATTATCACAAGTAAATTGGCGAACAAAAATTAGGTTTTTAATAAGAGCTGGAGAGACGAGAACATCACGAAGAAGGGGATTTGTGTGAGAAGGAATTTGGGCCTGACCAACACAGTAAATTGGAATAGAGGAACCATCGCCAATTGTAATGGAGGGAAAAGGAGATGTTGTGCAAGAGGATAGCAAATTATTTGATGCAGACATATGACTAGAAGCACCATAATCAAAAATCCAATCCGTACCAGAGTTCCATTGGGAAGCAAAATTGTTCATGGCCTGGAGAAAGGCAGCTTGATCCCAGCTTGGCGTTGTGGTTGAGGTTGGAGTAGGCAGCAGAGCCGGCGGATACGGTGGTGAAGGCAGCAGAGCCGGCGAGGGCGTGTAGTAGGGACCGCCGTCGGCATAGGAGGGTGATGGAGCGCCAGAGTATGTTGGAGCAGCATGGTAGGCGTGCGTCGGCGGAAGGGGTGTGAGAAACCTAGGGGCACCAGTATGTGGACGAACACCGGACTGCCAAGCACCGGTATATGCAGGTGGAACGCCGAGAGGAGACGGAGCAGACCAGGGCATGGGCCATGCCTGGACGAGCCCTGTCCAGGGATCATGTGGAGGACGCTAGGTAGGGGCCGCAGGAGGAGCACTTGGAGCCGTAGCAGTGCTTGGAGTCGGTGGTGGCATAGGAGGGGGCGTCGAGCGCGTCGTCGGTGACCTGTAGATGGGGTTCTTGCCGCGGTAATAAGGGCTGGGACGCCAGCCCGCTGGTGGAGGAGGCGCTGCTGGTGAAGGTGGCGCCGCTGGTGAAGGAGGTGGCGGCTGCGGTGGTGGAGCGCGAGGGACGGCGGCGAAGAGCTGAGGGCGAGCGTCCTTGTTGGATTGGGCACGATCGGCCCACTGTAGCATGGAGCGCACCTCGGCAAAGGATGGGGGGACGCATCATGGGGATGAAGGAGGCCTGCTTGTCAAATTGTTCGCCGAGCCCGATGAGGAGGATGTTGATGAGCTGACGGTCGTCGACTGGATCACCGAGTTCACGAAGTTGATCGGAGATGGCTTTGAGGCGTTGGCAGTAGACATTGAGAGAAGTATTGCCTTGCACCGTGTTCCTGAGCTTGGTGTACGGAGGCTGTTGGTGCGAGCATCAACGTTGTCCTGGAACAACTGACGGAGAGCCACCCAGAGATCGGCGGCGGTGGCGGCATCCCGGAAGACAAGATTGAAAATCTTTGTGGAGACTCGCATGTAGATCCATTGTATGATGGCGAGATCATCCTTGACCCATTGTGGATCATGAGGCTGAGGAACGGAGTTGGCGGCGACGTGAGCACGAAGATTGCATCGCCCAATGTGGACGTCAAAGAGGTGGCGCCAATGGTAGTAGTTGTGGGAGTTGAGGTCACAGGAATATAGGGGCTAACATCGGAGATTGTATCGGTAAAAGAAATTGTGGGAGGCATTGGTGGTGCTAGAGCAAGGGTAGAATAAGATGGTGCCGCGGCGGCGACAGTTTTGGCGACGAGAGCAGCCCGGCGTTCGAAGTAGCCGGGCAGCGGTGACTGAGGTGGTGTGGGCGGCGGTAGGATCCAAAAACTGATACCATGTAAGATTGAATAGATTGATAGTTTATTGATTCAATTGTTGCAGCGTACATGGCTTTATATATGCCGTTTACAAGCCAAACCGACTTAGACTAGGTATTACAAACCTACTAGACTAGGTTAACTTGATAGCCAAATAATAGTCTAACACAGAATTTTGGAAAAGATTCGTTATATTAATACCCCAAATTTTATTAATTTCTTTTAAAATTTGGTCCGTTTATATGTTCTTCCGAAGACAAGAATGAAATAGTAAAAATGTAGTCCAGTAAAAAAAATGTAGTCCAGGAAACTCCCGAGCCCCTCGCGTCGCCTCCCTCCAGGGCGACCGAGGGGAAACCCTAGCCGCCCCGCGCCGCCACCCCACCCCCTCTCGCCTCCCTCCCTCGCCGTTCCCGGAGGCGGCTGTCGGCGTAAGGCCACGCGCCGCCGGTGAAGGGGGCGGCGGGGATCTGCTGTCCCGCGGCCCTGCGCTGCAGTTCGGAGGGCTGCTGCGGCGCCGGTCTCCCCCGCCCTCGAGCGGCGACGGCGGCGTCCCCCGTGCCCCGTGGCCTATGGGGTGGTGCCGGCGAGGCCCCTCGTCGTGCCGCCTCGCGCACCGGGCGCTGGACGCCGGGGCGGCTCCTTTCCCGGCCGGCCTGACCTCGGCTGTCCGGACGGCAAGGTCGCGGCGGGTGGGCGCAGCGCAGGGAGCTCTCACGTCGGCTCCTGCCTGGCTCCTCGGGCAACCATCGCAGGCTGCGGCCCGCTTCGGGCCCGATCTGGGCCCCGGATGAGTCGGGCACGCCTTCATCGTCAACACTGCAGCCTCGAATCGCCCCCCGGCAGCCGATGCGGTGGTGCGCGTGGGCGCACCGGCGCGTGCTGCAGAGCTGCGTCCTGGACCCATGGTGGATCTCAGGCTCGGGCAGAGCTCATCTGCCTCTTCCAGCATGGTGCTCGGTGAGGTTCGGTGGTTGGCGCTGCGTCCGGCGGCTCTGGAGGTTCTTGCGACTATGTTGATGTTTGACCGTGGATAGTGTCCGCATGGTGTGGCTGGCTACGGCGGTTGTTGGTGGTGACCGCCTGCCGTCTTCTGTAGTTGTGCTCTGCTCTGGGTGAAGACCCTGCATCGACTCTGTCGATGCCGGCGGCAGCGGTGGCTTTTGGTCGTCGTTTTCCTCTCTGGAGGTGCCGTCGTAGAGCTCTAGCACCTACTGATGGAGATGGCTGTTGTTGCTGCGTGTGGTTGTTGGTGCTGCGTCTGGTGGTGTTGGTGCGGCCACCTTGGGGCCGACAGCGGTGTTTTCTCTCCTTGGCCGGCCTTCGCGGGCTTGCCCAAGACCCTCCAATGGTTGTTGTTGAGGTGTGGGAGCCTCGTGCTTTTGGTGGCGTCTCGGCTCACCTTTGCTCGTTGACGACACAATGTATGTCTCCCCCACCTGCTTTCGTCTCGATCTCCGTGGCGGAGCTTCCTATCTAGGTCAGTGCCAGGTGCTAGGCTTGACACTCCGATGATGATGGTGGTGCTCCTGAGTTGTGCCTGGGGTTCGAGTCGCATGCCGGTGCGGTGCGTGAGGCAATGATTGCAGAGTCTTGGCATTGTGATCCCTCGACTACACCCCTCACCTCTTGTGTCTCTTGGTGGCTCTTGCTGTTTCCTATTCTAGTTGTACTTTTTCATGTATTTTCTTTTTCAGGTAGCCACTGCCCACCGTATTCTCACAAAATTTGGATGATTAAGGCGGAGTATAATGGGAGGAAGGTATGAGTGCAGTTGTGATGATTGTTATTAGGACAGAGGAGAATACATCAGGTAAATTATAGCAACTATTTATGGAAAGGGCGACGGTGGTACCTTAATTAAGAAGAAAGAGAGGTGCCTGAGCAGCTCTGTGTAAACCTGGGTCTCATTTAGAGGTTACAAAACTGTAGCTAGTACTGAAACCTGAAGGAAAACATGTCAGCACTCAAATGACTATACATACAGGAGGTACAACAGCCAAACAAAAATACAGCGCAACAATCTGGAAGTCCGAACGTCGCCTCTCATGGCAACACGTAAGTTAAAATTGGTGTGGTGACTTAAGATTATTTAAAAAAAAATTACAGAGATGAGGGATCGAACAGGCTACTTCTTGTTGCAAAGAAAGTGATTTATCGAATTTGCTAGCTCATGACTTGCTTAACCTATAGACAAAAATATAACTTGTTTTATTGGGAGCAGTTAGACATTGTGTCCGCATCTAGACTAATATAAAAAGTGCTAGAGGGCGGAGATTCAAAGCATCTGGGTCATACACAAGATGAATCCAATGGCCAAAAGCAACCCAATGTTTGATGTCAAACGCGTTGAGTGCTCGCGCCTCCGCATCCAACTGCTTCACTAATCATGCCTCCGCATCCATCAGCCACCAGAGCACCCAATAGAAACTAACCGCCCGCTAATCCGGCCGCCTACGCGCAGACGTCGTCGCCTACGCCGGGTCGCCGCGTGATCCCCTCTCCTAGCTTCACCGCTGCTCTTTCGCGATGCACCGTCCAGCCCCGCTTGGTCGCTGCCGTTCGCCTAGGCGACACCCACTTGGTCCCTGCCGTTGCGCACCTCGCCGACGCCCACGCCCACGCGACCAACCGCCGCGAATCCCCCTGCCGCCCACAAGGAGCAGGACACGGCTGACTGCCGCGGCGGCGCCCACCTCGACCCGAATGCGGCTGACTCGCACCGTGAATCCCCCCTGCCGCCCACCTCGACCAGGACGCGGCTGACTGCCGCGACGGCGCACACCTCGATCAGAACGCGGCTGGCTGCCGCGGCGGCGCCCACCTCGACCAGAACGCGGCTGACTCGCGCCGCGAATCCCCCTGTCGCCCACCTCCACGAGAACGCAGCTGAATGACTGCGCCGCCGACCACCTCGACCAGAACGCGGCTGACTGGCACAGTGGTTAAATCAGGGAATCGAGGTAACTCTACATATTTCTGATCGTGTCTGTACTTCAACAGGTCCTCCAAAACTTGCTATTCTCTTGCCAGGGTCGACAGGAACAGCGGCTGATGCTCCATATTCAGGTTTTGGAGGACCTGCTAATTCAGGATTAAGCCGCGTATTCAGGATTTCAACTCACATTCTGCGTGGAGTGTTTTCTAGCCTCAGTAATTTAAGTCTGTGCCAACACAGTCTGAAAATGTAATATATATTCCACTACATTCTGCGTGGATTTCAACCCATTCTGGGTGATGTTGCTCTATGGCAGTTATATCTAAAAAATAAGCAAAATAGTGATAATCAATCAGATCTGAAAGAGATTTCCTCATTGATGCATTGAGTATGTTACTTAGGAGTTGATTTATTTTCATAATATGCTTTGCTTGTCATAGCATTCTTGCGCTCCTGATGGTTCACTTGAAGCATATACAACTTTTGCAAGGAAAGCTTCTGCGATATGATGAATCTGAACCAAATTCTTGCTGACATCTTGGATGTGCGAGTGCATCTATTTAGTATCAATTAATGATATTGTCAATCAGTTCATTTTTGCTTGAATTTTGTTATACCTACAGATTATGCAAAGTGTTTAGTAGACTGAATATGTCCAGGATATCTGTTCTAAATTGTTGACAGAAACTGAGTAGTTCCACAATGAAGGGAAGATGGAGTTCATTCATGTGCAGCAGAGCGGACAAAATTCTGAGCTGCTCAGCTGTAGCCGAGTAGCACATCACAACAGTCAACAGGTAAGCTTTCAATACCACAGTATTGTTGTCTTACTTCAGGACTCTGAATTCGCTTGTGGATAAGTTATTTACTTATTTTAGTGTCAATCTATCTTTGATGAAGTGTCAATCTGCCATTAGAATAATTTCTATCTATAGCATGGAGACATGTAATTTGGTATCCCTTCATTCCGTTTTTAGATGGTGAAATGTTCATGGTGTTCCTTTTTTTAAACATTCGTTGCAAACTCTAACTCTGTATGAATGATATTTTAGCAGGATATATTTGAGAAGTCAACATTGAATGCTGAAGCGATCTCGCTAATATTACCATTTTAGACTGCTTAATGGATAGCAACAAGTACATCAAAGTTAGGTTGTTCCTTAATACGTCTTCTGGAATACTGTGACTCTTCTGAAACATGCCCATTCTCCAATTTATTAATCTTTTTTCTGTTACATAAGGGATTTAGAGGAAAAAACAAAGTGAAAGTGCACATAAGAGTGTATTGCATGGAGTTCCAGAAAGCTTCTCTTATTGTTCGAGTCGGTTTCAACCTTCTTGAATTATAGAAGGTGTTCCCGTATTAAAGCAACCGGTACTCATGTTCTTCCTTCCAAACCTACTTTATTAGCTCGGATGCTGATTTTTTGGGTACATTATTATCTTTCTTAAAAATTACTGTAGCTATTTGTTTATCTTGGATGAATTATGCATATGGCTATATGATGTTCATCTGCTCGAGTTTAGTTTACAAGATCTAGATCTATGCATACAAATTACTGTGGCGAGCTTGGCAATTAGGTGTAATGTCATCTAAAAGAAAGAGGGTGGCCTATATCGAGGAATCAGTTCTTTTGTTCCAGATATACCACATGTGTCACCAGGGAGACAATGGTGTCACTACTCCCTCTTCTGATAAAGGTAAACAACATTTGTTGGCTGCAGGTACCTCTTGTATTGAATCCCATGACGGAACAAAAAAATGATCCCATGATAAAGACTGAACGAAGGCTGGATTAAGATAAACTAGCTACTACGGCTAGAATTAGGAATCTCAATATTGGGCGAACAATTATCCAGAGCACATCGGCCACGTGATTGTAAATGACAAGAGAAGATCCAAGAGTTCATAAATCGTATTGTATTTCTTTTTTTATATGGACACATTTATTTGGTGTAATAAGATTCAAGAGTTCATAATGTCTACATATCAGCATTAGCTTGTCAACATACACGAATTTTCATTTAATATAATATATGTATATAACTTTTTGTGTATTTTCAACATACAAAAAACGTGCATTGCACGTGCACGATTACTAGTATCATCAAACAGGGGACGTGCAAGACAAAAACGGGAGCACAAACGTGAATATATAGGAAAAATAAACAGACTAACCGGACGAGTAAATCAGAAGGAAGAACCCATGCCGTGTGTACCCACCTCAACTGCACACGCCTAGGAATCGGAAAAATGCCACCGCACCAAATTGACGCAACCCACCACAAGAAAAGGAAATATGTAGCTCAAATCCGAAGGAACCGCCAGCAATTGCATCAGTTTAAGCATCCCAATCCAATACTTTAAGGCTTGACAGGACAAACGGAGGGGAACTTAAGAACACAACCTGCACAAAATGTTGATTAAACATTACAATCAGCTACGGATAAACTTTAGGTGGAAATCAGAGAGCTTGCAGGATTGATGAGGAGTTGGCAGCAATCTAGCCAAGAACCATCGCTCCTTGGGGATCTATTATCAGAGCGAGTAAGGATGACTCCAACGGGGCGACGCAAACGGACGTGCGTTTGGTCCGCGTTTGGTCCGTTTACGTCACCAAAAAGACAGGCCCAGTCCGGCCCTGTCCGCCCTTGGTGCCAGTGCCCCCAACGGGGCGACGCATCAAGTCCGCCCTGTAGTATTTTTTGCAACTAAGCAGGCCCTATATGGGCCTTTTTCATTGATAGTTAGGGGAGATAGGCCACAAACGGCCTGTTTACATAATATTTTCAAAATAAAAATATTAGCCTAAATTTTTTGCCTTCGCGGGCTTCTACTTCTTCTTCTTGTCCTCCTCATCATCATCATCGAGGATGATGTACGGCGGCTCCTGCCACAGGTGCGCCGGCGGCCCTCCTCCCTGCGGGACGGCGGCCGGCGGCTCCTGCGCCTCCTGTGCGACCTCCCAGTCGTGGCCGTTGAAGACCCACCGCTGCGGGATCATCCCCTGCGGCAGCGGAGGCGGAGGCGGCAGTTCCACCTCCATGTCCTCGTACCACTGCTCCTGGGGCTCGAGGATAGCCGCCTGCTGCGCCTCCGCCGCCGCCTGCTGCTCTTCGGCGACTTGGGCGAGGACCAGCGCCCAGCGCCGCTCCTCGTCCTCCGCCATTGTCCTGAGGGAGTCCAGCCTGATGGCCTCCAACTGCTCCTCCTTCGTGAGCTCCGGCTCCGTCTTCACGGGCGCAGGGGGCGGTGGCGGAGACCCGATCCGCATCTGGCGGCGCGGCACCGGCGGCGCGTCGCGGTGCAGTGTGTGCGGTGGCGGAGACCACCGCCCAGATGGCGGCGTCGGCGCCCTCGTGTACAGCGCCTGCCGCCGCAGGTTGTGCTCGTCGCGGAACCACTCCGTCCAGTTGCGGGACGTGGCCGCGAACACGGGGTCGTTCCGGAGTTCGCGGGGGAGGCGGCGGCGGCGGCGCTCGATCTCCTCTTCCCGTGCCCGGTCGCTCATCGGTATCGGGGGCACCGGGATGCGCTGCGGGTTCAGATGCCAATGCTCTGGGAGCTTGGCATCTGGCCACGGCAACGGGACTGCGTGGTCCCAGTACCACTGGCAGTCCTCCTTGCGCACGTAGACGCGGTCACGCACCGCCGCGCCCGGCGGCGCGAGCTGGAACACGGCGGGGAAGGGCGCACGCTCAGGGGATGGCGTCGGGGTGGGCGAGCGCATGCGGCGACGGCGGCGGCCTGATGACGATGAGGCCTCGTGGTCGTTCTTGGTCTTGCCCCACCACCGGCGCGGCATCGCGGCGAGCTGGGCGGCGGGAGGGCTAGGGTTTGGGAGGGGTTTGGTCGCCGGAGAGGGAGCGGTGGTGGAGTGAAGTGAGTGGGTGGGGGTAGGTGGGGGCTGCCCGTCCCTATCCCCTGCCATTAAAAAGGACTGGGCCAGGGCCAGGGGAGGCTGACCGGCGCGTGGTCGCTGCCAGGTGGGGACGGGGCGGACACGAGGCGTCACCGCGCGGACGCGTTTTTGATCCGCCGCGCGTCCGCCCCGACGCATCCCTGGCCCAAATTTGCGGCGGATCAGAATGCGACGCGCGGTCCGTTTGCGTCGCCCCGTTGGGCCGTCTTTTTGGCCCTCGCGGACAGGAACGGACCGACGAGGACTCGATGCGTCGCCCCGTTGGAGTCATCCTAATGGAATGGATGGAGCGCGAGTAAGAATATATATGGCCATGAAGTGAGAACTTGCCTGTGGCAAGATGGTTAGGAGGGTGGTTGTACCCCAGCCCACCAGAGTTCAAACCCCAGATTTGACGCTGGTGTTTCTCATTTAAGGCGGAATATTCTTCAGTGGGAGGCGACGTTCCCGTCGATAGCGAGGCGCCCATGGTGATTTCGTCAATCTCAAGACTCGACCCGCCGACTCGGTCTCTTGGAGGTGCTCACAGGGGTAGGATGTGCGTGCGTGCGTTCATATGGGTGAGTATGTGCGCGTGTATATGAGCGTCTGCGTTGTACTGTGTTTCAAACAAAAAAATATATGGCCATGAAGTGAAGGAGATGAGGCAGCAATAACGCACATTTGTCACTCGCCGCCTTCTCCGCGATGTCTAGTCTTCCAGGAACTGATAATTTACTGCGCTATTCATCACCGACGTCCTCAATCAACACCGCTCATTCGCATCCTGCAGCCGCTACAGCTGCCGAGGGCACCGATCGGATCGGCCGCGTCGTGTGCGTCCGTGCAGCTCGCCGGATCGTCGCTTTGGCTCCATAGACCGGATCGCTGGACCACGTCACATCGGCCGGGCTGCTCGATTGATGATCCCGTGCGTTCGAGCCACTCGACGCCCTCGTGGTGGATTGCCCGCATCGGCGATCGAGATGGCTATCTGTCGAGCGCGCAACGCGTCGCTCGGTCGTGCACGACCGAGTGCGTAGGGGGCCTGCGTGCGTCGCGTGCGTGCGTGGTGGTGGGTCCCGCCCACGTTCTTTTCCCAATCCTTCTTCTTCCTCCAGCCTACTGCCCACGATCCCCAATTCCCCACCGCTTCTCCCCCAATTCTTTCTCCCTAGCCTTTCCCAGCGTCGAGACGGCGACCGACGACGCCGCTGCGACCGGAGGGAGCTGCGGCGGAGGAGGCACCGTCGAGGATGGAGCGAGGCGGAGCCGCCGGAGACGCGGTTGGCCGCGGCGGAGGCGCCGGAGGCGAGCAAGAAACTTAACTTGGGGGGTGCGGGGGTGGGTCGCCGGAGCCGGAGAAGAAGGGGTGCGGGGGGTTTAGAGGGATGGCCGGGGCGGCGGCGGACCGGCGGAGGTGGAGATTGGGGCAGGGCAGGGCGGCGAGGCAGTCGCGGTAGCGCCGCCGGCCGCGGGCGGCGGAGGCAGGCGGTCCGGCCGGCGTCGGCGGCGGGGGAGCTCGTCTTCGACGGCGGCGGTGGCCATGGCGGCGCCGGAACGGCGGGCACGAGCTCGTCTTCGGCGGCAGGGTCGAGCTCGTCTTCAACGGCGGGGGCGAGTTCGTCTTCGAGGGCGGCGCCGGAACGGCGAGCACGTGCGCTGGTCAGAACGGCCACGTGGGCCTGTCCGAAACCGAGCGACGGCTCGCGCGCGCGCAAGCTAGTCTTCCCCATCGGCGATTCCGTTCCTGGCTTCCTCCGCTCGGGTGTGTGCGTTGACATCGAGTCGATTATTTTTTAAACACAGCGAAGCCTATCTTGTCCCTTTGCTGGGCCTTTGCGCGCCAGCCGGCCCAAATGCACCATAGAAGGCCAAATTGATGCCCAGAGCAGCGTCCCTCAGGGACAACTCGGCCCACTGCGGGATTGAAGGGCAATCCAACGGTCACAAACGTTGGAACAGGGAGATCGGACGGTCGAAATTGTGCAGATCGTGAGAGTGGCGTGGATGGCCTCCTCTTTGGCTCAGTTTTAATGTCCCTAATGTGTCCTAGGGGGAGCGTGGGAGGGATGAAACGACGCGCTGACCCGGACTGCGGACGTGGCGACGGGAAAGGCTCGTCTCGGTGCGAGCTCCCCTCCGGATTCATTGGTTCTTCCGCCCGTTGACGGTAGCTCGACGCACGCAAGCAGGGTTCTCCCCTCAGTTGGTCAAGAGGTGTGGTAGGTAAGGTCCGATGATCTCCCTTTTCCCCCATTGCAGATTCAGATTAGTGCGATTTTCAGACATATCCTTGTGATGCAGAGGTGATGGCACGGACGATGTGGGGCAGACGCCCTGTCGGCAACGCCGACAGGCTAAGCGACCTCCCTGATGCTCTCATCCACCATATCATGTCCTTCCTCACGGGCCGGGAGGCCGTGCAGACGTGCTTGCTGTCACGGCGGTGGGAGGGCCTCTGGTGCTCCATGCCCTGCCTCAACATCGACCAGCGGGAGTTCCCCGCGATCCTGTCGGGCTTCGAGGACTTCGAGTATGAGGATGAGGATGAGGATCTAATTGACGTTGGCTGGGCTAGGTTTGAGGATTTCGTCACCCATCTGCTGATGTTTCACAGCGCGCCAACATTGGATGCGTTCCGGTTTCATGTTGACCATTTTGATAAGCTCAAGCTCGTCGACATGTGGCTACGCCGTGGCTTCATGCGCTGCCCCAAAGTGTTGGAGATCCACTCGACTTACTATTGTAAATTACCACATTTGGGTTCCAGTGCAGGTGTGAGATCCAGTTCTTCGCGCCTAAACAGGCTGCATCTTGATGGGATTACTTTGGACGCAACTGTCACACAGCAGCTTCGTTCTACCTGCCCGGTCCTCACTGATTTGGAGCTCAAGCGGTGTAGGCTTCCCGACGACGCAGAAATTTTATCTTGCACACTCAAGAACTTGACAATTGAGGATTGCACAACTCCTAAGCTCCATCAAAGCACGTTGACTATCGAAGCTCCATCTCTTGCTTATCTGCAGCTGGTCATCACTGCTCTCGGTCAGAACTGGCAAGCTGTTGTAGTAAACGAAATGCCCTTCCTCATCAAAGCCACCATTCGTTTAAAAGCTTCGACAGCGATGCTGGCGTGCAAGCTTCTTTTCAGCCTAATTTATGTGAAAGATTTAGAGCTGACTGGTCTTCGAACGCTGGTATGTCTCTCATGCTTCTTATTCTTTTTTTCCGATGCCCTGCCCTCAGTCCTATCAATGAAAATTTTGTGTTTGAGCTTGTAGTTTTCTGGTGCCATTTGAATTTTTAATCTTTGCAATGAATAGGAAGAATTCGAGACCATACTTACACTTGTATTCATAATTTGAATTGGACAATGTTTTGATTCCTCCGCTCAGGCTAATTTACACATTGGATCGGGTACGTTCCCAGTATTCCATAATGTTAGGACCTTACTGCTCGACAAATGTGATCTGAGTGACAACTGTGATATACTGGGATGCTTTCTGAACAATGCGCCTTGTTTAGAGAAGCTTACTCTGCAACATTGCAAGGTACTTTCTTCATCTCTATCGTGCTATATACTCTAGCTTTACCATCTACAAATTTGCTGAATCCATTTTACGCCCTATAGCTTCCAGAAGGTTCTAAGAAAAGCAAAGCAGAAGGAAATGGGGAGATGGCATCTCTAGAATGTCAGGACACACAGTCTCTCCGGTGCCCAAGCTTAAAGAGGACTGAAATCAAATACAATGAAGACGACGATGTTCAAAAAATGTTTGACCTTTTGCTTGGCGTTTGGAGGAACCTACAGAAGAGTACCATTGTGATTAAGAAGGCCTGAAGAAGTTACTCCATGGTGCGATAATGTTCTACTGAAATGTAGCACACCTTCTACCATTTAGGTCGTAGTTCTATATATTTTGCTATTGATGCCAGGGGCCATCGAAACAAGCATGTACCATCGGTTAATTTCTGACCGCCGTTTCCATAAGATGACAATTTGGCATGTGTAACAGCCCAAAGTTCGGAAACCTAAAAACCCGAGTAAAATTTTCGCGTTTATGTTAATTGCATCTTGGCATGCATGCATACACATGTCTCTTTTGAGTTAACACAACATTGATATCGAAATGATATGGAGTTGCTAAAACAAAATGCCCGAAGTGCTCTAACAAAACTTCCACACAATGTTGGCACTCAAACTTGTAAAACAAATACTTTGACATCTTATATTTGTCAAGGAAGTTCCAAGAGCTCAAAACAATATCTTGTCCTTGATTCAAAATTTCTAAAGTAATAACATTTTGAAATTGTGCAAAATGCTCTACTCTAAACCTCTATGAACAAATGTGGTCCAAACAATTTTATTTGACAATGCCAATTTTTGTGGTGCTTCTACTTGTTGGTAGGAGGCTACCGGATTTTTCTCAGAATTTAATAAAATGTTTTGGTGCCCTAATAAATTTACTGAAAAGCTGCTGGAAATAAATAAAAAAGAACTGGAGGACCAATCTGTGATGGCAGCAAGTTTTCCAGGGGGCTTCGTGCAATTTCATCGTCTTCCTCACTGTTGCGACCGAGCGCGAGGTGCTCGCGCCGCACCACCGTCGAGCGCGCCCGGGCCCTCCCCTGCTCTCCTCCTGCGAAGACAAGCACGGTCTCGAGCCGCACCTGCTCCTCCTGCCCTGCTCACTTGCTGCCCCTCTGTTTCCCGTTCCCCACCTCTTCTCCCCATGGCGAACCATGGCCGCCGCCGTTGACCATCGCGTCGCCGCCGTGTGAGGGCTTCCCCGGCAAATCAACGACCCCCACTAGCTCCGCCTCGCCGTGCTGCTGCCCCACGCCAAAGGAATCGCCTGGGAACGCCCCGCATCGACGCCGCCGTCCGTGACATCGCCGTCGCCGCCCGAGCTCCGCCACGCTCGATTTCGGCACCGCCGAGCCATCTCCGGCCACTTCCCGCACCGCCGCAAGCTTGGGTGAGCCTGCTGCCCTCGCTGGCCTTCTCCCCTCTCCCTTCCCCGTGCTCCGTATCGCCGACGCCGTTGCCTCGCGAGTGCGCTCGCCGTAGCCGTAGCCTCGCGTCCGTGCCGTGCTTGGGCTGCTCTTTTCTCAACCGGAAACTCCGGCCCAACTCCGGTACCACTCCGGCAGTGGCTGCCGATGCTGGGCTGAAAAATAGCTGGACCGGAAACTCCGGCCCATGAGCACTTTTGGACCGGAAATTCCGGCCTGGACAGAAAAGATTGGCAATATTTCTTTTTCCTCTTCCCTCTCGATAGCACATGTCCCCGCTCCCCCTCTCGCGTTTAGAGTTATCGAACTACGATGATTCCAGCATATCCATCCCCTTACTCGAGTCGGGTACTTAATTTATTTCATCGTTGGATTTAAAATAATTAAAAGAATAAATTTAAGAGAGAAAATTATAAAAGTAATAACTTTTTACCGGGACCTCAGAAAATTGTGTTCTTTATATCAAGATGCTCAGAAAAACATGAGTGATCCAAAATCTTTATCATCATGCATCATCGATCACAATTATAATAATGTGCTCTAGTAGTAATGATAATCATTAAGTTTTAATATGGGGTTTTTTTCCAAATAATGCAATACATATGATGGGGACCCCATTTACCGTGTTGATCGTGTTTAAAGCTTCTAGGGTGCATTTAAAATGTCATATCATCATTTTTGTATGCACTGCACAATTGCCATGTGTTGATTGTTGTTTTTGCTTTCCGGTGTTGTTTGCTCTCCGGTAGATCACGAGTTCGGAGTTGAGCCTTATTATTCCGACGAGCAGTTTGACTCCTCCGCTCAACAAGGCAAGCGTAATTCCCCCTCTGAGCATATCTTATCCTATTTTCCGCAAGTATTTTCTCCACTATAGTATTGCATGCGGTTCCAAATGTCAATTTATTGGATTAGAGTATCCTATAGTTGCATTAAGTTTCCGATGCCAATACCTGTTTTCCCTCCTATTATCCATAGGAATTGTATTGTGGGCCTGAAATACTTACTATGCTGTTTGATGCTTAGCCATGCTTAGTTAATTGCATAGCTATACTATGGATGGTTCATGTTGGAAACAGGTGATGAGATAAATGGTTGATGGTGGAGGAGTTGTGGAGATGGATAATAAAATGCTAAAAGGTGGGGATGAGAGGCCACTGTGGTTGTGGTGCTTTGTCTCGTTCTCGCCGCCTAGGTGCGAGTTCTGTACCTCTTGAACCAAGACTGAGCGTGCAACCATGCGTGAGGCCTATGCATTCGCAGTGCAGGAACCCTCATAGACTAAATAACTCGAGCGGGGCTAGCCAGGGTCCTCTAGTTCGGGCTTCCATTTGCGCGTGCGTGATGATGGTGGGATGAACTGAGATGAGGATGGTTGTGTTAGGAAAATGAGTGGCCACGGGGCACGGTGTTGATGATCCGCTGCTCCGTCCTCACTGATGATCCTGGGTTAGTCCTTAACGAGGGAGAAGTCGACACCGCTCCCACCCAGCCGGCTTTCCAAGGAAGAGAGCTAATGATCAGGTAATGGGCCGGACGGTACGCGTGGCGAAGGAGCTGGGGCCCCTCGGGACTCCGGGGACTTCCACTTTGTACACCCCTGCAGGGATAAATCTTTTCGAAAAGCCGTGTCCGCGGTTATGGACGACTTGGGAATGGACGATGATCATAGAATAACTTTAACGGAATGATTAAAAATTTGAGTACTAAAGGTACTACTAATAACCAAGGTTGTCTTCCTCGAGGGTGATTCGGGGAGGTGCCTAGTAGATAGGTGATGAGAATGGTGATGGTTATGATGGAAATGGTTACCAGAAAAGAGTTACTTCTTACCCCTTTTCAAAATAATCTGATTAGTCGATGCCATGGAGTTATGTCTTTTTAAAATAAAATCAGCTTTATGCAAAACAGCCATAAAACCTTGAAAGCCAATCATCGAGCATATATTAGCTCTTAATCTTGCGAGTTCGTCGAACTCAACGTCGTTTGCTTATTTTCAGGAGAGGACTTCACCGACCTCGAAGGTGGGTTCTTTGTGGACGTCGACGAGTAGTCTGGGGTTCCCAGGTGGCAGCTTGGGACATCCCGGAACAGCTGGCGCTGGATGTTTATTTGCAGGCCTCTTAGGCCATAATTTGGTTCTTGTTGTTTAGAACAACACACTTCGCTTCCGCTTGTTGTAATGTTGGGTCTGTGACCTCTGGTTGTCATTTGCTATCTTTCTCTATTATAAGAGTTGAACTATATGATTTGTGTCGTAGAGTCTGTGATGTGCCAGTTGTTCCACAAGTCTTGATCTCTCTATTATGCTTTGATAGTGTGTCTGGTGGTATCGGATAACCGGAGACACAGTATCACTGTATAACAGTCGGGTCGGGGCGCCACAAGTTGGTATCAGAGCAGTACTGCCTGTAGGAAACCCTTCTACTGGTCGATGTTGAGTCTAGTGTTTGTGAAAATATTTTAACCTAAAAATGAGTTGTGAAAACCATCTTAGGATTCTTTTTACTCCTTATCTGGTTACCCTCTAATCTCGGAGCAATCTTACCTCGATTTGAGTTAAAAGTTTTGCTTCTCGTCCGTTACTTCAAAATGATTAGAAACGTGGGTGGGGTTCGACCTTTAGTGTTATGTGTCCAGTTGCTCCCGCCGCGTTGCAATCCCAAATCAACTCAGATGCTTCTACCAAATCTAATCATTGCTTTTTTTCTTTGGGTTTTAACCCAAGGACTTGAACATAAGGTCCCGGATTGTGCCGGATAGTGTGGGATGAATCACGTGGTTTCTTAGCCATTTGAATCTCACGCTACTGGTACTGATGCTGATCTTCGACCCAAGTCCCATCTTGTTGGTTCCTTGTTCGTTGTTGCACAAGTATTATCGTCCCTAGTCTGAGTACTGGAGTACGCTAATGCTAATGTCTCAACCCTACCGAGGTGGATACTAACTGCGTCCTTGTCAAATCTACAGAATGGCCCAACGCCCTCCGCTCCATCAAATCGAAGCCACCCCAGGGACCCACTCGACACCCTTTGATCGGGAGAAATCCCATACATCTAAAGTTTTGCCCAAGAAAGCTATAGACAAACGCAGGTGCTACACTTGTAAGGAGCTTGGACATCCGTACCGGAAGTGCCCCCTTAAATACCCCGGAAAGTGGGGACTACCACAAGAAAAGGCATGTAGTCAGTGCGGAAGGGGTGGACATCAGGCGAGTCAATGCCCCGGCAGTTGCCCGCACTGTTTCAACGCGCATCCACTTGGCAAGTGCCCAACCGCTAGCGCCACCTGCTACCTATGCGAAGGAAATGACCATTTTCCGGCTGATTGCTCTATGGAGTTCATAGTGGAGGCAGTAAAGGATGCCCAGGAGAAGATTGCTCAGCACGCCACCACGCGCCCCCTACTTCGACATCTGGGTCAAGCGGAGGTGGTTGTCGTCCTCAGCTACCTGCTCCACCTGGACTCATCTGCTACACCTGTGGACAGGCTGGTCACTACTCTAGGGAGTGCCCTCAGAAGGCACCTATCACGGGAAATCCTGCACGAGCCCCTGCCACTCCCGCTGGCAAGGCTGGACCTATTGTGCGCCGTCGCCTGAACCACGTCTCTGCTGAAGAAGCTGAAGAAGATTCCGGCATCCTTAAGGGTGAGCTACTAATCAACAATAATTTTACTACAGTTTTGTTTGACTCTGCTGCATCTCTCCCTTTTGGGGCATGGTTATCACAATTGAGTAATAACCGGTGCCTCTTCGACATCCTAGAATTTCTCCTGAGCATGTTTCTTACTCTGATCTGCTATCTGACCCTTGTCGGTCAGTTGACAGTTAAGTCTTATCGTGCATTGGGTGTTCCGATGCAAGCCACTCTCCTGATCCGTCAAGACTTTCCACTTCGACTTGTTAGGAGAAACAAACTCCAGTACCTTGTCCATTCCTTGGACCAGGTCAAAGTATTGTAATCTGCAGAATAAGGGCCTTGTCTAGCTTTTGGTTCTGCTCCACCTTAGAGTGTCGCACTCTTTGATATCAGGGTATCGAGCTAAGTAGCATGATCCTCTTGATGAAGTGATGCTCTTACACTTTGTTACTCTCCGTTCTCCGAGTGACCAGTTGCTCGAGAAGGATGAGACGTGAGTAATAATGTAACTATCGGATATTCTCTCCTTAGCATGATTGGTTAGCAAATCAATAAGCTGAGTTAGACAGTGCTACCAAGTCAGTTGGCTCTGATGCACTCCCTCGGTCAAAGAGCTAGGTTCGTGCCGAAGCTCCCAAGACCACCTTGTTGTGCCTTGAAAGGCATGATCCTCTTTTGAACTCAAGATCCACCGGTATGTCGTGATATCCTATATGTGGATCGTGATATTCTGGAGGTCTTTCCAGAAGTATCGCCAAGTTGTCACCTGACCGTGATGTTGAGCTTATGAGTAAGCTGGTTCTCTGAACAACTCCTTCTCCAAGAAACTCTTGCTGGATGTCCTGAATTATTCGGCTGAGCTTAAACAACTTGGAAAGTTGAAAGACAAGAGCTCTATCCCGACATAGTTCCTTTTCAAAGGGATGTCTAGTCTGTCAGTGTTGAAGCTGGGTGGTATCTCCTTTGTGGATATGCTACCCTACAAATCTTTTGATTTGAATTGGGCTATCGTCAAATCAAACTCAGACCAACCTAACTGAATGTGTTAGTCTGACCAATACTTATGCCTCGTTCTGGTGAAATATGAGTCTACCGTCTTGGAGTATCTGGATAAGTTTGTGGTTGAGCCCATCAACTACCTTCTTATCTTCTCCATGTTTGAGGAGATTTATATTGGATATTGGGCGTTAGCATTGGATAATTGTTGGAACTAACTTTGTGTTTTCACAAGGTATGTGTTCTGGAGTTAGAAGCGACTTTCCCTGGTTCACGTGCAATTGCCGAAAGATGTCGCCGTGGATCTGAGTGAATTGTCTGGTTTCCTCGAAATCATCTCAACTCGATCGTGCATGTGTAGAATATTCTCGGAATGGTATGTTGTTACCTCCATTCTTTGGGAATTCCATGTCTGCATCCAAGCCACTGATTGAATTGTTCCAGAAAGAGAAGAATTCCAGGAAATTCCGCGTCGTCTTTGGTTTCCCCCGCAGAGACTCAATGGTGTTTTGCCGTGAGAAATTCAAGCAGGGCAGCTGTCTCCTGACAAGTTGCTAATACTTGAGTTCCGCAATCTCGTTCCTCCTTTGGAGTTAGACCTTCTAGTCCAGCTCCTGGGGTTCTAGCAAAAGTAATCCGGTGGTATCTGTGGCAAAGACTCCCTATTCATCCATGTTGAATCTGGAGTATCTCTACACCCGATCAGATCAAAATCTCAATCAGAAACGATAGTTGGTGATCCTTAAGAAGCTTGCCCTCGGTGTTTATCACCTCAAGAAGTTTTCCCGATACTAACTTCCCGGGGTTTTCTGAAGTTCTCTTGATCAAGCTTTCCGATCCTTCCCCAGTGATCTGAAATGCCCCTTCGTGAAGGAAGTTCTACTCAAACCGACTAGTACAAGTTATCTCTTCATCTGTGGAAATCTTGTTTAACATCCCTCCTCAGAAATTAAAGGCCTTGTGCAAAGTTCATATTCTGAATCTTGAGGAAACAGTTGTCTACCAACTGGAAACTCTTATCAATCTCTCGTCAAACGCATGTGTCTCCTAACTGTCAAATCACGGGATACTTGAAGTCTCTTCCTAAGTTCTACTAGGAGGTACTCGGTCGTTGTATCTTTACAAAGACCCATCCTTCCGGAGAGGTTTCCTCCTTTCCTCTGGGGTACCTTGATAGTGACCTCAAAGTGAAGCCGATGAAGATCTTCAGGATGCCCTCGATCAATCTCTTCAAGAAGGAAGCCACCTGAAGCGAGAAGATCGTGTAGTACGTCCTAACCTTTCCCTCTTTCCTACTCTAAGAATCTCGGGACAGATTCCTGTAAGGAGGGTAGAGTTGTAACAACCCAAAGTTCGGAAACCTAAAAACCCGAGTAAAATTTTCGCTTTTGTGTTAATTGCATCTTGGCATGCATGCATACACATGTCTCTTTTGAGTTAACACAACATTGATATCGAAATGAAATGGAGTTGCTAAAACAAAATGCCCGAAGTGCTCTAACAAAACTTCCACACAATGTTGGCACTCAAACTTGTAAAACAAATACTTTGACATCTTATATTTGTCAAGGAAGTTCCAAGAGCTCAAAACAATATCTTGTCCTTGATTCAAAATTTCTAAAGTAATAACATTTTGAAATTGTGCAAAATGCTCTACTCTAAACCTCTATGAACAAATGTGGTCCAAACAATTTTATTTGACAATGCCAATTTTTGTGGTGCCTCTACTTGTTGGTAGGAGGCTACCGGATTTTTCTCAGAATTTAATAAAATGTTTTGGTGCCCTAATAAATTTACTGAAAAGCTGCTGGAAATAAAAAAAAAAGAACTGGAGGACCAATCTATGATGGCAGCAAGTTTTCCAGGGGGCTTCGTGCAATTTCGTCGTCTTCCTCACTGTTGCGACCGAGCGCGAGGTGCTCGCGCCGCACCACCGTCGAGCGCGCCCGGGCCCTCCCCTGCTCTCCTCCTGCGAAGACAAGCACGGTCTCGAGCCGCACCTGCTCCTCCTGCCCTGCTCACTTGCTGCTCCTCTGTTTCCCGTTCCCCACCTCTTCTCCCCATGGCGAACCATGGCCGCCGCCGTTGACCATCGCGTCGCCGCCGTGTGAGGGCTTCCCCGGCAAATCAACGACCCCCACCAGCTCCGCCTCGCCGTGCTGCTGCCCCACGCCAAAGGAATCGCCTGGGAACGCCCCGCATCGACGCCGCCGTCCGTGACATCGCCGTCGCCGCCCGAGCTCCGCCACGCTCGATTTCGGCACCGCCGAGCCATCTCCGGCCACTTCCCGCACCGCCGCAAGCTTGGGTGAGCCTGCTGCCCTCGCTGGCCTTCTCCCCTCTCCCTTCCCCGTGCTCCGTATCGCCGACGCCGTTGCCTCGCGAGTGCGCTCGCCGTAGCCGTAGCCTCGCGTCCGTGCCGTGCTTGGGCTGCTCTTTTCTCAACCGGAAACTCCGGCCCAACTCCGGTACCACTCCGGCAGTGGCTGCCGATGCTGGGCTGAAAAATAGCTGGACCGGAAATTCCGGCCTGGACAGAAAAGATTGGCAATATTTCTTTTTCCTCTTCCCTCTCGATAGCACATGTCCCCGCTCCCCCTCTCGCGTTTAGAGTTATCGAACTACGATGATTCCAGCATATCCATCCCCTTCCTCGAGTCGGGTACTTAATTTATTTCATCGTTGGATTTAAAATAATTAAAAGAATAAATTTAAGAGAGAAAATTATAAAAGTAATAACTTTTTACCGGGACCTCAGAAAATTGTGTTCTTTATATCAAGATGCTCAGAAAAACATGAGTGATCCAAAATCTTTATCATCATGCATCATCGATCACAATTATAATAATGTGCTCTAGTAGTAATGATAATCATTAAGTTTTAATATGGGATTTTTTTCTCCAAATAATGCAATACATATGATGGGGACCTCATTTACCGTGTTGATCATGTTTAAAGCTTCTAGGGTGCATTTAAAATGTCATATCATCATTTTTGTATGCACTGCACAATTGCCATGTGTTGATTGTTGTTTTTGCTTTCCGGTGTTGTTTGCTCTCCGGTAGATCACGAGTTCGGAGTTGAGCCTTATTATTCCGACGAGCAGTTTGACTCCTCCGCTCAACAAGGCAAGCGTAATTCCCCCTCTGAGCATATCTTATCCTATTTTCCGCAAGTATTTTCTCCACTATAGTATTGCATGCGGTTCCAAATGTCAATTTATTGGATTAGAGTATCCTATAGTTGCATTAAGTTTCCGATGCCAATACCTATTTTCCCTCCTATTATCTATAGGAATTGTATTGTGGGCCTGAAATATTTACTATGCTGTGTTGATGCTTAGCCATGCTTAGTTAATTGCATAGCTATATTATGGATGGTTCATGTTGGAAACAGGTGATGAGATAAATGGTTGATGGTGGAGGAGTTGTGGAGATGGATAATAAAATGCTAAAAGGTGGGGATGAGAGGCCACTGTGGTTGTGGTGCTTTGTCTCGTTCTCGCCGCCTAGGTGCGAGTTCTGTACCTCTTGAACCAAGACTGAGCGTGCAACATGCGTGAGGCCTATGCATTCGCAGTGCAGGAACCCTCATAGACTAAATAACTCGAGCGGGGCTAGCCAGGGTCCTCTAGTTCGGGCTTCCATTTGCGCGTGCGTGATGATGGTGGGATGAACTGAGATGAGGATGGTTGTGTTAGGAAAATGAGTGGCCACGGGGCACGGTGTTGATGATCCGCTGCTCCGTCCTCACTGATGATCCTGGGTTAGTCCTTAACGAGGGAGAAGTCGACACCGCTCCCACCCAGCCGGCTTTCCAAGGAAGAGAGCTAATGATCAGGTAATGGGCCGGACGGTACGCGTGGCGAAGGAGCTGGGGCCCCTCGGGACTCCGGGGACTTCTACTTTGTACACCCCTGCAGGGATAAATCTTTTCGAAAAGCCGTGTCCGCGGTTATGGACGACTTGGGAATGGACGATGATCATAGAATAACTTTAATGGAATGATTAAAAATTTGAGTACTAAAGGTACTACTAATAACCAAGGTTGTCTTCCTCGAGGGTGATTCGGGGAGGTGCCTAGTAGGTAGGTGATGAGAATGGTGATGGTTATGATGGAAATGGTTACAAGAAAAGAGTTACTTCTTACCCCTTTTCAAAATAATCTGATTAGTCGATGCCAAGGGGTTATGTCTTTTTAAAATAAAATCAGCTTTATGCAAAACAGCCATAAAACCTTGAAAGCCAATCATCGAGCATATATTAGCTCTTAATCTTGCGAGTTCGTCGAACTCAACGTCGTTTGCTTATTTTCAGGAGAGGACTTCACCGACCTCGAAGGTGGGTTCTTTGTGGACGTCGACGAGTAGTCTGGGGTTCCCAGGTGGCAGCTTGGGACATCCCGGAACAGCTGGCGCTTGGATGTTTATTTGCAGGCCTCTTAGGGCATAATTTGGTTCTTGTTGTTTAGAACAACACACTTCGCTTCCGCTTGTTGTATTGTTGGGTCTGTGACCTCTGGTTGTCATTTGCTATCTTTCTCTATTATAAGAGTTGAACTATATGATTTGTGTCGTAGAATCTGTGATGTGTCAGTTGTTCCACAAGTCTTGATCTCTCTATTATGCTTTGATAGTGTGTCTGGTGGTATCGGATAACCGGAGACACAGTATCACTGTATAACAGTCGGGTCGGGGCGCCACAGCATGCTTTGTATGTATATTAGGCACGCTGGCTACGATCATGAACGGAAGAAACCAACCACCATGCTTTGCTGTACATGCACCTGAATTTGAATAAGATTCTTCTACATCTAAGAGATGCTATCGCTGCACTTTCTTTCAACCAGCTTCCTCCATTTTTTACTGATGTGCGATGTGTTCTATACTTGCTCTCACAGAACCCGGTTGCCTCCGATCAGCTGCCCATAAAATGGATTTTTTTATTGTTATTGCATACAAAGTTCACATTTTTGAATATCAGGTTAAAAATGTTGAATTTCGGGCTCATGTCATTTTGTCTTGAAAAAGAGCTATATTACTAGAATATCGGCTGATTAATTATGAGTTTGAGAACACTTATCACAATCAGTATCAGTAGCCAGCCTGTGCCGATAGATCAGCCTATGAAAATGACATCTACAACCATCATAACCTATTCCTGATTCTAAGTGAGGCTGTAAGGCCCCAACCGCTACACTCTGACTTCATAGCATGTTACTATACCGCTACATTTGTGACAATGTCAGTATGAATTAGGAATTGAATGTTGATAACATGATTGCTACCAAAAGATAAGTACCACTGACATAAGAACTCGGTCAAGGTTTTCTGAGCATACCAGGCCCAGAGGATGCACCAAGCACAAATGCAGCAAGGGGTTTAACAGGACTAGGATAAGGTTTATGTCTTTGAACTAATTTAGACATTACCAGCAAACAGTTCCATCTGCCAGTGACTGCCATCGACACTACAGTTCGCAAGGTTGCAGTTGGTCAGGCCTACTCTGGACAGCATTTTCACAGGCCAGCTTGCTTCTAGCTTCCCTGTCCTAGAGGATTTATTGATCGAGAATTGTTATCTTATCGATACAGAATTCACATCTCGCACACTGAAGAACTTGATAATTCGGGATTGTTACACTGAGGACTATGGTGAAGAGCTGACTATCACAGCTCCAGCTCTTGCTTATTTCGAGCTGGTGATCGGTGATGCTGGTTGCAACTGGAATGTTATCCAAGTCAATGAGATGTCGCCCCATGTCAAGGCCACCATTTCTATACACTCATTCGGCTCAATCAGACATATCTTAGGGCCCTGTCATAACAACTTTCTTAGCAGGCTAATTAACGTAAGATATTTAACACTGTAAGGTTCTCAGACACTGGTATGTCTCTTCTTCCTGTTACTGCCATGGTGCCATTTAAAATGTTGAGATTTGTCATGAATTATCGACCAATTTATATTTTTTAAACCCAACATGTATATGATATTGGTAAACTTGTTTACGTCGTTAATTTGAAGCCTATGTTGTTTTGATTCTCTATTTCAGGGTGTACTTCGTCGGGAAACACAGGATAATGAATTCCCAGTGTTTCATAATCTTATAACATTGCTGTTCGATGAATGTGATCTGAGTGACAACGTTCAGATACTTGGATTCTTATTGAACAAGGCCCCTAGGTTAGAGAAGCTTACTCTGCAATGTTGCCAGGTACTTATCCTTTTGGTGATGTCTCCACTGTGTTTCACAATCTAGCTCTGGTACCTCGTAATTTATTTTTCGAAAGGGGGGCAAAAGCTTTGCCCCTATCGATTTATTAAGATAGAGAGTATTTTACATCCCGGACCGAGAGAAACAAAGAGGTCTCGCTCGGTCCCCACCCAAGAATATTACAACTGGACTACTCTCCCGGGACAATTTCACCCAACCTCTTTGCACCCGCAATCACCCAAAGGCGAGCGTCGGCTTTGATCTTGTCGAGTAGAACCATGGTAGGCGCATGTTTGTTGCGGAAAACCCGTGCATTGCGCTCATTCCAAATCACCCAAGACGTGAGCAACGTGACCGATGCCATAGCTTTGCGGTTTGGGGTAATATCTCCCGTCATCTTTAGCCACCAAGAGGAGAGTGAGAGGTCCGTCCATTGGCTTGGATCCAATGCATGAATGCCAAGCCAATCCTTGATGAGGCCCCAAAGACGAAGGGTGTACCGACATCCAAAGAGGAGATGAGGCATAGTCTCCGGCGCTCTCTTGCAAAAGGGGCAAAGACCACAATTTTGCCACCCACGGTTAGCCAAGCGGTCGGACGTCCAATGTCTATTTTGGAGAGCAAGCCATGCAAAGAACTTGACCTTCGGGGGGGGGGGCAAGCCTTCCAAACCATACGCTTGAAGTTTGAGGATTCGGCCCCGAAGAATTGCGTCTTGTAAGCCGAAGCAGCCTTGTCGAAAGGAAAACAGGGGATAGTCCAAATAGGACGCCGCTAAAATATGACACAGTAACTTTCAAGTGCCCGGACTTCAAATGGAATGAAATACCAAGAAGACGACAATGTTAAGAAATTGGTTGACCTTTTGCTTGGTGTTTGGAAGAACATACAGAAAAATAATGTTGTGATCAAGATGGCTTGAGGAAATTAGTCCCAGCCCCCCTTTTCAATGTTTCTTACTTTTAGTTCCACCTAAATGTTGTCATATTGTGTAGATATTTTGCTTTTGATAGCAGAACCAACTGATGATCATGCATCTCCTGTCGCTTATTTTGGTGGTGCCTATTTGCGTTACATTTCATTGCACGAATATAGTACACATTGATAGCTGATCAAGCTCAGTTTTTTTAAAACCACAGTATTCAACAAATAAAGTATTTAAAGTGCCAGGCAGATGAATACTTTGTAGGCTGAATCACTCAGCTCACTCACGAACAAAAACACACATGAGTTTGGCTTGTTAGCACTAATCCTGATATTTGTATCCAGCATGTTTATTTCAGTTCTGCATGTAGTAGTTGTTTAGCAGGTGAAGCTCTAGTTCAGTACCGTCAGGCGAGATGCCAACTGCATGTGTTGTGAGATGCAGCAGATGCAGCATGGCCGTGAGAAGCGGCAGGCGCGTGAAGATTTGGAGCTGATCCATTGAGACTGAGTCATGGAGGACCGACTGAATCGGCCACTCATATAGTCATAGTTGTTAGCTGCATGTGAGGAGTTGCTAGATGCGTGACTATAGTCATGTGTTAGCCTAGTCGTGTGTTAGTGGTCAGAGTGGGTTAGTACGTGCAGAGTTAGTGGCGAATGTGACGCCGCTGCTGCATGCGCCTTGGTGCTATTTAAACAGTTGTATGCATGCTTGATTTGACAAGAGAAATAGTGAGAGGAAAAGCTCGGCTGTGTGAAACAGTCCGAGGCCCAAACCACTGTGTATATCTTGCGTGTTGTGTGAAGCAACCAGAGAGAGCTAGCAGAGAGTTGAGAGAATCAACTCCTACATTTGGTATCAGAGCCGGATGACGAAGATGATGTCGCGCGACGCCGACGCTGCGGCGAGTGGAGCCATGGTGACCAGTGGCGCAAGCGGTTCGGCGATGGCGGCGGCCGCCGGCAAGATGTCCGTGCCGCTGCTGACCAGGACGAACTACTCAGCATGGGCGATGAGGATGAAGTACATGTTGGAATAGGCTTGTGTGTCGGCTTCCCGGGTGTGGGTGGACTCGACATGCTATAAGGTGCCGACTCCGGGGTCTGTCCCGAGTCTAGGAAGTGTGCCCGAGCCGGAGTCTGTTCCGGGTCGAGGCAGTCGAGACTTCGGGTCCGTCTAGGGAGCCGATAGTCAGTCGCCAGGTTATCGGGTGCGAGGACTTTGTTCTGTAGCCGGTGTCCTGAGGTGGTGCGTCGGCACCAGTACAGAGTAGGTAGATAGGACATGCTAGATGTCACGTACAGTGGTTTCGTGTCATGACGTCGTCAACAGTGGCGGTGAGTCATGATGTCATAAGTCCTGTCACATCAAGTCTGATGTGACAACTTATTTGACTATTAGGCCAGCAGCTGGCTCTGCCCCTATTTAAAAGGAGGAATACTAAGATGGAAAAGAGAGGCAAACCATTTCATTGTGGAACACACTCCCCTCTCTCTTCTCCACTCTCTCTCGTGTAGCTTTAGGGACAACAATTGGTATCAGAGCCCGAGTTCTTTGAGAGATCTCACCAGAGATGGGCGAGCACAAGGCGCTCATGCCGGCGGAGGTGAAGGAGGCCGCTAGCACGCTGGCAGTTCAGCGGGTTGTGCGGGAGGCCGGTAGTTCGTGGCCGCTGCTCACGCGGTCAAACTACGCGGACTGGACGTTTCTCATGCAGGTAAAGCTTGAGGCACGCCGTGTTTGGGCCGCCGTGCACGATGGCACGGAGGAGCGCGAGACGGACCAAGCGGCGCTGGAGTATCTGCTGCTCACCGTCCCACCGGACATGATCTCCACACTGGCGTCGAAGAAGACGACCAAGGAGGCGTGGGAGGCGATCAAGACGATGCGAGTCGGCGATACCCGTGTCCGCGAGGCGAAGGCAACGGCGCTCAAGAAGCAGTACGAGGCCATCAATTTCGGCGACGACGAGAACATCGACGACTTCGCCATGCGGCTGCCGTCGCTCGTGTCACAGCTTGGGGTGCTCGGTGTCACCATCTCCGAGGCGGACACTATCCGTAAGTTTCTCTCGATCGTTCCCACGAGGTTCTCGCAGATGGCATGCTCCATCGAGACCCTGCTCGACCTCGACAAGCTCCTCATGGAGGAGCTCATCGGCCGCCTCAAAACGGCCGAGGAGCGACATGAGGCGGAGAAGCCGGAGGCCAAGCAGGCCTACTCCTCATGGAGGAGGAGTGGTTCTCCCGGATGCGCTTGCAGGACGGAGGTGGATCCTCCAGCCATGCCGGACGCGGCGGCGGCAAGCCACGCGGACACGGCAGTGGCAGCCCGGCTCGCGGAGCCGGGAACCGCGGCACGTCGAAAGACACGTGCCGCTACTGCGGAGTCGTCGGCCAATGGGCGCGGGACTACCGCAAGAAGAAGCGCGAGGAGGAAGCCCACCTCATGCGCGGAGGGGATGCGGAAGCACACCTCGTCCGTGGCGGAGACGACGAAGACGACAGCGCGCTCCTCATGATGGAGGCCTGCACCATCGTGTCTGCCCCACAGCTCCCTGTTCCGACTCGCCACGCGGAGTCAGGCACCTCGGAGGCGGCACCCTTGTCTCGACCGGTGGGAGAGACAGCGACTTGACCGGTGGCGGAGTCGGAGGGAGCGTCGACTCCTCCGGAGGAACTCGCGCCGATCCAGTGGATCGCGGAGTGAGACATGTCGACTCGGGAGTAGTCGACAACCGTGTCGGGTCATGAGGACTCGACAGACGTGTCGGGTCGTGAGGACTCGACAACATCGTCGGGTCGTGAGGACTCGACAACCCCGGCTCGGGAGGAGCCGAACTCGGCAACTCGGGAGGAGTTGGCCGTCTCGGGTCGTGTCATATCCCGGGAACTAGGGGTCCCCCTGATCCTCCTCACGTGCACCGCAGCATTACCCGCTCGTGACAACCGCATGCAAAGGATGGAAATACCCCCCGCGAACCAGGCACCGCGAAGGCTGAAGGAAGAAGACCCGTGAAGCCTGACTCTCGAGGACCCCGGTAACGTCATGGATAGTGATAGCTAAGGAAGCGAAGAAAGAGTGTCAGTTGAGTAAAGAAGGACAGCCAGAGAAAAGGTGTCAGCGGCCTCGGTCACCCACGTGATGGGCTGCAGGCTCCCCACCTAACCTTTGTGGTATCCCCTTAGTCATATAAAAGGAGGACCAGGTGGGAGAGAGAGGATCATCTTGGAACACAAGCTAGCTAGGCAGATCAGATCTTGAGAGTTCATCCTTGAGAGAGTGCCCAGGAACACATCTTTGTAGCCCGGATATGCATATCACCACCATATATCCAGACATGTAGGAGTAGGGTGTTACGCTTCCGAGCGGCCCGAACCTGGGTAAACCGCCTGTGTGCTCTACTTTCCGCATCGGTCACTCGCTCGCCTAGATCCACCTTGCGCCCCTCGCCGAATCTCTAAAAGGGGTATCTCGACCTCCGTGCTCGTGACTTCGGACATGACATCTGGCACGCCAGGTAGGGGCGCAAGCGTTCTGGCGAGTCCCGTCGGGCGAGTATAAGTCAGGCGGATCTCCTCCGGCCGGAGGAGGTGGAGATCTCAGGTCCTTCGACGAGAAAGGCAGGCTTGGCTGAGGCGCAGTCTACAACAACCTCGCAGGCCATACCCTCGGGGTCCGCGGGTCCTGTTGCGAGCCATCCTGCAACATGCTCGCCTCAACCCCAACCTGCGGATCCCCTGGACAGCCTTAGGGCTGATTCGGCTGCTGGCCCAGTGCCGAGTACCGAGATCGTGGCCCGTTCAAGCTCGGGGCTCAGCAGCCAGCACGAAGTGAACGACCCTACGGTAGTTCTCTGAATCCCACTGTAAGTTAACCTCACTTCAGGCACTCCCAGCAGTTGTCAGATTTAGAATGGGTTGCACAAATCGGAGGAGGAGAATGGAAAAACCTCCCAGCGAATCAGATCTAGCAGAGATCCAGTCACTGTTTGGGGTCAAGGATCCTCAAGAGGCAGTCGCAGCGGCTAGAATTCTCTTGCAGCATCTTCCGGATCCCGCCTTGGTGTTACCGCAACTCCATTTCTGGGTGGCGCAGCTTGACCGATTGGTAGCTTTGATGCAAAAGTTCCCTATCCAAGAGTCTCAATGGGGAGAAGAAGTCACGAGCGAAGGGTTGAATGATTACAGTGAGTGGACGGCCTTGTTCCTTGGCTGCGGAGACCGATGCATAGCCGTCGGTATCACTATGGTTTCCGTAAGGCTTATGACGGCACCACTGATCCTGAAGATTTCCTGCGACTCTTTGTGGCAGAGATCAGTTTGGTCGGGGGAACGAACTGACAATGATGAACTACCTCCCGTTTGCACTCGATGGGCACGCAGCTACATGGATGACCGAGCTCCAAAGCGCCTCGGTGAGTTCGTGGTCGGACCTCAGAGCCCAGTTCCTCTCAGCTTTCCGGGACCACCAAGAGCAAAGTTGCACTTACGAGAGGCTATACCACTTGGTCCAGTGGCCTGGGGAAAGGCTGAGGGATTACGTTCATCGTTTCAAAGCCACACTGATCCGCGTTCCCGGGACAAAGGACACGATGGTGGTACTGTCTTTCAGTGCTAACGTTCGAAACCAGAAAATCAGCGAAAAGTTGGTGATCCGGTCAGTGGACACCCAAGAAGAGCTGTGGCAGGTGGTAGAGAAGTGTCTGATCAAAGAAGAGCGACGGGATCCGTTCGCGGGGTTGGTTCCCGGAGTAGCGTACCCCCGGGAAGGTATGACGGAAGATGGGTTAGTTTATCCGGGCCTAATCAGATCATACAGTGAAGGGAATCTTGAATTAAAGGGTAAGCAGGTCCTAAGCAGCTTGGTCAGAAGGCAGGTTCAGGGTCAGACTTGGTGCAGAGGTCAGGTTCAGCTGAAGAATGAGTAATCAGTGCTACGAGTCGTTCCACGCCCTCGTCTTCGAATCTAAGGTAATGAAAACCTGTTTGCGGGATATGCCCAGAACAGTCCGTATCCGGGGTCATACCCGTGAACGGTGGAAGTGGGAAGGGTCCGTCCCTCCACAGATAAGGTGGGTCTGGATCCATTCCGCCACAATATGTTAAGTGGGAAGGGTCCGTCCCTCCACAGATGAGATCGGTCTGGATCCGTTCCGCCACAATATGTTAAGTGGGAAGGGTCCGTCCCTCCACGGATGAGGTGGGTTTGGATCGATCCATTCCGCCACAATATGTTAAGTGGGAAGGGTCCGTCCCTCCACAGATGAGGTGGGTCTGGATCCGTTCCGCCACAATATGTTAAGTGGGAAGGGTCCATCCCTCCACAGATGAGGTGGGTCTGGATCCGTTCCGCCACAATATGTTAAGTGGGAAGGGTCCGTCCCTCCACACATGAGGTGGGTCTGGATCCGTTCCGCCACAATATGTTAAGTGGGAAGGGTCCGTCCCTCCACGGGTTATGACTTGGGGAAATAAACTGGTTTAATGAAAACGTTTTTTGGAAATGCTAACTCTAAAAGCTTTGTTTGGACGCTGGGGGCTTCCGCCCGGAATAGATAAAACTTGGTTTCGTAAAAGACTGACTACGAGTAGCACAGCATGATCATAGCATACATGAGAGTTCGTTTCTAGACATGCTGATAACCCCCAAGAGCAGGGGTCACTATAGTACCTCTCAATGTGGAAGTAGGGTATCGATCCGCAGGAGCAAGAAGGAAAAGTTATCTATTCCCTACAACTAAAGTGTCACAAGTTTTAGTTGATTATGCACTAAACAAGTTTAAAGAACAAGATGGTTGATTTAATGGATGGAAGTTTAACGTAACAAAACAAGAATGTAAAAGTGTCCCAATCCTCTTCAATGCAAGAGGACAAGACAAAGGTTTTCTCTTATAGGAACAATGGACATGGGTTCATGGGTTCACTTAATCCTCTCTCTCTCATCTACGGTGATTATCATGTTATAGATAAAGTACACACAATTGTCATGTTTTAATGGTAGCTTTTATGACGGCTATATGTCCTAAAACACATAGTTGAAAGAAGTACTCATTTGTGTTGCTAGGTCACCCTCGTAAGGCTAGCGTGGTTGCTGTCACTCCCACATCATACTCTTCCTTTTTACCCCCAGATAAAGGATGTTGGGCTGTATTTCACATGTCACTCAATACATATGCCGTGTCACATCGGCCATCCCGTACCTACATACATCATACTTCATAATGGACAATATTCTAAACACTAGTGCAATGATTCATAATTCGTGTGCATGACCACATCTCTCATCTATCCACACTTGGTGGTGTCAATCACCTCATGACAAGGATAAACAAGGCATTATGCATAAATCAAACCATCACATGCATCATAGAATATCTCCAAAGTATGACAAATCATAAAAGCTCCAACACAACGGTAAATGTATAACAAATCATCTCATACCACAATATCCACCATAAGAATTACAAATAGATCCATACTTATGCAAGGCACATCATATGGACTTCAACAATGATCATACATAGAGAGATTGATCAAGTTACCACCACAAACCCAAGTCCAGGGGGTGGACTACTCCCCTTCATCATGGAGACGGTGGAGAAGTCGTTGGAGAAGATGGAGACCACCCGGCAGCGCCCCGCCGGAGTTTTCCCCCTCCAATCTGCAGCTCCAGGTCTCTGTTTCGTGGTTTCTGTGTTTCGGCGGCGCTCCTTCCAGAGAACGTCGGGGGACTATTTTTATAGGCGGTTTTAGGTCAAACGGAGTCGGTGGAGAAAGATCGACGGCAACGGAGCGTCGAGGCCCAATTGGAGGGGTCCCACGCGGCCAGGTACAGGGCCGCGTGGGCCCACCTCTTTTGGCCCTCGGGCTCCGTTTGTTCGCTTCCTTCGCCCCAAGTCTTCTTCCTTCCAAATATTGACGCTCGTAAATTTGCAGGTGATTTGGACGTCGTTTGGGTCCCTGAAACATTAAAAAAGAAATAGGGTTTTCTGCCTGCGCAGGGTTAATTCCATAAAAATAGGAAATAAATAAATATTCCCAAAATCATTATAAAACAGTGATATAACCCTTATATGATGCAAATATGATTGGAATACAAGTAATATAGCAAAGTTCATGTATGCATTTTACATGCATCAACATCCCCAAGCTTAACCTATACTCGTCCTCGAGTATGAAGGTGATAAAACTAACATGGACTTTGCAATTTAATACTAACAATGGATATCAAAGATGATTACTATTGCTACATAGAGTCAAATGATTCATTCTTAAAAGGAGTAGCAATATGCAAGATAGTTTATGAAGTGATATCAAGTATTCAATGCAAGGATGTTCAATGATAATTCACAAAGTGTAACATAAGAGAAAAGTACTATGGACCACATGTATGCATAATAATAAGTAAGAACATCCTACAATGGTCATAGAGTATTGATGAAAATCTGAATATAAAAGGTGGACACTTTGGAAAGATATATATATGAGTAGAGGTAAAGCATGAATAAATTTCATCTAACTTCTGAACTTCTCTACTTAAGTCAATGATTGTAATATGGTAATCCTTGGTGTCAAGCTCTCATTCCCCTATCATAGCATCTTGAATGATTAAGTTTAAAGTGAAAGCAAATACGAGTAGTGTGCTTGACAAAGTACAGGTTGAAAGTCTCATGCCCCTTGAATACAAGTACCTACTCCATGTGTTACTCAACTTGGAAAACAAAGCAAGTTCAAGTTAAATATCATTGTAAGTAATAATAGTATCATTAAGAGCGTCAACTGGGGTACCTCTTGTCCCAGGATATGGAACAAGCCCATATCAAAATGACAAGACAAACAAACATAATGAACAATCTCAACACCCTTTTTATTTACCATTAGATAGCTTTTTATTGTAAGGTGTATCACAGAAGGTTCACCATAGCATGTAAGTAAATTTCCACCATGAATGATGCATGGCTTAGATTAGCGGCCCAGGCGTCTCTCTAACCATTTATACAAACTCATTTAAACTCACTTCATTTCCTCATTTATTTCACCCATGGTAAGCATCCATAAACAAAAGTACATGATATCAACTAAATGAGATGAAGTGCAATGTTGAAAGCTTGCCATGTGACAGCACATATGAGCTAACTCTCAACCAAAGACATTTGTCAAGTCCACAACATCATAATTTTAATCACAATGGGTCATATTTTATTTATGCAATGAAAGTAAAGTGTGCATCAAGTTCGAGAGAGCTATATAACCAACTTTTCCCACAACAATCAACAACATAAGCATTTTCATTCAGAGGTATAGATAACACAAATATCATGATAAACATACTCGGAATAGCATAAAGCTAATAGGTAGATATGGTGGACTCACTGGAAAAACTTTGGTTGAAGGTGTTGGAAACAAGTTTTTGCTTGTTGGAATTTTTGGGCTAGCAAGAGGGAGAAAGTTGACCATCTAAATGCATGCATGAGTGTCCATAGAACTAACTAATCCATGTTAAAACAAGGTAAAATAACATTTAGCATCAAAACATGAATAAAAGATAGCTCTTGATAAAATATTTGCAAATTATTACTCATTAACAAGCTCATGAATCATGCAATTATATGTATCTTTTAAAATTAACTCAACATCCCTTTTCCCAATCTTATAATAGCATCCAACATAATTCAACCCAAATTTCCAGTAGCTCTCTCATATATAAATGATAGTGTGGTGGTCTCACAAAATAAAAATCAACCTAAACAAACAAAAAGACGCTCCAAGTTTATGCGATAAAGTGTTTCGATCGAAAAACAGAAGTTAGACGTGTGCAAACCGAGAGTGTGTAGGTCCAGTGGGGTTGTCTTCACATCCCCAAGCTTATGGTCTTCACCATCCTTGGATAGCTCTTGGTGCATCTCCTCTAATCCCTGTGAAAAAACTTCAAAACACCGTTTCTCCCATTTCTTTTTCTGTGGGGCATTAGTAGTGATAAACAAATAGATTTCTTGCTGCATATAATCCTTGAACAAAAATTCATATGAATGTCCAGAAAGTGTATAATGTTGTATGCCTACTCATAAACTCAATTGGATCAAAAAGATTCAAGTTAAAAGTTCTAAGCATGCATCAAACAAAATGGGACAGAATCTGTCCAGAAAAACAGCAGCAGCTAAACGTATTTTTCTACCCTACTTAACTTTGTCGGAAAATTCCGAAAAAATTCATGCATACAGAGGATGAAAAGTTCCACTACAGTTCAAATATGAGCTCATTCGGAGTTACAGAATAAGAATTAAAAATCATACCGTGCACAGATTCGTGCAGGAATAAATCTCCGAACGCTATAAGCAACTTTTTCATACCAAAATGAGTAAAACTTGGCACTTTATTAAAAATTCCAGAAACTAAACTAAACACTAAGTCTCTTGTTACAGCAAGAGGACACAAAGAAAATCAAAATAAAAACAACCGGGTTGCCTCCCGTAAAGCGCTTTCTTTATAGCCATATAGCTAGGCTTCTTACTTGATGTTTATGAGGTGAAGCTCATGAGGGAGCTTGAACTTTGATGTGTCCCTCTTCCTTGGAAAGTGTTCATGCATAATACCAGGATCCCATGGTGTTCTCAAACCAATCAAAATAATAGTCAAGTTGAACCCTAGTTGAGAGAAAAACAAAACACAAAAGTAATAACAACGAAGTCTAACTTTCTTTCTATGCATTGGCATTTTGTATATGAATGAATCACCATAAATAGAAGTTTCCCAATGCATATTAACAATATTTACTTGCAGCATATAATTATTAGCATAAAGAGGGTTCTTATCACCTCCTCTTTCATAATAGTTGCAAGTAGTAGAAATAAATTCAACCATATAACCACAAGAATCATTCAACTTAGATAATTTAGGCACATAAAGAGGATTATTAAATTTATTATGGAATTCATTAGCATGCTTCCCTCTTTCAAAATAGTTAATAAGATCAATATCAAGTTTAATATCATGGTTGCAACAAAGATTTGGAACTAAAGATAATTGCAAACCACATAAGTATTTCTCAACATAAGCAAATTTCTCCTCTATGGTGTAATTAGGAGAGTTCAAGAACAAAGTAGGACTCTCATGAGTAAGAGTACCATCACAAACAGCAAGTATATCATTTTTATCCTCACATAATTTAGTAACAACTAAACATGGAGGTTTATCAATAAGCATAGGACCATCATCTAAAGCATTATCATATAGCATATTTAAGCAATACTCCTCATTATCATCAATAAGTTCACTAGTAGCATTATAAAAGTAAAGGAGCATTTTAGTTTCATCATAATAGCATGGGTTATCATATAGGACCATAGCATTTTCAGTTTCACACTCATCATAACATGGATTCTCATAAATAACAAAAGATTTTTGAGTTTGAGTGTTACTATCATTTGTTGATGGTGAAGTGGGAGATCCAACTCTTCCCCAAGCTTAGGTTGGAACACATCCATTTCAATCTCCTCTTCACATACTTCCTCTTCCAAGCTTATGTTTTCATCATCCTCTTGGGGTTGCACGGGCATCCCCAAGCTTAAGCTTTTGTCATCTTCTTCCTGCAAAATATTAGAGCTTTCTTTGGCAGCTCTCTTCCTTGTGTCAACAACATAGATATTTTCATTAAATTCAAGTATGCAGAGATCAAGGATATTGGCAATAAAAACTTTAAATTGAGAAGCTATAGGGCAGGTTTCATGTTCATCAATGAAGGTGTATAATTCATAGGCTGCCATAAAAATAACAAATTGCTCTACTTCTTCCATCCCTAAGTGAGCATAATTCCATGTATGATAAGTTGCAATAACATGTTCTCTATTGGAAGGGCATTGGAATTCAAAGTGTCTAAAGTATTCAGAGCAACAAGTTTCTTCCTTATGATAATTAAGCAGCACACTAGCAATTTTATTTAGAAGCTCTATGTATTCTCCTAATCTTTTCCCTTCATTTGATTTTCTAAATTCAGCAGCCATCATGGCGTTTTCATAACAGTTTTCCATTTTCTAATTTTTTTGGGTTTTTGATATATAAAACTGAAAGTAAAACTAATGAGAAACTCACAACCAAACAAGTTTAAAGGAACCTCCCCAAGCTTAGATGATTGCAAGATATAAAACAAAAATAAATCTAAAGTCTAGTGCACACAAGAATAGAACTTAAGCGCTACGCTCCCCGGCAACGGCGCCAGAAAAGTACTTGATAACCCCCAAGAGCAGGGGATCACTGTAGCACCTCTCAATGTGGAAGTAGGTATCGATCCGCAGGAGCAAGAAGGAAAAGTTATCTATTCCCTACAACTAAAGTGTCACAAGTTTTAGTTGATTATGCACTAAACAAGTTTAAAGAACAAGATGGTTGATTTAATGGATGGAAGTTTAACGTAACAAAACAAGAATGTAAAAGTGTCCCAATCCTCTTCAATGCAAGAGGACAAGACAAAGGTTTTCTCTTATAGGAACAATGGACATGGGTTCATGGGTTCACTTAATCCTCTCTCTCTCATCTACGGTGATTATCATGTTATAGATAAAGTACACACAATTGTCATGTTTTAATGGTAGCTTTTATGACGGCTATATGTCCTAAAACACATAGTTGAAAGAAGTACTCATTTGTGTTGCTAGGTCACCCTCGTAAGGCTAGCGTGGTTGCTGTCACTCCCACATCATACTCTTCCTTTTTACCCCCAGATAAAGGATGTTGGGCTGTATTTCACATGTCACTCAATACATATGCCGTGTCACATCGGCCATCCCGTACCTACATACATCATACTTCATAATGGACAATATTCTAAACACTAGTGCAATGATTCATAATTCGTGTGCATGACCACATCTCTCATCTATCCACACTTGGTGGTGTCAATCACCTCATGACAAGGATAAACAAGGCATTATGCATAAATCAAACCATCACATGCATCATAGAATATCTCCAAAGTATGACAAATCATAAAAGCTCCAACACAACGGTAAATGTATAACAAATCATCTCATACCACAATATCCACCATAAGAATTACAAAATAGTTCCATAATCATGCAAGGCACATCATATGGACTTCAACAATGATCATACATAGAGAGATTGGATCAAGTTACCACCACAAACCCAAGGTCCAGGGGGTGGACTACTCCCCCTTCATCATGGAGACGGTGGAGAAGTCGTTGGAGAAGATGGAGACCACCCGGCAGCGCCCCGCCGGAGTTTTCCCCCTCCAATCTGCAGCTCCAGGTCTCTGTTTCGTGGTTTCTGTGTTTCGGCGGCGCTCCTTCCAGAGAACGTCGGGGGACTATTTTTATAGGTGGTTTTAGGTCAAACCCGAGTCGGTGGAGGAAAGATCGACGACAACGGAGCGTCGAGGCCCAATTGGAGGGTCCCACGCGGCCAGGTACAGGGGCCGCGTGGGCCCACCTCTTTTGGCCCTCGGGGCTCCGTTTGTTCGCTTCCTTCGCCCCAAGTCTAGTTCCTTCCAAATATTGACGCTCGTAAATTTGCAGGTGATTTGGACGTCGTTTGGGTCCCTGAAACATTAAAGGAAAGAAATAGGGTTTTCTGCCTGCGCAGGGTTAATTCCATAAAAATAGGACATAATAAAATATTTCCAAAAATCATTATATAACAATGATATAACCCTTATATGATGCAAATATGATTGGAATACAAGTAATATAGTGCAAAGTTCATGTATGCATTTTACATGCATCACATGCATGATAAGCTAATCAATAAACTGTCTAGTTATCGAATATTGTCACGTGCTACAGGAAAGGTACTTGGAAATAAAACGGGGAATGCATAAATGGTGAACCCCTTCCTCAATTGGAGTTATCAGAATCTTCAGCCGAGCCATCACGATCTTGAGAAGAATGTCCAGAGCTACCTTTCGACAAAGAGTCAGCGTCTTGATCACCTGGGCCAGCTGCTGGCAGGTACCGGTTGGTGAGTTGATCGACGACCCCGGAGACGGTAGTGACGGCGGCCGACCTACCGGCCGTGGATTCTATCCCAGTAAGAGCAACATGGAGATTGGTGTCAAGATTGTGGAAATAGATCGCGGAAAGGGCATCAGACAGGGCTGACCGGACACTGACAAGGACCTCTGTATGAAGCTTGGAGCTCTGGATCCCGTTCACCTCGCGAAGGCTGGCGCCAAGACCTTCGATGGCCTCAGCCACAGCTTCACGGGACGGAGCCCGGGAAGACGACGGCTCATCGGATCGAGGTATTCCAAGAGCATGCATGCCATCTTTGGCTTCAGATACAGCAGCGTGAATCCTGGCCACCCATTCATCATTCAGCTTCTGGGACTCCTGGAGGGTAGCAGAGAGAGCTTCATTGTCAGATGATCTGGAAGCCAGCTGATTTTCTAACTCAAGGACTCTGCTCAGAGCGGCATCCAACCGACAAGGCTGGGAGTCATGTTCAGCCCTCGGAGATTGGACTAGCTTCTCGGCAGCTCCCAGTTTCGCCACGCGCGCCTTCAGATGTTCTTCCAGCTCGTTCGTCACGTCCCTTTGGACTCGCAGGTCAACCTCCAGGGCTGCACTCCTTTGAGCACTCTCTATCGCAGAAGCTTGGTAACTGCTAACTCTGGTGGCCAGCTGACCCGTCTCAGCTTTAGCAAGGGACTTGGATGATTTTGCGGCTTTCACTTCGTCACGAAGGGAAGCAATGGTAGCCTCCTGAGACGCGATGGCGGAAGACAGCCGCCAATAGCGGCAGTCGATTGGGAAGCAGCTGCGGCATCCCTCACGGAACGAAGCTCATCTTCCCTTCGCTTCAAGTCCTCCTCGCGAGCCTGGATTTGCTCTTCCCTCTGAAAAAAATCAAGAAGCTCTCGAGCTCTTTGAACTCCCAGCTCGTGGTCCCGGGAAGCGAGTGTCTGAGCCCTGGTGGAGTACTCGGCCTCGAAGCCATGAATCTCTCGGATCGCTCGGGAGAAGACATTGAGACCAAAAGGCTCATTCGAAGGTCCGGGCTAAAGAAAGGAGCGAGATGCCCTGTTATCAGCAGAAGACGTCCGAGCACGATCATAACCCTGTATACCCCTCACTGGACTGTCTGGCATTCGAACAATGGGAAGGCAGTCATGAACCGCCCCGGATACAGATGAGGGAGGAACAGATGAGGTACGGTCTCGGTTGCTCTGAACAATCGCAGGATCCCGGGAACAGCTACCCTCATGGCATTTCTTGGCAGGAGGACCCCCTGAGTTCTCCCTAAAATAAGCAAAGCAACAATGTCAGAAGCAATTATCAAGTGTGGTTAATGAATTTCAGGGCAGTATCTTACCTCGGTGCTTTTCTCTTCCCCGAGCCTGCTGGTAAAACACTGGGCTCATCATCCTCGAAACCCGCTACACCTCGGGCAGTAAACGAAGGCAGTGAAGCTTGAAGGGAGCCCAGATGCTTTTCCGGAAAGATGGGCATCACGTTCATGGGCCAAGCAGAGATGCGAACACCAGAGTGATTGAAGACCCTAGCCGAGACTTCATCCTCAGACAGGCTCTCAGAAGTAAGCCGAATCGAATCGGTGGAGAGCGTCCAGTAATTCCACATCATCCGAGATATCTTCTGCAGTGGTGCAATCCCGAGGCGAATAAAGTGGGACACGATGTCCGGCCCCGTCAATCCCTTCCGTCGAAGCACCAAAAATTGGTCCAGAGCAGCTGGGAAATCCCCTTCACGAGGATTGAAAGCAGTAAAGCAAGGAATGTCTCGCGGGCGGCTGACTGGAACCTCAAGACACGGGTGCAAAGATGGCACCTTTGCGAGGCACCAGTCCTGACGCCAGTTCCCCAATTCCTCGTCAATCGAAGTTTGGGGAACCCAACGGAGGCACCGCTGCAAAATTCGAAAGTAACGCAACCTGAGATTTCAGGCATGGGAGTAACGCAGGGGGTGAAGAAGTGTCGAAACAGAGCCACCGACAGATGAACTCCAATGAAACACTCGCATGAATACGCGAAAATTGACAGAGTCAAGATCGCGTTCCGATGCAGATGATGGAAGCTGAGTACGTAGGCCTCCATGATGGCCACAAAGAAGTCCGAGAACGGCGGCACCAAGCCCATCGCCAAGAACTTCGTGAAGATGGGGATATCCAATCCCCCAGCCTGCGCACTGCCCTGAGGAAGAAGAGATGTCTCCCTCACTCATTGTGGTCAGAGGCCACTAGGCGCCGAGCTTCTTCGCAGATTGCATCTGCCGCCGACTCGTTGGGGATTCAAATCTATGAACGAGCAGGAGCAGGAGAGGGATTCACCCCGGATCTGTCGCCGCCACCACCCTGCTGAGCTGAGGAAGGAGAAGCCATGGCCAGATCGAGATCGAGATTGTCGCAGCGTGCTAGAGTCCGTTGGTGGGAGACTTGGAAGATAAGAAGACTGAAGGCGACGAGAAAATCTGAGATAACGTTGGGGGAAGGAAATCCTTCTCTCTCCCTTCTAAGTCAAAGAAAAGCCCCAGACACGTGGCGCTGCGGTCACGCGCGGGAAAGGGCACAACCCCGATCAAGGTTTGGTCGAGGTCGTGCCCGGGGGCTAATGTCGTATCCCGGGAACTAGGGGTCCCCGTGATCCTCCTCGCGTGCACCGCAGCATTACCCGCTCGTGACAACCGCACCCAAAGGATGGAAATACCCCCCGCGAACCAGGCACCACGAAGGTTGAAGGAAGAAGACCCGTGAAGCCTGACTCTCAAGGACCCCGGTAACGTCATGGATAGTGACAGCTAAGGAAGCGAAGAAAGCGTGTCAGTTGAGTAAAGAAGGACATCCAGAGAAAAGGTGTCAGCGGCCTCGGTCACCCACGTGATGGGCTGCAGGCTCCCCACCAAACCTTTGTGGTATCCCCTTAGTCATATAAAAGGAGGACCAGGTGGGAGAGAGAGGATCATCTTGGAACACAAGCTAGCTAGGCAGATCAGATCGGGAGAGTTCATCCTAGAGAGAGTGTCCAGGAACACATATTTGTAGCTCGGATACGTATATCACCACCATATATCCAGACATACAGGAGTAGGGTGTTACGCTTCCGAGCGGTCCGAACCTGGGTAAACCGCCTGTGTGCTCTACTTTTCGCATCGCTCACTCGCTCGCCTAGATCCACCTTGCGCCCCTCGCCGAATCTCTGAAAGGGGGTCTCTCGACCTCCGGTGCTCGTGACTTCGGACACGACATGTCGCAAGGATCCGGGAGTGTCGGATCGGGAGGACCCGATAGCATCATTGGGTCGAAAGGACCGACTGCGTTGACTCAGGAGGAGTCGACCATGGCAACTCGGGAGGAGCTGGCCGACCCGGCTCGCAAGGAGCCGGTCCTCCTCATGCTAGAGGAGAAGGCGCAGGTCAACCTGGCGCAAGAGGGGGACGCCAAGAAGGGCGTCTGGTACCTCGACTCGGGCGCAACCAATCACATGACTAGTGACCGCGCCACGTTCACGGAGCTCGACACAAGCTTCACCGGGACTGTCAAGTTAGGCGACGGCTCGCGAGTTGACATCTGCGGGCAGGGGACGGTGCTCTTCGTCTGCAAGTCAGGCGAGCACCGGGTCATTACCGGGGTGTACAACATACCCCGGCTGAACACGCAGATCATCAGCCTGGGCCAGTTCGACGAGAACGGCTGCCAGGTACTGATCGAGGATGGGATCCTCCGGGTGCGTGATAGGGAGCGGCAACTCCTGATCAAGGTCAGGCGAGAGCCGAACCGGATGTACAAACTGCACGCGAGGGTCGCGCAGCCGGTGTGCCTAGTCGTGGGCACCGGCGACGACCCGACGTGGACTTGGCATGCGCGGTTCGGGCACCTCAACTTCGACACCTTACGCCGACTTGCGAAGGGCGAGATGGTGCGTGGCCTCCCTCTAGTGGAGCACGTGAACCAGCTCTGCGACGCCTGCCTAGCAGGGAAGCAGAGGCGAGCCATGTTCGCAAATCAAATGAAGTTCCGGGCGAAGGAGCGACTCGAGCTGGTCCACGGTGACCTCTGCGGGCCGATCACCCCGGCCACTCCGAGCGGGAAGAAGTACTTCCTCCTGCTGGTGGACGACCTGTCGCGGTACATGTGGCTCGCCCTTCTCCCGACGATGGACGAGGCCGCAACCGCCATCATCCGACTCCAGGCGGGAGCCGAGTCGGAAACCGGCTGCAAGCTGCGCATGCTGCGCACGGATCGCGGAGGCGAGTTCACCTCCGGGTCCTTCACAACATACTTGTAAGGACAAGGATGTCGCCTAGAGGGGGGGGGGTGAATAGGCGATTTAAAACTTTTCCGGTATAGCCTTGATAAATGCGGAATAAAACTAGGTGTTTTAATTTAACAAGTATACAACCTAAATATACTAGGTTCACCTATGTGCACCAACAACTTATGCTAAGCAAGACAAGCAACAAGGTGATAGGAAGATAAAGGACTTCAAGCACGAAGGCTATCACAATGTAAAGTGCATAAGTAAAGAGCTCGGGTATAGAAATAACCGAGGCACGCGGAGACGATGATGTATTCCCGAGTTCCTCCTTTTTAGGAGTATGTCTCGTTGGAGGGGTGTGAGTTTCAAACTCAAGACGCCACAAATGGACTCACCCTATTCTCCGATGAACCTTACCCAAAAACTCAGTTCACCTTCCACTATCGGAATCCTTCAAGACGGAATCCGGAGCTTTACAACAATCTTGAGGCACAACCCACAAAAGGATTGGGAGCTCCCAAGTGACCACAAAAGGTCCCAACTAACCACAAAATGCCTTGACCACAAAAGGTCTCAAGAACAACATCTAGGGTCCAACGACCCAAGAGTAACAAGCTCACGAACTTTCACTTCCATGAATCCTCGTGGAGAGAGCAAACCGATGCAACAAAATGCAATGGCAAGAACACAAGAAGTGCTCAAGTCCTTCACTCTCAAATTCCAACAAAGCAACAAATGCTTATGGCGAAATAAGAGAGGAAGAACAATGGAGGAGAAACACCAAGAACTCCAAGATCAAGATCTACTAGGTTCCCCTCACTTAGAGGAGAGATGGATTGGTGAAAATGTAGATCTAGATCTCCTCTCTCTTTTTCCTCAAAGATATGCAAGAATCATGGGAGGAATTGAGAGAGAGGCAAGCTTTCCAAGGTCAACAATGGTGGAAGAGAGAGAGAGAAAACGTGCTGCAGAAAAACTTGGTCTCTTTGGGGAAGAAGGGGCCTTTAATAGGTCTCCCAAAAATAGAGCCGTTGCAGACAACTAACCCCGGAGACTCCGGTCTTGGAGGACCAGAGACTCCGGACTGGGCGGAGACTCCGGCCTACATGGAGGGCAGAGACTCCGGCCTGACCAGAGACTCCGGCGAACCTCCGGGGTTCTTCCGGACCCACCATCAGAGAGTGTCGTCCTGTGGACCTTATGTGCACCAACATCGAAGGCCGGAGACTCTGGTTTGCCATGAGTCCGGAGACTCCGGTCTGGTAGACCGAAGACTCCGGCCAGGAAATCAGCAAAACTACAAACCCAATAACTTTCACGTACGAAATCCAAATGAGGTGAAACCAATTTTGTTGGAAAGATAGCAACAAGAGCTAAGTTTCCACACATGGGAAGGTGTGGAACATTCCTCAAGGATAAACCGATAGTGTTTCCAACCCGAAAACACAACAAGTTTTCCATACGAAATCCGTTTTCGGAGAACTTGGGCTTATCATTAAGATCACAACAAGCACCAAAACGCAACAAGGAGAAAAGCCAAGTAAGAACCACGAAAGATGATATGCCAAATATGCAAAGGTTTGAGCTCTCCACAAAGATGCGTACAAGTTACTCACTTGAGAGCCCCTCTTGATAGTACGACATCGATCCTATAACCCGGCCTCCCACTAACACGATGAGACCTGTAAAATAGAAACCCTATCAAGATCATACCTTTGCCTTGCGCTTTCCACTTGAGCTAGATGATGACGATCTAGATCTCTTCAAGTGGACCACCTTTCTTGATTGCGCTTTGCTTGGTGAAGACTCACATATCGCTCCCCCATACACCAAGATGGGAGTGTCTCTCTTAGGAACATCTTCACTTGACCATTATCTCCAAATGGGTTGCAAGCTTCAAGCATATGATATCTTCTAGATGCCCATCTTGAACTTGCACATCTCAACCTTGATGACGATCACCACTTGACGTCATCCTCCATGAGCTATAAGAAATCTTCCTTTTGATGCAAGCCCATGGAAAGATACCTAACACCAACAAAGGAATGCCACACACACATAATGGGTTAGTTCACAAAGCTATATGGACAATTTCTTACCATACCATTGGATCACATGATCCCACATGGTATATTATTTAGCTTTGTGTGTTGATCAACTTGAATCCACTCTTTGCACTTAGTATTGATCAACCTTGCATCTTTTCATCTTCTTGATCATATCAAATATGTCCATTATAATCAATGATTTTGATGGCATACAACCTTGAATCCAACACATGGAGTTCAATCGATGCCAATGGACAAACCTACAAGAATAACTCAACACAAACATTAGTCCATAAGGATTGTCATTAATTACCAAAACCATACATGGGGACACCATGCACTTTCAATCTCCCCCATTTTGGTAATTGATGACAATCCCTTTTACGAGGGTTTATATAATGAATTAAGCAACCATGCAACGCAAAAAGCAAGGATGCAAGAGAACAAAACATGTTCACTTAAACCCTCTAAATCTCTCCCCATTGGCATCCATTACCGAAATGGGTGAAAAATCAAGAAGGCAAATACAATAAGAACTCGCCCATAATGTGTGCATTTCTCATGATATGAGTGAAATCAAATCCACATATCCAATGACGAATAGATGGAGGGAGATCAAACTATATCGAGGATCCAAAAATTGCAAAAGAATATCAAAGAGAAAGATACTTCGAAGAAAGAAGCAAGCAATCAAAAGGATCCGAAAAGTGTTCTAAAAATCAAGAGGGAACTCCCCAAGATACGTGCACAAAGTAGGATTTGCATTTTAATATGTTGTGCACAACATGGAATACTCACTCCCTCCTAGATAATTTTGAACACAAACACGTCCAAGAGAACATAAATGGGAAAAGAAGCAATACAACTTGCAACAAAATAGATGGTGTGACATAGAAAGACATTTTTGGAGACTAATACAAGGATGAGCCAAAGCATCAACATAGTCTTTCAATATATTTGGCACATAGTGCATATCATGTCTTTCCATACACACAAACCAAAGAAGATATAGCAAATAGGTCCACAAGCTTATTAAGATGCAAAAGCATAACAAATAAAAATAAAAAAATAAAGCTTGTGCCTTTTAGAAACCACCAAAGAATAAAAAGCAATAAGATATAAGTCCACAAATAAACATGTACACACAAAATAGGTACAAAGATAAAGAACATGATATCCAAGAGGAAGTCATAAATACACCCATAAGATCTTTGCTTACAACATAGCACAAAGCTCAATTGTATCTTAAAAGGATATAGATGAACTTCCAAAACATACTCATCATAGCATCAAAAATATCCACAAGGGGAAAAAAGATAGTTGGGATGCTCCGAGAAAGATAACAAGTATCGCAAAGGGCAAATGATTTTGAAAAATCATCAATGTTACATATGCGAGACATAGAGTAGAAGTGCTAGATTAACATATTTGGGATTGGAGAATCATGAAAATGATTATATATATATTCCCCTTGATATGTAATCATCCCGGCTTGCCCATATTTGCGATAAAGTTGTTTTGAAGAACTTTGTAAGAACCAAATCAATTGCAACAAAAGAGATTCATGCCATAAAACAACCTACACAAGGTTGAAAGCTAGGAGTGTATGCATGAGGTAGATACTTGTTACCGAGATAGCATTGTCGATGTAGAAGATAAGAGTTTACGATCATCCGAGTTTGGCTCCAATAAGCACATGGTGATAACACCTTCCTTGTAAATGAGACAAGCTTCCAATGCATCTCGAGTGTACCTAAAACACATTCAAGTACAACATGGTACCCAAACTCATTGGATCCAAAGTAGTTAGAGAAACTACAATACATAGGACAAACTCCACATAAATATGTGCATATTGATATGAAATTGCATTTCATGCACATCTTAGCCACTTAGGAAATGATGGAGTTTATCCTATATATTGGATCAACAAAAGTAAACATGCCATAAGATATACATATAGTAAATATGCATGCACAAGAATTTTAAAGAACCAAACGAGATACAACTTGGACAAAACACCAATTAAACCAAGAAAGCACACACAAGTGTGACAAGAAAACGAATTGCCCAAATTATATCAAAGACCCAAATCAACACATGATTGAAGGTACCAATTTGGAAACATACCAAATGAAAATAGGATCAAGGAATAAATCAAACCCTTTACACTTTTCGTTATGGCACAAAGTACCAACACGAAAAATGTTTGTCTTCCAAAGAGACCCGTCATCGGGATAAAAAGGCAATTTGAAGACAACTAATGTTGAAAAGCATATAGGATAGCACCCCCAAGATGTGTGCATTATTTATGATCTTGCATTTGAATACAAATGCACACAAAGGGGATCATCACTCACCATATATATTATACAAACACTAGTCATGTTCAAGAAAGAGCAATAAAATCCAATACCAATTTAAAGAATGGTGTTCTACTCAATGTAGGAGCTTCCCCAAGGATAGTGCATTATCTAGAAGTATGTCTACAATGTAAATGCACAAGGATGGGATCATTGCTTTTCCTAACTCAAGAAAGCACAAAACAAATTTTGAGTAGAGCAACAAGATCCAAAAGATGAGAGACAAAAAGCATTTAAGCAAATATGGAACTTGTTTGAGCAACACCCACATAGGAATAAGATAATTAACAATATCAATTCTAGGTGGCAATACCTCACATGTTCACATTTTGTAGGCTTGTAATATGCACATGGCTTATTACTCCCCCATAATGTGATAATCCATATCTTTTAAACAAGAGGTAAACAAACCGGCTAGAGATAATTAATGGACATTATAGAATTTGAATTTCTCATGAGCATGACATACCACATAGAGAGAAGATAATATGATATATCATCACTAAGCGGTATTCCTCATGTACACATATTTTTAGGATTGTGAAGTGCACGAAGCATATCACTCTCCAAAAATGGAATAGTCCATTAACCTCTCAAAAATAGAGCCAACAAGATGAGTTATAAAAAAAAAATAAGGCTAAAAAACAAGTAAGTGGTGTGCAAACCAACATACACATACTTGATTTCTCAAGATAAGTAAGTAGAGAGCACAACACATACAAACACTAGCAAGGTACAAAACCAAACATATGCAAGGGTGCAAGCAACTTTCAATGTATATATAATATAAGCACAAGTTACCGCAAGGAGGAACATTGGATATGAGATAGAACAATATAATACGAATGCCTTGGCTTGAGAGAATATAATGATGAAGGTCCCTTAATTCTTCATGATGTTGCCAAGTCTCCAATGCCCTCCAACAATACCTATCGATCAAGTTTTAGCTTGTTGGTCTGCAACCAAGTTGGGTCCTAAGAGGTTAGTTACAATAGCCTTGGCAACCCAAATGGTTCTTCTATTGACACCACTTTGAGTACCAACATATTTGGCAAACACATTGCCAACCTTATCCTTTCGAAGAGAATAAACATCATCAATTATAATGGGGTTGGAGAAGGTACCATTAGTGCATGAAGAAGCAAAGTGGCCCTTCTCACGGCATATGTAGCAACATTTGCTTCCTCCTTTCTTCTTAGTTGGAATCTCGACTTGAGGAGGGGTAGCTTGATTCTTCTTGGGAGGTGGCCGTTTTTCAACTTGAGGAGCTTGAGTTTGAACTTGAGGCCTCTTCCCTTGTTGATTCTCACTAAGAGACTTCTTCTTCAAAGGGCAAGATCTAATATGGTGCCCTTCAACTTTGCACTTGAAGCAAACAATCTTGGCCGAATCTTTGACTTGTTCGTGGCCCTTTTTCTTCTTGTTAGACTTGGACTTGTTCTTGGTATTGGAGTTGAATCCGAGTCCACTCTTGTCATTGGGGCGTCTTTGTACACTCAACATATTGTTAAGTGTAGAATCCTGATGTCTACGCACGCTTCTATTCCTGTAGACAGTGTTGGGCCTCCAAGTGCAGAGGTTTGTAGAACAGCAGCAAGTTTCCCTTAAGTGAATAACCCAAGGTTTATCGAACTCAGGGAGGTAAAGGTCAAAGATATCCCTCTCAAACAACCCTGCAATTAAGATACAAGAAGTCTCTTGTGTCCCCAACACACCCAATACACTTGTCAGGTGTATAGGTGCACTAGTTCGGCGAAGAGATAGTGAAATACAAATAATATGGATGATTATAAGTGGTAATTGCAATCTGAAATAAAATGGCAGCAAGCAAACATGTAGCAGAACTGGTTGTAAACGGTGTTTCAATGCTTAGAAACAAGGCCTAGGGATCATACTTTCACTAGTGGTCACTCTCAATAATAATAATATAATTGAATACATAGATATTTCCTCTTCACTATGCTACTCTGAATTATTCTCTCGTTGGATAACGAACACCAATCCACTGCGTAGGGCTATAACAGCACACCTTAAAGTCGCATTCCACATCTAGGGAACCCCACACTGTCAACTTGAGCGCCCTAAATAGTACTAGACAAACACCGCAATTTCATAGAGACATCCAACGCAAATAATAACTCATGATAAGTATTCCTGTTATCTTTAGCCTAAGAGCCACACACGGGGCGCAAACTGTCAACTTCGCACCGTGGGACAAAGGTGACTCCGGAGATTACATTAATAAAACCACTTGAGTAGCATATAAGATAATGAAGAGTAACATCTATGGATTCAACTAGATTACAAAGCTCATGATCACATAAAGATCACACCATGGGAGAGAGAGAAAACCACATAGCTACCGGTAGAGCCCTCAGCCCCGATGAAGAACTACTCCCTCCTCATCATGGGAGGCAGCAATGGCGATGAAGATGGCGGTGGCGTCGATGGAGATGGCTCCGGGGGCAATTCCCCGTCCCGGCAAGGTGCCGAAACAGAGACTTCTGTCCCCCGAATTAGGGTTTTTGGTGGCGGCGGAGCTACGGAACTCTTCTGGAGAAATCGTCGATTCTTCTAGGGTTTTCGGGGTAGGAGCAATATATAGGCCAAAGGGCGTCGCGAGGCGTGTGGGGCCCTCGTGGCTCCACTTCGCCTCTCCTTCGGACTCCAGGTGCCTTCTGATAAAATAGGGGCCTCCGTAAATTTTCGTCCAATTTCGAGAATATTTCCAGACTAGCTTTTCTGGAATACAGAAACAGCAGAAAACAGGAACTGGCGCTGTGTCATCTTGTTAATAGCTTAGTCCCGGAAAATGTATAAAAATGATATAAAGTGTATATAAAACATGTAACAATTGGTATAATATCAGTATGGAACATCAAAAATTATAGATACGTTTGAGACGTATCAGCATCCCCAAGCTTAGTTCCTGCTCGTCCTCGAGTAGGTAAACGATAAAAACAAAATAATTTTTGAGGTGACATGCTACCATCATAATCTTGATCAAATAATATTGTAAGGCACATGTAAATGAATGAAGTGATCCAAGTCAATGGTCTATAGTTTGCTACCAAATAGATAATGAGTAAACAATGAATCACACAAGCTAAACGTTTTCATGAATAGTACTTTCGAGACAAGCATCAAACAGTTTTGCATAAGAGTTAACTAATAAAGCAATAGTCTCTAATAAAAGGTATTTAATCAACACAAAGGAAGAATTAAGTTTCAGCATTTGTTTCAACTTTCAACATATTTATCTCATGGTTATCGTCAACACAAAGTAGTATAACAAGTCCAATACGTTGCATATAACAAATGTTGTAACAAAGTTGACACTAGTGTTTGCTTGTGGAAGACAGAAAGAATAGGAAAACTGACTCAACATAAAAGTAAAAGAAAGGCCCTTCGCAGAGGGAAGCAGGGATTAAATCATGTGCTAGATCTTTTAGGTTTTGAAAAACATATAGAGATTGCATAAAATATGGCACTCCTCCCAACCTTGCTAACACAAGCTATGGCTAACCGAATCCTCGGGTGCCTTCCATCAATCACATACCATGAAGGAGTGTCTAGTTTTGAGAGGTGTTTGTTTTGTCAACGAATGGTAGCGGGTGAGAACAGTATCCTACCTGTCAAATAGACTTTTAATCCCATGAAGGACGTTATTTCTACCAGCAAGGCAGATCATCCCTCTTTCTCTTTGGTTTACACACGCAGGTATTTCACTGTTTGTCATTGCTTACTGATGAATCAGGGCAAAAGTGTGAAGATAATTAATTGGTTAAAGTGGTAATTAATTGGGACTGGGCGCCCCGTTGCCAGCTCTTTTTGCAAATCATTGGATAAGCGGATGTATATGCCACTAGTCCAGGTGTAAAATTCATTTGACAAGTCGAATAAAGAATAACCACACTACTTCCTCATGAGCTAGTAAACATTGACACAAAAAGGAATAATAACATTTTGAATAATTTAAAGGTAGCACATGAAAATTTTACTTGGAGTGGCAAGGAAATACCACATATAGGTAGTTATGGTGGACACAAATGGCATGGATTTTGCCTCAAGGATTTGGATGCACGAGAAGCATTCCCTCTCAGTACAGAGTTTAGGCTAGCAAGGTTTATGTAAGCAAACAAGAATATCAACCCGTACACCAAGTTTTATATGACAAACATATTGCAAACATTATAAGACTTCATACCGTCTTCCTTGTTAACCAAACCCTGTTATTAGAAAATATCTAGACCTTAGAGATACCACCGATGCAAACCAAATTTTCAACAGCTTTACGGTAGTTCTTCACTAATAGGCTTAACTCATGATGCATAAATTTAATCATGATCTACTTGTTAACTCAAAACAATTGACAAGCATCAAGTTATCCAAATTAGTGATCTACAAGATTATGCAAGTTTTTTCCTTATACCAATTACCACATGCAACATTTTTGTACCAACCAAACACCAATCAATTTATTTAACAACTCTCCAAACAGGTATAAGTGAAGAAAGAGAGTACTTTCTTTAAAAGAAAGCTAATAGCTCTGACAAGAGATACATGAAAACAAGAGCTAAAAGCTGAACAGCGCTAGATATGAATACTCAACAAATATAAGTGAAGAATAGGAGTATTCTCATGAAAAAGCGGAGCGTGTCTCTCTCCCAATCAAGAATGCTAGGGTCCAGTCAAGCTTTATTGAAAATAAAAGTGCAATACTGAAAATAAAAGCACACAGACGCTCCAAGAAAAGCACATATGATGTGAAAGAATTAAAATATAGTTTCACTAGAGATGACCTGATAATTTTGCCAATGAAGAAGGGGATGCCTTGGGCATCCCCAAGCTTAGACGCTTGAGTTTTCTTGAAATATGCTGGGGAGATCCATGAGAGCCTCCCCAAGCTTAAGCTCTTCACTCTTCTCCATCCTATTATATCACTCTTCCCTCTTGACCCTTGAAAACTTCCGTCACACCAAACTCAAAGTAAATCTCATTAGAGGGTTAGTGCATAATAAAAATTCACATGTTCTATAAAGACGCAATATGACTTGTTACTTTAAACATTAGCTACTGCCACTGATGTTATGTGAAGCTCTTCCACCCAAAAAAGAATTTCACTCAACACTAGTAAAAGAGAGAATGCAAAATAAAAAGACATAATCTGTCTAAAACAGAACAGTCCGCAAAGACGAATTTTTTCGAGACACTTACAACGCTCAGATCGAAAAACTTTGAACTAACGAAAGATTCAGACATACATTAAGATTACGCACAAAAAATTTCAGATTTAATTAACAACCTGGTGATTTTAGGAATTTCGTACAGTGAACAACAAAAATCTGTTTCTGCGCAGCAATCAAAATTAGCATCATCTTCCTATTAGAGGCCTTACTTGGCACAACAATGCAAGAAAATAAAGATACAAAGGAGTTGCTACAGAAGTAAACAAACTCCTTGACTCAAATAAAGAAAAAATGCAGAAAATAAAAATAATGGGTTGCCTCCCATAAGCGCTTTTCTTTAACACCTTTTAGCTAGGCATAGTGATTTTTATGATGCTCACATAAAGCTGAGAGTTGAAACATAAAAGAGAGCATCAAGAAGCATATATAAAACATGTTTAAATCTAACACTCTTCCTATGCATATGAGCCTTGTAAGAAAACAAATCAATGTAGCACAAAGAGACTAGCGTAGGAAACCAAAACAAGTGCAGCTTCAAAACTTTCAACATAAAGAGAGGAGACTTAATATTATTGAGATATATGAAACCGTGTCTCCCTCTCTCATAATGACCAGTAGGTCTTAAAGAAACCATCATATAAAAGCAACACAAGAGAAAGCTCAAAACTTTCATCACAAAGAGAGGAAATTTAATAACATGAAGATTTCTATACCATATTTTCCTCTCTCAAAATAATTTTCAGTGGCATCATGAATAAACTCAACAATATAGCTATCACATAAAGCATTCTTATCATGATCCTCATGCATAAAATTATCATTACTTTCCACATAAGCATAATCAATTTCATTAGTAATAGTGGGAGTAAAACTATCACAACCATCATTGTAATCATCATAAATTGCAGGCATAGTATAATCATAATAAACTTTATCCTCCATAGTAGGTGGCACCAAAATACCACTATCATTATAATCATCATAAATTGGAGGCAAAGTATCATCAAAGAAAATTTTCTCCTCAAAACTTGGGGGACTGAAAATATCATATTCATCAAAACCAGCTTCCCCAAGCTTAGAGCTTTGCATAGCATTAGCAATAATGGTGTTCAAAGCATTTATAGTAATAACATTGCTACCATCATGCAAATAATTTTCCATAGGTTTTTTAATTTTCTCTTCAAAAGCATTATGTCCTAACTCAAGATAAATTTCATAGAGCTCTCTAATTTTTTTGTTGTTTTCCATTAAGCCTAACTAGTGAAATTAAAAACAAGAAACAAAAACATATAATTGCAGAATCTAAAGGAAATACCTTCAAGCACTCACACACCGGCAACAGTGCTAGAAAATAGCTTAGTAGACGGAGGAAACAAGAAACAAAAAGATATAATTGCAGAATCTAAAGGAAATACCTTCAAGCACTCACACACCGGCAACAGTGCTAGAAAATAGCTTAGTAGACGGAGGATGTGAGTACCTTTTACCTTACCTCCCCGGCAACGGCGCCAGAAAATAGCTTGATGTCTACGCACGCTTCTATTCTTGTAGACAGTGTTGGGCCTCCAAGTGCAGAGGTATGTAGAACAGCAGCAAGTTTCCCTTAAGTGAATAACCCAAGGTTTATCGAACTCAGGGCGGTAGAGGTCAAAGATATCCCTCTCAAGCAACCCTGCAATTAAGATACAAGAAGTCTCTTGTGTCCCCAACACACCCAATACACTTGTCAGGTGTATAGGTGCACTAGTTCGGCGAAGAGATAGTGAAATACAAGTAATATGGATGATTATAAGTGGTAATTGCAATCTGAAATAAAAATGGCAGCAATCAAACATGTAGCAGAACTGGTTGTAAACGGTGTTTCAATGCTTAGAAACAAGGCCTAGGGATCATACTTTCACTAGTGGTCACTCTCAACAATAATAATATAATTGAATACATAGATATTTCCTCTTCACTATGCTACTCTGAATTATTCTCTCGTTGGATAACGAACACCAATCCACTGCGTAGGGCTATAACAACACACCTTAAAGTCGCATTCCACATCTAGGGAACCCCACACTGTCAACTTGAGCGCCCTAAATAGTACTAGACAAACACCGCAATTTCATAGAGACATCCAACGCAAATAATAACTCATGATAAGTATTCCTGTTATCTTTAGCCTAAGAGCCACACACGGGGCGCAAACTGTCAACTTCGCACCGTGGGACAAAGGTGACTCCGGAGATTACATTAATAAAACCACTTGAGTAGCATATAAGATAATGAAGAGTAACATCTATGGATTCAACTAGATTACAAAGCTCATGATCACATGAAGATCACACCATGGGAGAGAGAGATAAACCACATAGCTACCGGTAGAGCCCTCAGCCCCGATGAAGAACTACTCCCTCCTCATCATGGGAGGCAGCAATGGCGATGAAGATGGCGGTGGCGTCGATGGAGATGGCTCCGGGGGCAATTCCCCATCCCGGCAAGGTGCCGAAACAGAGACTTCTGTCCCCCGAATTAGGGTTTTTGGTGGCGGCGGAGCTACGGAACTCTTCTGGAGAAATCGTCGATTCTTCTAGGGTTTTCGGGTAGGAGCAATATATAGGCCAAAGGGCGTCGCGAGGCGGTGCACGAGGAGGCGACACCACCCCTCGGCGCCGGTGGGCCCTTGGCCGCACCGAGCCCACGTGTGGGGCCCTCGTGGCTCCACTTCGCCTCTCCTTCGGACTCCAGGTGTCTTCTGATAAAATAGGGACCTCCGTAAATTTTCGTCCAATTCCGAGAATATTTCCAGACTAGCTTTTCTGGAATACAAAAACAGCAGAAAACAGGAACTAGCACTGTGCCATCTTGTTAATAGGTTAGTCCCAGAAAATGTATAAAAATGATATAAAGTGTACATAAAACATGTAACAATTGGTATAATATCAGCATGGAACATCAAAAATTATAGATACGTTTGAGACGTATCAAATCCCCAACATGACGCTTTTCCAAGTCTTTTTTCAAAGAAGTGACTTGGGCCCTGAGCTCTTTTAATTCCTCTACATGGTTAGTATCAACACAAATACTATAGAAAGTAGATGCTTCATTGTTAGAGCAACAAGGCATAGAAAGTAATTCATCACAAGATTTAGAAATAGTATGTGATGTAGAATTACTAGAACTAGCACAAGACAATATAGCATTTTTAGTAGAGATTGTGCTAGTGACCACATGAGGCTCACAAGATGTTACCTTTGACATAATAGCCTCATGAGCTAACATTAGCTTAGAATGGGATGCTAGAAGATTCTCATTAGAGCTAGAGACCTTTTCATGACTTTCTTCCAATTTCCCATACTTGCTAGTTAGCAACTCAAGTTGAGCCCTTAGCTCAACATTCTCCTTCAAAATAGATGCTTCACATGAAGTAGAGTTAGTAGCACAAGCATCATTAATATTAGAAATGGAAGAAGACAAGTTGGTAAGCTCATCATTCAACCTAGCATTTTCCTCTATAATATTTGCATGATCACAAGAGGAAGTGGAAGAGCTAGGCACAACAATTTTAGATAGTTGAGTTTGGAGTTGATCATGAGACTTGATAAGGAGAGAGTGTTCACTTTCCAAAGCCTTATGAGCTTTGTCAAGTCTCTCTATATCCTTAATTAGTCTAGCATTGCCAACTCCAAATTCAACCTTTTCCTTTTTAAGCACTTTATACATTGCAATCACACGGTCATGTTCTTTAGTGAGTTTAGCAATAATTAGATCATTTGTTTCATTAAGAGATTCAAGTTTCTCCTCAAGAGACACTCGAAGCTCATGTTCTTCCTCAAGAGCATTTTCAAAGGATGCTTTTTCCATAGCATCCTCTCTTTCAATCCTTCCCTTTTCTTCAATGATATCCTTGCACTTAATAGCAAAAGTCAAAATTTCACACAAGTAAAAGCAAGCATTACTACCTTTAGGGAGAGTACCAAATACCATCTCACTCTTATCCTTTAAGGAGTCAATATCATTCTCTTTTAATCCATAATAATCCACATCCTCATCATCACAAGATGTAGAGGGTTCCAAAGGTTAAGATACCTTTGAGTCTCTAGCCATAAGGCAAAAGTGAGACATGGACGATGATGATGAAGAATTACTTGAAGCACCATTAAGATCCATGTCTTGTTCCAACAAATGTTGGAAAACCTGTACATTGTTAGTCACACAAGAAATAGAGGATATGGAAATATTGTTTTCATGGCAACAAGACATATGAAGCATATCATCATGAGATTTAGTTAAACAACTACTACATGATATGCAAGGACTATCAACACTAGCATGTAAGACATTTATGGTGCTAGAAGAGTTTAAGTCCAAACATAGAACATTGCAATGAGATGGAGAAGAAGTATAGTCAATAGTAGATTCACCATCAACAATGCAGTTTCTATCACCACTCACCATTTCATTACCTTGTGACAAATCACATGTTGGTGAAGTGGAAAAAGTTGTGAACTCATCACTAAAAGTGCATGGTGCCCCATGTGTGGTTTTGGTAATTAATGACAATCCTTATGGACTAATATTTGCATTGAGATATTCTTGTAGATCTTGTCCATAGGAAAACATTGGAGTTCATGTGTTGGACTCTAGAAGATTATATGATGACCAAGGTTCTATCCAAGGGTTTATATGAAGAATGGTCATGTGTAGAGTTGAGCATATTGCAAGTATGTCTTGAAGGTTTCAAGACATCATCTTTGTGAAGAGAGAGAAGATTATGAAGTGCAAGTTCAAGAGAAGCATCTCGAAGAAATACTATGCTTGAAGCTTGCCACCCATGTGGAGATATTGGTCAAGTGAAGATGTGCCTATGAGAGGCTCTCCCACATTGGTGTATGGGGGAGCAACATGTGAATCTTCATCAAGCGAAGCATAATCAAGAAAGGTGGTCCACTTGAAGAGATCAAGATCGTCATCATCTAGCTCAAGTGGAATGCGCAAGCCAAAGGTATGATCTTGATAGGGTTCCTATTTTACCGGTCTCATGGTGTTAGTGGGAGACCGGGTTATAGGATAGACGGCGTACTATCAAGAGGGGCTCTCAAGTGAGTAACTTGATCGCATCTTGTGGAGAGCTCAAACCTTTGCATTCTTGACATATCATCTTTCTTGGTTCTTATTTGGTTCTTCTCCTTGTTGGGTTTTGGTGCTTGTTGTGACCTTCATGACAAGCCCAAGTTCTCCGAAAACGGATTTCGTATGGAAAACTTGTTGCGTTTTTGGGTTAGAAATATTATCGGTTTATCCTTGAGGAAAGTTCCACACCTCCATGTCTGTCAACTTAACTCTATTTATGGTTCTTAATATTTCCAAAAAAATTGGTTTCATCCCATTTGGAGTTTTCTTGCAAAAGTTAGAGGTTAAAGAAGTTCTTTCTCTGTTTCTGTTTGGCCGGCCGGGCCCCTCAGGTGGTCAGCCGGCCTCCAGCCTTTTATAGGCCGGCCTGGCCAGGCTCCGAGGCCGGGCCCTAGGCCAGGCCTCAGGCCGGGTGCCCCTGGTGGTCGGCCGGCCTGGCCGGGACCAAGGCCGGGCCTCCTGCCTTTCTTAGGCCGGCCTGGCCGGGCTCGAGGCCGGCCTCACGAAAACTGCCCACCGGGCAGATTTTCAAGCAGACCTATTTAAGGGGCTTTCTTCCCCAATGGTTCCCTAACTTCTTGAGCTCGTTTTTCCCCTCTCTTTCCTCCATTGTTGACCTTGAAAAAGCTTGCCCCCTCTCAATCCCTCCCATGTTTCTTGCATATTTCTGAGGGAAAAGTGAGAGGAGATCTAGATCTACATTTCCACCAATCCATCTCTCCTCTAAGTGAGGGAAGTCTCTTGATCTAGATCTTGTCCATTTGTTGAGTTCTTCTTTGTTCTTCCTCTCTTCTCCCCCCATAAGCATTAGTTACTTTTGGTGGGATTTGAGAGTGAAGGATTTGACCACTTGTGCTCTTGCCATTGCTTTGTGCATCGGTTTGTGCTCTCCATGAGGATTCGTGGAAGTTGAAAGTTTGTGAGCTTGTTACTCTTGGGTATTTGGACCCTAAACGCCTTTGTGGTGGTTGAGACCTTTTGTGGTCACTTGTAGCCATTCGGGAGCCCCCAATCCAGTTGTGGGTTGTGCCCCAGGTTGTTGTTGTAAAGGCTCCGGATTCCGCCTTGAAAAATTCCGATAGTTGAAGGTGAACCAAACCTTTTGTGGTGCGGTTCATCGGAGAAGAAGGTGAAGCCATTGTGGCGTTGAGACCGACCTGTTGTGGTGGCTCACACCTCTCCAACGAGACGTACTCCCCTAAAAAGGAGGAACTCGGGAATACATCCTCGTCTCCACGTGCCTCGGTTATTTCTATACCCGAGCTCTTTACTTATGCATTTTACATTGTGATAGCCTTCGTGCTTGAAGTATTCTATATTGCTATCACCATGTTGCTTGTCTTGCTTAGCATAAGTTGTTGGTGCACATAGGTGAGCCTAGTATTTAGATTGTTGGCTTGTTATTTTAAACATCTAGTTTTATTCCGCAATTATCAAGCCTAAACCAGAAAAGTTTTAATCGCCTATTCACCTCCCCCTCTAGGCGACATACTTGTCCTTTCAATCACACCTGGAAGTGGAGAGAGAACAATCATCCTCAATAATGTTGGACACTTCATATTTATCTTGAAGCTTGGTCCAAAGCTAATGAGCGTTCTGAAAAGGCATGATTGATGCAAGAACTACATCGCTCAAAACACATATAAGGCTATTAGATACTAGAGTATCGAGATGTGAGTTTTTCTCATCCACTATAGATAATTCTTGGGAATCCATTGGAGAAGAAAAACCCATATCTACAATACTCTTTATATAATTCAGAACCATGGCCCTAAAAAGATTAAGCATGCGAATTTTCTAAATATCATAATTTGTGCCATCGAATATAAAAGTGGGATCGTGCACTAGTTCTCTAAACGACATCTTTACTCTCTAGGCGATAAAGCCCAATAAAGAGAGCCCAGGCTCTGATACCAATTGAAAGGACAAGGATGTCGCCTAAAGGGGGGTGAATAGGCGATTTAAAATTTTCCCGATTTAGCCTTGATAAATGCGGAATAAAACTAGGTGTTTTAATTTAACAAGCATACAACCTAAATATACTAGGTTCACCTATGTGCACCAACAACTTATGCTAAGCAAGACAAGCAACAAGGTGATAGCAAGATAAATGACTTCAAGCACGAAGGCTATCACAATGTAAAGTGCATAAGTAAACAGCTCGGGTATAGAAATAATCGAGGCACGTGGAGACGATGATGTATTCCCGAGTTTCTCCTTTTTAGGGGAGTATGTCTCGTTGGAGGGGTGTGAGTTTCAAACTCAAGACGCCACAAATGGCCTCACCCTATTATCCGATGAACCTTGCCCAAAAGACCGGTTCACCTTCCACTATCGGAATCCTTCAAGGCGGAATCCGGAGCCTTTACAACAATCTTGAGGCACAACCCACAAAAGGATTGGGAGCTCCCAAGTGACCACAAAAGGTCCCAACTAGCCACAAAAGGCCTTGACCACAAAAGGTCTCAAGAACAACATCTAGGGTCCAACGACCCAAGAGTAACAAGCTCACGAACTTTCACTTTCACGAATCCTCATGGAGAGAGCAAACCGATGCAACAAAATGCAATGGCAAAAACATAAGAAGTGCTCAAGTCCTTCACTCTCAAATTTCAACAAAGCAACAAATGCTTATGGGGGAATAAGAGAGGAAGAACAATGGAGGAGAAACACCAAGAACTCCAAGATCAAGATCTACTAGGTTCCCCTCACTTGGAGGAGAGATGGATTGGTGGAAATGTACATCTAGATCTCCTCTCTTTTTTCCCTCAAAGATATGCAAGAATCATGGGAGGAATTGAGAGAGAGGCAAGCTTTCCAAGGTTAACAATGGTGGGAGAGAGAAAAACGTGATGCAGAAAAGCTTGGTCTCTTTGGGGAAGAAGGGGCCTTTTATAGGTCTCCCAAAAATAGAGCCGTTGCACACAACTAACCCCGGAGACTCCAGTCTTGGAGGACCGGAGACTCCGGACTGGGCGGAGACTACGGCCTACACGGAGGGTGGAGACTCTGGCCTGACCAGAGACTCCGGGGAACCTCCGGGGTACTTCCGGACCCCCCCCCCCCATCAGAGAGTGTCGTCCTGTGGACCTTTGCGCATCAAAATCGGTTCGCCCTGAGTCCGGAGACTCCGGTCTGGTAGACCGGAGACTCCGGCCCTGGCACGCCGGAGACTCCGGCCAGGAAATTAGCAAAACTGTAAACCCAATAACTTTCACGTACGAAATCCAAATGAGGTGAAACCAATTTTGTTGGAAAGATAGCAACAAGAACTAAGTTGCCACACAAGGGAAGGTGTGGAACTTTCCTCAAGGATAAACCGATAATATTTCCAACCCGAAAACACAACAAGTTTTCCATACGAAATCCGTTTACTTGGCAGCCACCCCAAGTGGGGCGCCGGCCTAGGGCAAATCTGCCCCCCTCTGGCACTCCCACCCTCCTTCATCCTTCGAAACATGTCCGAATCCATTTATACCTTTTAGATAAAATTATCGACTCTATCCACTGATGTCAGAAACACTTTAAGTGTAATTTACCGGACAAATTTGTGGCCGGAGGCATCATTGCCAAGCTTCCCCTTCGTGGGGCAACTTTGCTACTTCTCTGAAACACAAGAGACAGGAGTTTTCCGTTTCGGACCTCATCGGATCTCTTGATGTGGAAGAGAAGGCGAGAGCAAAGGATACACGTGCTCGGGTTGCTGAGGTAGGTTCTAGTGCCCACATGGTACATAAGAAAAACTACCAGCCCAACAAGCCTAAATATAACAAGAAGAAATCCGAGGGTAAAGGCAAGTCCGATGGCAAGTTCAAGCCGTCTCACTCTACCAACTTTAAGAAGAAGAAGGGGTCCTGCCATGTTTGTGGTGACCTGACTCATTGGGCTCTGAGATGCCCTAAACGGCATGAGCTACAGCAGCTAGAGAATAACGGCAAGACCACTAATGTTGTCATTGCTGACACCGAGATGAAGGATACTAGGTACGGTATAGTTCCTACTATTCTTTCAGTTTGTCATTCGCCTGATTAGTTGATTGACACAGGTGCCAATGTACACATTTGTGCTGATGCTTCCATGTTCTCTTCTTACCAGGTCACAAGGACTTCTCCCGTGCTGATGGGGAACGGGTCACATGCTACTGTTCGTGGTGTTGGTACGGTCGATCTGAAGTTTACTTCGGGGAAGATCGTGCGACTGGAGAACGTTCATCATGTGCCCTCCATGAATAAGAATCTCGTCAGCGGTTCGCGTTTATGTCGAGAGATGGTTTTAAGTTGGTTTTTGAGTCCAATAAAGTTGTAATTTCCAAGTATGGACAATTTGATGGTAAAGGCTATGAGTGCGGAGGCTTGTTCCGCCTATCTTTGTCAGATGTTTGCACTAAAGTTATTAATCATGTTTGCCACAGTAATGATTCTGATGTTTGGCATTCACGACTTTGTCATATTAACTTTGGTTGCATGACGCGATTAGCAAATATGAGTTTAATTCCGAAATTTACTACTGCCAAAGGTTCCAAGTGTCAAGTGTGTGTTCAAGCTAAGCAACCTCGCAAGTCCCATAAGATTGCGGAGGCGAGAGACTTGGCACCACTGGAACTTATACATTCTGATCTTTGTGAGATGAATGGCGTGTTGACAAAAGGTGGAAAGAAATATTTCATGACACTTATTGATGACTCCACTAGATACTGTTATGTGTATCTTCTGAAATCAAAAGATGAGGCTTTAACTTACTTCAAAAACTATAAGGCTGTAGCAGAGAACCAACTTGATCGTAAAATTAAACGGCTTAGGTCTGATCGTGGTGGAGAGTATTTTTCCAATGAATTTAATTCGTTTTGTGCGGAACATGGTATTATCCATGAGAGGACGCCTCCCTATTCACCTTAGTCAAATGGGGTGGCTGAAAGAAAGAACCAAACTCTATCTGATTTGGTTAACGCCATGTTAGACACTTCAGGTCTCTCCAAGGCATGGTGGGGGGAGGCGCTAATGACTGCGTGTCATGTCCTAAACCGAGTTCCCACAAAGAATAAAACCATTACTCCATTTGAGGAATGGGAAAGGAAAAGGTTGAAACTCTCTTACCTACGTACTTGAGGTTGTTTGGCGAAAGTCAATATACCAATTCCCAAGAAGCGCAAGCTTGGACCCAAAACCGTAGATTGTGTTCTTCTGGGCTATGCTTTTAATAGTATTGGTTATAGATTTTTGATAGTAAAATCTGAGGTATCCGACATGCATGTTGGTACGATTATGGAGTCGAATGATGCGACCTTATTTGAGAACATATTTCCTATGAAGGATATGGCTAGCTCATCAAATCAGGAGATACCTACTTCGTCTAGTCAGGAATTGGCTGAGATTCCTGAACCCACCATTCCGATAGAACACGTTGAGAATCCAGCAGAGGATGACAATGAAGTTCATGTAAGGAGCAAGAGACAGAGGACTGCAAAGTCCTTTGGTAATGATTTCATTGTGTACCTCGTGGATGACACACCCAGGACTATTTCAGAAGCCTATGCATCACTTGATGCTGACTACTGGAAGGAAGCTGTCCGTTGCGAGATGGATTCCATCTTGGCTAACGGAACCTGGGAGATCACTGATCGTCCTTATGGGTGTAAACCTGTAGGATGTAAGTGGGTGTTCAAGAAAAAGCTTAGGCCTGATGGTACAATTGAAAAGTACAAGGCAAGGCTTGTGGCCAAGGGTTATACCCAGAAAGAAGGTGAAGACTTCTTTGATACTTACTCACCTGTGGCTAGATTGACCACTATTCGAGTGCTACTTTCATTGGCTGCCTCGCACGGTCTTCTCGTTCATCAAATGGACGTTAAGACAGCTTTCCTTAATGGAGAGTTGGACGAGGAAATTTACATGGAGCAGCCAGATGGTTTCGTAGTGCCCGGTCAGGAAGGCAAAGTGTGTAAGTTATTGAAGTCGCTATATGGCCTCAAGCAAGCTCCTAAGCAATGGCATGAGAAGTTTGAAAGGACTTTGACTGCTGAAGGCTTTGTCGTAAACGAAGCTGACAAGTGTGTGTACTATCGTCATGGTGGGGGCGAGGGAGTTATTCTTTGCCTATATGTCGACGACAGACTGATATTTGGAACCAATCTTGATTTAATCAAGGAGGTTAAGGATTTCTTATGTCGTTGTTTTGAGATGAAGGATCTAGGAGTTGCTGATGTTATCTTGAACATCAAGCTGTTGAGAGATGATTATGGTGGGATTACACTGCTTCAGTCTCACTATGTGGAAAAGGTCTTGAGTCGCTTCGGGTATAGTGACTGCAAACCTTCTTCAACTCCATATGATCCTAGTGTGTTGCTTCGAAAGAATCGATGGATTGCTAGAGATCAACTGAGGTATTCTCAGATTATAGGCTCGCTTATGTACTTGGCGAGTGCCACGAGGCCTGACATCTCTTTTGCTGTGAGCAAATTGAGCCGGTTTGTTTATAATCCGAGAGATGATAATTGGCATGCGCTGAGAGAGTTATGCGCTATTTAAAAGGCACTGTGAGCTATGGAATTCACTATACCGGAAACCCGAGGGTTCTAGAAGGTTATAGTGATTCTAATTGCATATCTGATGCTGATGAGATTAAGGCCACTAGTGGTTATATTTTTTCGATGTTTCTTGGAAGTCTTGCAAGCAGACCATCTTAACGAGGTCAACTATGGAAGCAGAACTCGCAGCATTAGACACAGCCACTATTGAAGCAGAGTGGCTTCGTGAGTTTTTGATGGACTTACCTGTGGTTGAAAAACCAATACCCGCAATCCTAATGAACTGTGATCATCAAGGTGAACAGTTCTAAGGACAATATGAAGTCATCAAGGCATGTGAAGAGGAGATTGAAATCTGTCAGGAAATTAAAAAACTCCGGAGTTATTACGTTGGATTATATCCAAAGAACTATGAACTTGGCAGATCCCTTCACAAAGGGTTTATCACGTAATGTTATAGATAATGCATCGAGGGATATGGGTTTGAGACCCACGGTATAAATTGTCCACAGTGGTAACCTACTCTATGTGATCGGATATCCTGTGAAGTAGAAGTAGGAGACAAACTGTTGGTCAGTTGAGAGGAGAGTATCCGTATATTATATCCCACTCCGTGAAGATGCAATACTCTCCTAATCTGTATGGCAGGTTGACACTTGTCTTAATGTGTTCCAAGTGGATTATTTATATAATCAGAGATGTGTCCTGCAGAGCATCTCTTGAGGAACTCACCTATATGAGCTTGATTGTTAAACGTCGCAATCTGTGAGACTTTGGATGCTCTCTAATAAACTCATGAAAGGCCTTTGGAGTATGACGTATACGCTCCACCCGCGGGGAAGCCTTGCGGCAGCCTAGTATCGGTCAAAGAATTTGTGTGAAATTAGTATCACAGCAAACTTGTAGTTCAAGGCATAATCCACTTTTCAAGTTGTGAACTAGCGTAGCATAATATTCTAAGTGGAAGTTCAACTTAACAGTCTCCACTAAGCACCGGTATATAAACAAAGTTTCAGAACTAAGATGATGAGATGTGCCAATGAGATTTTGTGGGGGATTGTTGGATTTTTGCTCTTGGGCCTAGTCCATAGCCCAACTAAAATTCTGAAATTCTCTTTGGCCCATTCATGCTTAGCATAGTGTGAGGAGTGGGAAGTTTAGTACCACATGGCTAGTTGGGAGAGATGTACACCAACTTATAAGGTGAGGCATTCCACCACTAGTATGAGTTGGTGTGACATGAGAAGAGGTGTGCCACACACGCGCTCCTCCTCCGCCGCCCGCCTCGCTCTCGCCTCGTCACGACGCGCGCGCGCGCCGCGGGTTGCGGGAATGAGCCGAGTCGTGGACAAAGCTATGCATATTGTTTATATTTTTGCTAGTTGGGCTATGGACTAGGCCAAGAGCAAAAATTCAATAATCCCCCACAAAATCTCATTGGCACATCTCATCATCTTAGTTCCGAAACTTTGTTTATATACCGGTGCTTAGTGGAGACTGTTAAGTTGAACTTTCACTTAGAATATTATGCTACGCTAGTTCACAACTTGAACAGTGAACTATGCCTTGAACTACAAGTTTGCTGTGATACTAATTTCACACAAATTCTTTGACCGATACTAGGCTGCCATAAGGCTTCCCCGTGGGTGGAGCGTATACGTCATACTCCAAAGGCCTTTCATGAGTCTACCATAGCCGCGACAACATATAGTTTCGCACCGTTCCAGAGCATTGCGCCGCCACACAAGTCTTCACCATCCCTCCTTCCAGCGTGCACCGCGAGAAGGGACAGCAGGCCTCCGGAACCCCGCCTCTTGTGATCCTGTACGGGAGAGGGGCGATCAGGTTTTTGGGGAGCGCAATCGCGCGACTGCTGACGGCGATTACTTCCCCAACGACGACTTCTTCCCCGACCTCGGCAACCTCTTCATCGACGACATGGGCGACAACACCAACGCCAACTCCAGCGGTTCTGCTCCCGCTGCCCAGTACGTATACCTGTCCGCTCTTTATGAGATGTTCCTGCAATTCGTCTGTCTAGCGTTTGCCGTAGATCGGATATGTTCAACTGTCTTTCTAGTTCTTTGCATGATTAGATTATCTGTTATATTCTAGTCATGATTTACTTGATGATATTTCGGATTAAATCATATGCAAAATTGCTAATATATTCAACAATGTACATGGTGGGACACTTGATATTTGACGGTTACAAACTAGCTACTTAGATGATCGATCACCGGTCGCACCTTCAGGTGAGCATGGGGAGGGAGTCTCCCTTGGTCAGCAGGTGAATTCAAACATATTGATAGTCTATCTTGGAAGGAATGTTGTGCTTTTTAAGTCGCACTGATCAGCATGCATTCATTTTTGGGAACGGTCGTGTATTTCATTTTCTTGTGATGGATTTGTGCCAATTTCGTGCGACATGCTGTCTATGCCAATTTCCAAGATGTGTGTATGTGATTGCGAAGGCGTTACGTGACGTGGCGTAGTGAGTGAATGCGCTCATCCGATCTAGCATTTCCGCGAGAGCTTCATGCATCTTTGGCTGAATCTATCTAAGCGCCGGCGAGAAGGGTGTGAGTGAAGGTATTAATTGATTAATCGATCAGTAGCTTAAGCACAAGTAAAATTATGTTGGTGGAACTTGCGTGGTTTTGACTTGGACCAGAAGAACCCAACGTACAACGATAGATAAGACGCTCCAAGGCTGCGCCTCCAAGAAGGTAGTGACGTGTGCATCGCCGCCGCCCACTCCAGAGGAGTTTAGGTTTTCACCCGGTAGACTTATGTCACTCACGTCGGTAGTGAATCACAGCTCCCGAACGACGCATTCAAGAAGGAGAACGACACCCTAGGGTGCCGCACCTAAGTGTGAGGTTTTCACCTGGAGAAACGATCTTGACCGCCAAGCCCGAGAACTTGAGCTAAGGAGAAGCAAGCCGAGAGGTGTGGCTCCGTCGCCGACCACCGATCCAAACCGCATGCCGCAGGGGTCGCGTCACCTCACGAGGCGACAACCACGCCATGCCCGCGGGAGGCCAGAGCTGCCACTCCCACACCACTGCCACCTACCTGGTGCCGCTGCCCCGGCTTCGTTGCTGCCGGGATGATAGAGACAACACTCCGGCCGCGAAGCAATAGGACGACATGCGCAGATCCGCACGCAGTGCCGACGAGCCACCCATACTACAGCCCAGGGACGGAGTCAGGATTTTACCATGTGGGGGGGGGGGGGGGGGGGGTGACTCGACAATCATCGTATGTTGGTTGTATAAAAAATATCGCCTTATATCAATGTAACATTATAACTACGTAGTATTATGTAATTAAAAACAACATTAGATTGTCAAGCCTGTCGAAGTTGGTATTTTTCACCGTGTACTTGAACCAAAAATAAAATAGAAAAAGGTTAGACATCCTGTTAGTATCAATTAGACACACCACGGCACCTTCATCTGAATCTGAACAAAATAAAAGCTAAAAGTTGGAGACTAACCGTACTGAAAAAATGCTGTCCCTGGACTAGTAGCGAAAATTGGTTGCCGGCATCACGGCGTGTGGGCGTCGCCTCGTCAAAGATCAGTTGAAGACAAGGGCAACATGGGACTTTCCGGGTAACATAGCCATCAGGCGAGGCGAGCGCGCCACCTAGCGCCGAGAAGAGCAGCCGGACCTAGCGCCGACGCCACCTACCGCCGAGAAGTCGTGACCATCTCGATCGGTGTGAGTGGTGAGGCCCACACCGAGACGGAAAAACCCTGCCTGCCCGCGCGCCACCATCGTACAAATTCACGACCTTGTGTGGTGCATGATGTTGAGTGGTGAATATCTCGCTAGCTGGTGAATATCTAGCCACCTAAACGAACTATTTGGCGAAATATCTCGCTAGCTGATGAGAGCCAGAGCCGTGGAAAGTCTCTCTTGCTATTAAGGCCACAAGCATCATCAAACAGGAAAATTTAGAGCCATGGGAAGTGATGTGTCGCCTACCACTACAGGAAACCGTCAAAACGCCGACGGCGGGCCGCCGTCGGCGTAGCAACAATCGCCGTCGGCGTAGGCCTATGCCGACGGCCGCCGTCGGCGTATCGGCGTCGGCGTAGGACGCTGTCGGCGTATGAAAACTGCCGTCGGCGACGCCGCAGTGGGACCCACAAAACGGACGTCGAACGTCTCCGTCTGCTCCACCTATACGCCGACGGCAGTGCCGTCGGCCTAGGCTGCCACGTGTGCTGATCTGGTGCGTCTGGGAGGAGTCTTTACGCCGACGGGTGCCGTCGGCGTAGGGATGACCATATGGTCCTCCAGCGTCGACGTGGCGCCATCCTGTGCGTCCCCACAGCATCCTACGCCGACGGCAATGCCGTCGGCGTATGTTAGACCATATTTTCAGTTTCTGAAACTTTTTGCTGCTGTTTTCTGGCGCATTTTAAATACAATTAAAATTGCACAAATTATAAAACATCACAGAAACATCAAATGAACATCACATACCTATCCAAATGACACAAACATGATTCAAATTCATCCAAACTCAAAAATGACACAAACATAGTTCGAATTCACACACGCTACACCCGAACACATCCTACACCTCCCGAGAGCCCGAGGTATCCATTTCTGACAGCGTGAGAATAGGCGACCGACCGCGTGGGCCAGTCGAACCACAAAAGGAATCCGGCGAGGCACGGGACGGTGTGGTCTCACGCGACGAACTCGGCGAGGCACCACCAGTGCCATGCTCCACGAGCGCGCGCGTCGAAGTCGGCGAGGCGGAAGCACGACCAAAGGGTGCAGTCCTCGAGTATTCCGATCCCTACATGTTTTGAGTCCAAGTTAGCAACTTGGAAAGCACAGCATGGCGGTAACAACTTGTTTGGCAAATAACTTACCGGAGTCGCTGGCTTGTATGTGCGAGCGACCGACTCCCTCGTTGGGCCGACGGGCATGATCCCCGGCCTAGGTGGACGCGTAGGCAGCTGCGACCGCTCTCCAGTGTCATGAAACTTCTCGTCAGCCTACAAGATAGTTTAGATGTCAGGAGTTGTAGAAAAAGAAGGTTCAAACTAGAGGAAATGAGACTTGTCATATTTTGCAAATATAAAAGTTGAAACTTACAGCATCCCTCAACTCTGCCCACTCCTCATACTCTTGGCTCTTCTGTACCCACAACTGATACTCTCTCTCATAGCTCGCGTAAGCGGCATCGAAGGCCGTCTCGAAATCAGCCTACAGTTTTAAAAGGGAACGCATCTCGTCAACTTAGCCACTTAGCTAGGAACGAATGTCGGAAAGAGAATGAAATTGAGAAAAACTTACATCGGGGCGAGCTCGGGAAGGCCGACGAGGCAGGACGGGAGGGTCGTCGGTGGTGAGGGTAGCCTTGACACGCGAGAGGCCCAACTCAGGAGTACGCGTGAGTACCGCACTAAGCATGAGAGGACGGCCATGCTCCCAACCGTTCCCGGCAAGGACCACCGCTCTCTCGTCGGTGTCATGCTCAAGAGGGTTGTCCACCTCCGGATTTATACCCTTGAACGTCTCGACGTATGCCTTTAGCCCCTCCTTGGCAGTACCGAAGTAATCGGGCTGCGAGGGCTGAGGCTCAGAAAAATTGGGCTTCTTCATCTTCATCCGCTGATCCAACGGCTCACAAGCGCTCAAAAGAAACACACCGCTGATCCAACGACTCACAAGCACTGGAAGGAAGCACACGATCCGTGTGCTTCTTCCTGATTGGGCATACTACAGCTCACAAGCCCTGAAAAGAAACACACACCGCTGATCCAACGGCTCCCAAGCGCTCGAAAGAAACACACCGCTGATCCAACGGCTCACAAGTGCTGGAAGGAAGCACACGATCCGTGTGCTTCTTCCTGATTGGGCATACTACAGCTCACAAGCCCTGAAAAGAAACACACACCGCTGATCCAACGGCTCCCAAGCGCTCGAAAGAAACACACCGCTGATCCAACGGCTCACAAGTGCTGGAAGAAAGCACACGATCTGTGTGCTTCTTCCTGATTGGGCATACTACAGCTCACAAGACCTGAAAAGAAACACACACCGCTGATCCAACGGCTCCTAAGCGCTCGAAAGAAACACACCGCTGATCCAACGGCTCACAAGCGCTGGAAGGAAGCACACGATCCGTGTGCTTCTTCCCGCCATTTCTCACTATATATATGTATTCATGGCCTCCATTGGCATAGCACATCTAAACTCATATCTGCAACCTCATCACTCTCCCATGGCTTCCACCGTACCCACTCTAACCTACTCGGAGGCGGAGGCGCTTTGCGCCTCGAACTACCCCTGCCTACCCGGCTACAACGTCCCCGCCGGCTGGAGGCTGAGCACCGGAGGCGTGCCGGTCCCTCCTGTCCCTCAAGGTTTGGCGCGCCGGGCGGCCATCACGAACCACTACTACCTCGAGCTCACTCCGGAGCAGTGGATGGATTCCCGCTGGCAGCCAGACTATCGCCCAACTTGGGACGCCTTCTTCATCGAAAGGCGTGAGAAGGCGCTCGCCAGGTACGAGGAGGACCGCCCGCGTCCTTCGAACTTCAACGAGGCCGGCCGTCGGCTGTGGTGGGCCGGCCGGACTCTCAAGAGGGTCATGGACTACATCACGGCCGGCGATAACCCCCGCCTGCGCTACCCTCAATTACAGTCCAGGCGACAACCCCCGTCAACGACTACATCACGGTTGTCCGATGACAGCGATGACGACGACGGCGACTACGACGACTACACCCACGAGTATTATAGGCCTAGGCAAGAGTATGACTAACCTGAGCCACATCATTGGTTAGGACAAAATGGTTTGTTGTCATTCGTCTATGTACCCAAGTTTGTTGTCATTCGTCTATGTACCCAAAGTTTGTTATCATTCGTCTATGTACCCAAGTTTTTGTTGTCATTCGTCTATGTACCCAAGTTTGTTGTTATTCTTCTATGTACCCAAGTTTGTTGTCATTCGTCTATGCATCACTTTCTCTCTAGTGAGTTTCTGCACTTAGAGGTGAAAACTCCCCTTCCGGGCGAACCGGATGGAATCTTGTGTTGATTTGGGGTAGACCTTGGTTTCTCACCTTCATATGGTCTAACCTAACACAACCAAAGTCTATGGGGGTAGACGAAAACGTTAGGGTTTTTCCAGCGGATTCAGGGTTTCGCCGAAGCGGGGCCCCAGAGCGTCGGAACCCTACCCAAACCTAGGTTTTGCCATACCATGTGTATACAAGTGTGTTGGGTGCTGTGGATGTCCAAGTTCCCACTCCGGGATGTGAGCGGGTTCACCGGCATCACTTTCTCTCTAGTGAGTTTCTGCACTTAGAGGTGAAAACTCCCCTTCCGGGCGAACCGGATGGAATCTTGTGTTGATTTGGGGTAGACTTTGGTTTCTCACCTTCCTATGGCCTAACCTAACACAACCAAGCAAAAAAGTCCACTGGCCTACCCCCTTTCGACGCACGTCCATGGGGGTAGACGAAAACGTTAGGGTTTTTCCAGCGGATTCAGGGTTTCGCCGAAGCGGGGCCCCAGAGCGTCGGAATCCCACCCAAACCTAGGTTTTGCCATACCATGTATATACAAGTGTGTTGGGTGCTGTGGATGTCCAAGTTCCCACTCCGGGATGTGAGCGGGTTCACCGGCATCACTTTCTCTCTAGTGAGTTTCTGCACTTAGAGGTGAAAACTCCCCTTCCGGGCGAACCGGATGGAATCTTGTGTTGATTTGGGGTAGACCTTGGTTTCTCACCTTCCTATGGCCTAACCTAACACAACCAAGCAAAAAAGTCAACTGCCCTACCCCCTTTCGACGCACGTCTATGGGGGTAGACGAAAACGTTAGGGTTTTTCCAGCGGATTCAGGGTTTCGCCGAAGCGGGGCCCCAGAGCGTCGGAACCCTACCCAAACCTAGGTTTTGCCATACCATGTGTATACAAGTGTGTTGGGTGCTGTGGATGTCCAAGTTCCCACTCCGGGATGTGAGCGGGTTCACCGGCATCACTTTCTCTCTAGTGAGTTTCTGCACTTAGAGGTGAAAACTCCCCTTCCGGGCGAACCGGATGGAATCTTGTGTTGATTTGGGGTAGACTTTGGTTTCTCACCTTCCTATGGCCTAACCTAACACAACCAAGCAAAAAAGTCCACTGGCCTACCCCTTTCGACGCACGTCCATGGGGGTAGACGAAAACGTTAGGGTTTTTCCAGCGGATTCAGGGTTTCGCCGAAGCGGGGCCCCAGAGCGTCGGAATCCCACCCAAACCTAGGTTTTGCCATACCATGTATATACAAGTGTGTTGGGTGCTGTGGATGTCCAAGTTCCCACTCCGGGATGTGAGCGGGTTCACCGGCATCACTTTCTCTCTAGTGAGTTTCTGCACTTAGAGGTGAAAACTCCCCTTCCGGGCGAACCGGATGGAATCTTGTGTTGATTTGGGGTAGACCTTGGTTTCTCACCTTCCTATGGCCTAACCTAACACAACCAAGCAAAAAAGTCAACTGCCCTACCCCCTTTCGACGCACGTCTATGGGGGTAGACGAAAACGTTAGGGTTTTTCCAGCGGATTCAGGGTTTCGCCGAAGCGGGGCCCCAGAGCGTCGGAATCCCACCCAAACCTAGGTTTTGCCATACCATGTATATACAAGTGTGTTGGGTGCTGTGGATGTCCAAGTTCCCACTCCGGGATGTGAGCGGGTTCACCGGCATCACTTTCTCTCTAGTGAGTTTCTGCACTTAGAGGTGAAAACTCCCCTTCCGGGCGAACCGGATGGAATCTTGTGTTGATTTGGGGTAGACCTTGGTTTCTCACCTTCCTATGGCCTAACCTAACACAACCAAGCAAAAAAGTCAACTGCCCTACCCCCTTTCGACGCACGTCTATGGGGGTAGACGAAAACGTTAGGGTTTTTCCAGCGGATTCAGGGTTTCGCCGAAGCGGGGCCCCAGAGCGTCGGAACCCCACCCAAACCTAGGTTTTGCCATACCATGTGTATACAAGTGTGTTGGGTGCTGTGGATGTCCAAGTTCCCACTCCGGGATGTGAGCGGGTTCTGGCCGTTGGCACAGTCGGCACAGGTGTTTATTTATTTTACATGTATATGTTGTAGGGTCGGGTTCCGGAAAACTCAAACCGTTATTTTATGCGGGTGGGATACCGAAATTGTGAGGGAAATTATATAGTCTAATTTGTATATAAATTATACCTACATTAAATATTATATAGAGAAATAAATAAATAAATTTTATATAGAGAAATAAATAAAAAAGGAACATATATACGCCGACGGCTTTGCCGTCGGCGTATTATATGAGCGGAAACGTCCGCTCCGCTCCGTCACGGCGGGATTGGGTACGCCGACGGCGGCCGTCGGGCCCGATGTGGCTACGCCGACGGCCACTGGTACGCCGACGGCCTGTTGCGCGGCTTACCTAGCACGGCTTGTACGCCGTCGGCTACCAGCCGGCCGTCGGTGTTTTGACGCATTCCCGTAGTGTACCACTGCTAGCGACGTAATAATAGCATGCAAGTTGATTTTTATACTAGAACATGCAAGGCGTTGGCAAGTTGGAAAATGATTTGATCGCTGGCAAGCTTAACTCTCGGAACTTGTAGCATTCAACTGAATGAGAACAAAGATTTTAAAAAAAGATCGATAGTGAAAAATTATTCAATTGAGTGACAACGAAAATCATATCGGAATGTACAATTACTTGTTGATTTCGAATTTGAGGCATTTTCTAGTACTACCTCCGATCCATATTAGTGGGCACAACTTTGTCTAGATACACATGTATCTAGTCTAAATACTTAACTAGATACATATGAATTTAGACAAAGCTATGCCCACTAATATGGATCGGAGGGAGTACTTTTTTAGTTGATAAGATATGCATATACCCACCCTTAGTGTTTTCGAGACAGCGAGAGGGCACATTGCTACCATCTCTCTCAAGCCTCGAATAAGTTGTGTCCCGCGTTGGAATATGGTGGCCTGGTAGAGCTAGCGAAGAATCTTCCACGTTGAAATATGTCGGCAGCTGGATAGCCGCCATGGAAAGTCTCTTTTACCTTTCCACTTGCTAAAGTGATACTGTATGTCGCCTACCACTTGCTAAATCAACTGTTAGAGACGTAATAATTGCAAGTTGATTTACAGTGTTTTGCTACAGTTCCCTGACTTTGTTTCTTCATTTTACACTAGCTGACTACTGTAGACTTCCCTTCTCCACGTTAGAGGATCCAGTTCCGGTGCTGAGATCCCGACGATGGGAGGAAGGACGCGATCAATGTGGAGTAATTTGAATTTTGAATCTATCTATTGGGGGGTATATTGGTCCTTTACCGATGTTTTTGGGGCTGTCGGAAATTGGTTCCGCGATCTACAAAAGTGAACGGAGGGACACTAGTAGGGAAAAGGCTACTACTGGCGGGCAGTTTTTGGCTACCCCTGATGAACTAGCGTCCGCCAGTACAGGCTGGCCAGTGGTAAGTTGTACCGCTGGCGAAAAAACTGTTCGCCAGCGCTAGCTTTACCGCTGGCGCGCATTTTACTACGCTCGCCACTAGTAGAAGGCATACCGCTGGCGGGCTTTCTCTGATTTTCGCCAGTAGTAAGAATTTTGGAGTTTAAAAAAAAATCTAGTGGCGTGCCTGTTAGCTTGCACACCACTAGCAGTATTTTAGGAATTAAAAAAAACCAAAACCGTATTAATTAAACTGTTTATCTAATACATTCAGACACGTCATTATCTAGTAACATCAATCAATAATACATGTCATTATTCAATAATATAATTAAGTACACCATTACATCCATCAAATATACCATTACAAAATTATTCGCCATCACGTGTCAATGCCGTCGTGTGCAAGCAGCGTGTCGATGTCGCCACGACAGCTCGTGTCGATGTCGTCGTTGTCGCCGCCGTGTGTCCATGTCGTCCCTGCTGCAGCATCGTGTCGATGTCGTCGTCGTTGCTGCAGCCCTGATGTCGTCGTCGTTGCCGCAGCCCCGTGTCGACGTCGTCGTTCCCACAGCCTCGATGTTGCCAGGCAACTCTACTCTGAACCAAGCAATAAGCATGCAGTCAAATAACAAGAACTAACCGAGGGATACTAATACAGCTACTCGGCACAAACTAGATCATGCTTAACAATCACACAGGTTGAGAACTACTAGATCATGCTTAACAATAACATATATTCAGAAAAAACCAAAACTAGGCATGCCAATCTGATAGCAGCAACACGTTCATGAATTGCTTAGAGGACTCCACACTATCAGCAATACGGTTTATGTTTCGGAAAAGGAATTACCATCTTAAAAGCCAGCTGATTGTGCTCATTCTCCAATATCTTCTCCTGCACCTGCAGTAAATCACAGGAGGTCAATGATCAACTTTTGCAAACAAGTTCCTGCAAACATAGCACAATGACAAAATGATCAACGCATATGCATAAACCAATACCACTTGTTCGCCATGTATAGATCATATACGTCAAGAAAGGCAGTACCATCTAGTGCTAGGGCCTCTCTTTTTTTTTTGAGCAGGATCCGATATATATAAAAGGAAGCTCAGTACAACTTACAGACAGGTCCAGAAGGAACCAGAAATTACAATGAGACCCCGCAAATTGCACTAAACACCCCGAGCCACCTGGAAGAAACACAATCGGATCCACCCGTCGCCCCAAACACCTCAGTCTCCACCGGAGCTGCCGTACCGCCATACCCGGGGAAGAAAGCACCTCCACATGTTGTAGTTGACTGCAAAACCGGCCGCCGCGACGCGACGGACACCCAGCTCGATGAACGTACACAGCCATAGCACTCGCTTGCTCAAACCACCCATCTTCCCGCCGCCTCCGCATCGACGAGGACAGCCACCAAGAACACCCAGTCTCCAGACAACCACTCCCTCGCCGCCACGGCCGGCCGGAGCAGAAACATCAAGGAAGACCACCACCTCCACCAACAACAAAACCAGGATGCCAACAACCACCGAGCTCTCCCCTCGCCGCCACGGCCGGCCAGAGAAGCAAGGACAGAGAAGCATACCTGACGAACCGATCCACCTACGCCTGTCAGTCGCAACCAAAGCCAGCGCCTGGGCGGGAGGGTCGCCCTACGACCAAGAAGAACGACGGCGTCGACGCCGTCGTGAGGACACTCCCAAGAGAAGCCCCGACGCTCCCCTGCTGCAGGAACCACCGGCCGTCGAGAGGACGAAGAAATCCATCCTCCATCTCACCTCCATGGCGAGCAGAAAGAAGGACTTCCAATCCCCAACTCCGGCCGACCGATCTGCAAAAACCGGGCTTATTTAAGCTGCCTCCACCAACTCCACCAACAACCGCCGCCATCCTCCATGAATCCCAGCCAGCCTGGGGAAGAGATGCATCTCCGGCGCCGCCCGTCGACGCCAGATTTTTAGAAAGAAAAGGGAAAAACGAATATGGAGCGGCGGCAGACGAGTCAAACCGCCGCCATGGATCTGGCAAAGCAGCGAAGGCATAAGCATCTCCACCTTCGATTCTACATCTCCTCACTTCAACATCATCAGCATGATCTAGAAGGAGAGAAGAGTAGCAGGAATCAGAGGAGACACCAGATCCAATCGCTGTATTATTGGCCAAGAGGGAGCTACAGAAAAGAAGACCTACAGCTAGAGACCACCAGACCTCCCTCCCACTCGACGCCGGCCACCATGGCCGCCGGCGGCAGGAAGGAGAGAGGCCGGCGAGGGGATCTAGGGAGAGAGCGCTCAAGGAGAGCAAATCGCCACAGGGGACAGAGCCGTAACTCACTCACTCACTTCCTAGGGCCTTTCTAGTGGTACATACACAAACAAAATCAAGCAATGATGAGACTATATCATTTTATCCATGTATTTATACACCATGTATTGATAATTTTATCCATGGCATGGAGAAACACCTTACTTGCATTTTTATCCAAGGAGCCAATCAGTACCAACACCATCAGTTTTCTGATACACACATACAACAAATGAAACTATGTCTCTATGTGGTGGGAACAAAACTACACATACAAGTATGATAGGAGTTTCTTTTGAATACTACCTAGTTCTGAATACTACCTAATTTGCAGCAGATTACTCTTGGACGAAATTTGCAGCTACAGCAGGGTGGATTCAGTGTCCTGTCCAGATGGAGGAGCTAGCTAACAAGAAGCTTAGTACTAAGAGCCAAAGGAGTATGTGCGCTCTTACATGTTAAAGCAGCCCTGGCACTTGACATCCTGCATACAAAAGAGCAGAAAGATGCACATAATTAGAGGCCAGGACACGAACAAAGTAGAACCGGAAAGGCAGATTTCCTACGGGATCTGGTGCGCACGTACCATGAAGAAGGAGTTGGGGGACTGGACGTGCCGCAGAGGTTGCCGTCCTCGTCGACGGTCCGTACGACTGCGCGAGGAGATGACCTCCGCGGCGACGTATTGCGTTGGCGGCGGCGAGTTCCACCCCAACCCCTCGACGAGCAGCCGGCGCAGCGGCTCTAGCGTGTGGAGAAGGGCGTCGGCTGGGGAAGGACAAAGGCGGCGGATGGGGAGTGCCGGTGGCCGGCTGTGGGGACCCTGGACTAGCTGTCCGAAATACCCTTGTGCCTACAACATCAGCGATCCCATGATCAGTGTGTCGCTGAGCACAATCACACTGGTATCAAAAGAATATCCATAAATACCGAATGAATTTACTTACTTGATTGAAGTCATAAACTTTAACAGGTACTGGCAGCGGAAATCACCAAACAACGTGGAGCCCAAGTCATTTGCCACAACCCTACAGGTAGCTGACTGGGAAGCGCCCTAGTTCGCATCGACGCCATTGACATCTTCTTCTCCGAACTGCTCATCTTCAAAATCTGGCTAAGACAATAGTCAGGGACGAAACCAATATGAGTACATTTGATTGTACTCGCAAGCTACCCCCGAAATGAGCATGCACTACCCTTTTTATTGTTTAAATAAAACTATGTTTGCTTTGAAAACTCTATATCCTTATCGAAAAAAGAGAAGGATAGACTTTTGTTTAAATAAACTTTGTTTGTAATCTCCATAACTTTAATTGAAAAGGAAAGAAGAATTTTATAACTTTTCATAAGCCTTGTATTTTCAGAAAAACATCTCTATACCTTTGTTGAAAAAGAAAAGAAGGCTTTTAGAACTTTTTCCCCATAAATCTGTCTTTGTAACAAGTCTCTTTTAAAACATTTTCCCTAAAATATATGTTTGTTGAGAAAGGTAAGAATTCTCTTTCAAAACGTTTTCCCCAAAATACATCTTTGTTGAAAAAGGTAGGAAGAATTTTAGAACTTTTTCCCAGAAAATCACCATCATGTTTATTTCTCCAAAACTCCTCCTTTTTCGACCATAGCCCTTCATGGTCAATCATTTCCCCACAACCTCATACCAGCCCTTCGGTATAGTTGCATGAAACATTTTCCACTACATTTTTAAAATACAAAACTCTGCCTTCTCGACCATAGCCCTTCATGGTCTTCCTCTTTTCCAGCAAGCTCATACCAGCCCTTCGGTATAGTTGCATATATAAAACATCTCCATTTTCTTTTCAAATCTTAAAACTTTTGCAAAACTTGCACATGGTCTTAGGACAGCCTCCCAACTGTCCATATCCGAGGACTCGGCTATTCGAATAGTTTTTACACTCTGCAGAGGTAGCACGCTTTTCCCACATCCATCTGGTAACTCATCGTGTCAGCCACGTCCCGCCATACAAGGTGTATGCGAAATTGAGTCACCGACCGTAGCCTGTGCTTTGCTCATGCTAGTACAGGACCCTGCCGCTATGACACTTTCCATCGACACTCATTCCAGCCCGTCGGAACTAAGTGCGAGGACGCATAGTTCTGCCCGACGACCCAAAGGTGGCGTCTTCAATCCTCTATCTCCAATTTATTCATACCAGCCCGTCGGCATTCTTCTCTTTAGAGGACCCAGGTCAGGGGTAGGTCACCGAACCATCCCCTCATGGAACGGAGTCATCTCCGTTGTTGAGGCATCCCATACTAATATGAGCAAATTATATGACTAAGCCCTTTCCCATATGTGGGTAAATGTGGTCGCACAGGGTAAGATTGGTCGTCATAGTACTAGGACACAATGTGCATTTTTCATAAACATCACCATTCTCCATTGCTTCACTTCAACATCAACATCTCGGCATTCCACATTCATACAAGCATTTTCAAAGGAGTTTTGAATAAACTTTATTTTTTCCCCATCCTATAATTTGATATATCTATCTTATACTTCTACTTTGGGTGGCAAAATAATTTTTCATACTCTTTTGAAAAAGGGTTTTCAAAATTCTTGCTTCTTATGAGTAAACCATTTGGGCAAAGTATATGCATGTATATTAGAGGTGCAAGCTCAGAGAGTAGCTTGCCTGATTTCAGCATAATGACCCTGGTCTCGTTCTTGTTCAATCAATCCCTCTTCCTCGATAATCCCGGCAACACTCTCGTCTAATCGTCGTAATACAAACAAGACACACAATTACCACACCATTTGACCAAACAATACTAACACTTAAGCTGAACTCAGACAAACATCTAATGTTCTATAGAAGTCAAAACAATTGAGTTTAGTTCAATTTAAATTATTGTTAATTTTATACACTTTTATTAATTTCATACACTAGTTACACACGATTTAATTTACCATTTAATCTCTGGAGCTCACAAAATTATGCCCTTTTTGGGTTATCTAGGTATGATTAAATCTGAACTAACAAAGTTAGTTTCAAATCATTTGGGTAAAGCATTAATCATTCAAAATTGTTTTAGTCCTGAAGGGTTAACAAACTTTAATCTAATGCTAATTATTTACTATTGCCTAATTAATTCTACCAAAATTAGGGGAGCTGACATTACTTAATCTTAAGCTAAGAAAATTGGAATCACATTATTTGGACTAACAGAGCTTCAGAAACAAACAATTTGGTTATTTGAACCTTTTGTGGCATTTTAAATACTACATAATTGTTATTACTCTAAACAAGATGAAACCAGTGTGGTTGGATTAAAATTTTCATAAGTTATCCCAAGAATTTTGGTTCGATTTATTTGGAGTTATATTTCTCGAGTTATTGAATTTTAAACATGCATACAGATTTAAAAGTTCTCTGTTAAATCCTTAATTCGAAAAGGGGAAAAAATAGAAATGGACCGAGAGGGTTCCAGCCCAATGGGCTCGGCCCATCTTATTTTTTTCCTCGCGCAGAAAAGATGAAACGGCTGACGGGTGGGGCCTGCCCATCAGCGGTTGGTTCTAATCGAACGGTTACGGCACCGTTGGATCAAGATCCGACGGCTGGGAGAGAGCGCGCCGGCGGCGACCCCAAATTGGCGGCGCCGCCGTGGCCAGAGACGGTGGCGAGGACGCGGTGCTCACCTAGGGGCTTCTGGGGACGGCGGAGAAGATGGAGATCGAGTGCGGGGAGCGTGGGAAGGAAGTTGGTGGTGACGGCACGGCTTGGCGAAGTCCAGATCGGTGATGGCGGGCTTCACGGCCTCCCGGACTCGGTCCTTCTCCGGCGAGCTCCTGTGCGCGCAAAGAGAGAGGGAGATGTGCGTGAGTGCTCTGATTCGACAGAGAAGGCGCAGAACAGATAGGGAGCAGAGAGATGGGAGGGAGAGTAGCACGGCCGCGAGGCGTTGTCCTCAACCTCGGCTCCGGTCGAACGTGCCCGTGCTCAACAGCACAGCCGCGACACGGCAGCAGCGGCTCCGCCCTCCTGGCGGTGCACGGGAGAGGTCGAGAGTGAGAGGAGAGGGCAGTGTGGAGAGCAAAGGAGGCTCGGGGCGGCTTTAAATAAGGGCGGAGGTGGTGCACGGCGGTCTCGGTCCAGGAGGTGGTCAGGGCGTGGGAGAGGCCACCATTGGCTGCCCTGGCTGTGCGGCAACGTCGTCGGGTGCTCCGTTGGGGTTCTGCCGTGCGTGGAGAGACGAGGGGGGTAGGTGGCCGTCGTGCGCACGGACGGCGTCCATGGCGCACCCGTCGGAGGTCGTCAGCACGATTGCGTCGAGGTGGGGCAGGGGACGTGACGTCGAGGTGTCTTCGGGACTTCGGCGAGCGAGGAGGACGGCCAGGATGAGCGGTGCTTGCCGGGGAGCTGAGGTGGCAGAGATCGGGGCCGGCGTCGACGTGCTCGGGCCGCGCGGATTGGGCGAGCAGGGGCAGCGAGGAGGGAAGCGACCCACGTGCTCTCCTGTTGGTCAATGCTACAGGAAGAAGAAGGTGAGTTTGCAGAAAACCCCCTGCACTTCCTCCTTTTCTGTTTCTTTTATTTCCTTTTTAAAACTAGTAGCATTTTAGGTATATTATTGAGGCATCAAAACATTTTAGAAAAATCTGAAAATATTCATGTAGCCTCCTCATAACATGTAGAAGCTCCACAAAAATTGGTGTTTCAAAATAAAATGTTTTGAACAACTTTCCTTCATAGGGTTTAGATAGGTCACTTTTGCTCATTTTAAATTGTTATTGTTATTGCCTTTTAAAAGTAAATACAAAAATATTATTTTGAACTCTGGGAACTTACTTGACAAATATATTAACTTCAAATAATTAATATTTTCATAGAGAAAATATTTGTTTGAAGGAATTAGAGAGTTACGTAGGGAAAATAATTTAATAAGATCATTTCTTTAACTCATGATCTTAATTTCCGTTTGTTGAATAATTTGAGGAGTTTGTTTTAAATTTAAGTCACATACCAAATTTGTTATCAAGTGTGTTTTATTTTAGTGCTAAGCACAATGGAGGAATTATCCTCACAACCAACAAACACAACAAGATCAACATCACAACCAAGACCACGCAAATCAAAGTGACCACTCCTAATTATGACAAGATGATGTTTAGGAAATATCTCCACTCATAATCTTAATAGTTTTCAAAAAGATTTGAGAAAGGAAATATGTGGGGCAATATATTTCCCACTAGTGTTATTTTCAAATGGAGTGAAAATAAGAGTTTATAAAATGGGAGTTGTATACACCTGCAAAATACCAAGGTTGAAAAATAGGTAGGATATAGCATATAGATCTCCATAATTTTGGAAACACATAATTTTGGAAATACTTTTACTTTCCCAAATAATGGGTATTAGTTTTGGTTGTTGCTAAACCAAGTATCATTGAAATGAACTTTAGCCAGAAATAAGAATGGAAAAGACATATGGAATATTTTCTTGTCATAACATGATCACCGAAGTTAAATATATTTTTTATCTTGGTGTGGTCTTTAGGTTAATATTGATTGGCCAAACAACTTAAACATCAAGTCACATCAAGTCAAACAGAGCAATAGGAAGGAAAATACAACCATTAGGGAAATATTTCAAAAAGTTTTTGTTGGTTCTGAATTTTGGGTCTTGTAAAACTAAGTTTTTCTTGGTTCCAAAATTTGGGATGTGACAAATCCTTCCCCCCTTAAAAATAAATCTCGTCCTCGAGATTTGCTAGGCGGGGTAACAGGGGAGTGCGAGGGCATGGGTTTTGGGTTGGGTATACTTCCGAGGTCGTTGCATCTTCAGTGAGGTTGCCATGTGAGATCTTGACAAGTGGATGTTGCGAGGTCTTTCCTTGTCGATAAACTTCTGTGCTGAGTTCAGATCCTTGATGATGGGGTTGACTTGACGATTGACGCTGATGGATAGTCTTGGTCGGTTGTTTCCACATACTACAAGGCTAAAGCGCAAGGAACTAATTATTACCACATTCTTGTATAACTCTTGCAGGTCTTCCCCCCTTAAAAAGGGGTTTTGAAGGTTCATGCTGAATGTTGCAGCTGGAGTTGACTTGGAGGCATTTTTCTTCTGGGTAGCTTGACGATCTTCGTCTTGGGTGTCACTCTTCGGTGCTTGGGGTTGGTGCAGATATCACTTCCTGATACTTTCTCCTTACGAGGGTCGCAGATGGGGACGCGTTGTTTTCAGGATGCGTCGAGCCTGAGTACTCGACCCTCTCCGGTTTCTAGTTAGTAGAGGGATGTTATAAACTTCTAAGTGCATCCTGACTTGCTTGGTGGTTGATGTTGACAACATCAGATGCTTCCGTCGTTTGATTCTTTTGGGTATTTCGTTGGTTGGTTGGTTGCTTTCATTTTTGGTCCTTCTTCAGCTGAGTAAAGGAGGAACTTCATTGTTGTCTCCCTTGGTTCTTGAGCTTCATGGAGATTTGGTAAGAATTTTAAGAGGTACAGTCTATGGTATCGAGCTTCCAGAAGAGTCTAAAAGTCAGTTCGAGTATCCTGAGGTAGGTAGTTTGGGGTGTGGATCGATGATCGTTCAAAAGTCACGGCTTAATGGACCTTAGAGAAAGTTAGTAAAGAACCTTCGCACTAGTTGTTTTCCAAACGGGTACCTTTGTCTTTTCTTGTTTCGATTAGTTGGGCCGGGTTGAGCTAAGATTGTTGTTCTGCAGATGACGTCGATGGCGTACATTTCCTGGGGTAACTCCATGTTGACGATCTTTAAAGTTGGTTTCCTTCGGGTTTGTTGGTGGCGATCTCCCTTGGATGAGTCTTGTGCTTGAGGCTTCAAATGATCTTCAGAAAACCAGCGGCAGGCTAGGGTTTACGGTGATAGATAGGAGTTAGTCGAGGTTTTTCTTGGGTTTTCCTCATGATTATCGCTGATGGCCTTCACGTAGTTACCTGCGTGAAAAGTAAATGGGTTAGGTTGAGACTCCAAGTGCAGAGTGTGTAGTAAGTGGAAGACGTGTTTTCCCCACGAGGGGTGACTCGAGGGTTTAATATCGAACTCTCGGGGAATCAGTAGTGAAGATTTATCTTTCCTATCCTTCTTTTGGTTACCTACAAAACAAAGTAAATGTTTTGGTCCTCAACCTCACCTAGTGGTTGTCAAGCACAAGGTGTGAGAATGATATCAAGATAATATGCAATGCAAACAAGAAATAAATATGCAATGGTGGTAAATAAATATGCAAGGATGGTGGTAGCAATGATAAATGATATTTTTGGGTTTTATATGATGAATGCAAGATGTAAAAGTGTTTTTGTATTTTCGGATTTTTAAATGGCAGAAAATGGAAAAGTGGTAAAAGTGTTGGAAAGGTGTTTCTTATGATTAAAAATGGACCGGGGTTCATGGTTTCACAAATGCACTCTCTCTTTAATAAAGTGGTAGACAATGGAACACTAGAGTTGACATATGAGATTGCAACACAACAGTTTAATGACAAGTTATAATTATATGGGCATCACGTCCTAACATAGAGACCTTTTGGTTATTAGTCTCTCTTATACTCCACCAAGATGCGAACTAAATCATAACACCTCAGTAATTAAGATAACTCAGAGTATAGCAATAAGTATCATGACATGAAGTTAAAATAAGAACATGCTAGATCTAGTCATGGAGTAGTGGCAATGGTCACACCCACATCTCCGGTAGCATGGTATTTCTTTTTATCCCTAGTGAGGCAACAAAGTAAGGTAAAACACCCAAGTGGATCGCAGAACTTTCTCTCACGTTCACTGCACTAGCCACCCCCCGTTACTCCAACTAATGCACACGTTCCCCCTCACACGCTCTCATAAACATGCTTGATCATGACAAGTAAATAAGAACGGGGTACATAATATGCATCTACTTTCATAACTGAAACAAAACCATTGCAATCTCAAACATATATTAACTCATAAAAAGATCCACCACAAAGGTATTACATAGATGACCGTAATCATGTTCAGCAGCTCATACGGTACTAATTAGTGAAGCTCAAGAGAGAGAGATACATAAGTTACTTCCACAAACCCATAGTCCAGAGGTGGACTACTCCCTCTTCATCATGGAGACGGTGGAGAAGTCGTTGGAGAAGATGGAGACCACGCCGGCAGCGCCCCGCCGGAGTTTTCCCCCTCCAATCTGCAACTCCAGGTCTCTGTTTCGGTGTTTCTGTGTTTCTGCGGCGCTCCTTCCAGAGAACGTCGGGGGACTATTTTTATAGGCGGTTTTAGGTCAAAACGGAGTCGGTGGAGGAAAGATCGACGGCAACGGAGCTCCGAGGCCCAAAGGGGGGTCCCACGGCCAGGTACTGGCCGCGTGGGCCCACCTCTTGGCCCTCGGGCCTCCGCTTGTTTGCTTCCTTCGCTCCAGCTTTGTTCCTTCCAAAAACTGATGCTCGTAAATTTCCAGGTCATTTGGACGTCGTTTGGGTCCCTGAAACATTAAAATATAGAAATAGGGTTTTCTGCCTGTGCAGGGTTAATTCCATAAAAATAGGAAACATATCAAATATTCCCAAAATCATTATAAAACAGTGATATAACCCTTATATGATGCAAATATGACTGGAATATAAGTAAAATAATGCAAAGTTCATGTATGCATTTTACATGCATCAACATCCCCAAGCTTAACCTATACTCGTCCTCGAGTATGAAGGTGATAAAACTAACATGGACTTTGCAATTTAATACTATCAATGGATATCAAAGATGATTACTATTGCTACATAGAGTCAAATGATTCATTCTTAAAAGGAGTAGCAATATGCAAGATAGTTTATGAAGTGATATCAAGTATTCAATGCAAGGATGTTCAATGATAATTCACAAAGTGTAACATAAGAAAAAGTACTATGGACCACATGTATGCATAATGATAAGTAAGAACATCCTACAATGGTCATAGAGTATTGATGAAAATCTGAATATAAAAGGTGGACACTTTGGAAAGATATATATGAGTAGAGGTAAAGCATGAATAAATTTCATCTAACTTCTGAACTTCTCTACTTAAGTTAATGATTGTAATGTGGTAATCCTTGGTGTCAAGCTCTCATTCCCCTATCATAGCATCTTGAATGATTAAGTTTAAAGTGAAAGCAAATATGAGTAGTGTGCTTGACAAAGTACAGGTTGAAAGTCTCATGCCCCTTGAATACAAGTACCTACTCCATGTGTTACTCAACTTGGAAACAAAGCAAGTTCAAGTTAAATATCATTGTAAGTAATAATAGTATCATTAAGAGCGTCAACTGGGGTACCTCTTGTCCCAGGATATGGAACAAGCCCATATCAAAATGACAAGACAAACAAACACAATGAACAATCTCAACACCCTTTTTATTTACCATTAGATAGCTTTTTATTGTAAGGTGTATCACAGAAGGTTCACCATAGCATGTAAGTAAATTTCCACCATGAATGATGCATGGCTTAGATTAGCGGCCCAGGCGTCTCTCTAACCATTTATACAAACTCATTTAAACTCACTTCATTTCCACATTTATTTCACCCATGGTAAGCATCCATAAACAAAAGTACATGATATCAACTAAATGAATGAAGTGCATGTTGAAAGCTTGCCATGTGACAGCACATATGAGCTAACTCTCAACCAAAGACATTTGTCAAGCCACAACATCATAATTTTAATCACAATGGGTCATATTTTATTTATGCAATGAAAGTAAAGTGTGCATCAAGTTCGAGAGAGCTCTATAACCAACTTTTCCCATAACAATCAACAACATAAGCATTTTCATTCAGAGGTATAGATAACACAAATATCATGATAAACATACTCGGAATAGCATAAAGCTAATAGGTAGATATGGTGGACTCACTGGAAAAACTTTGGTTGAAGGTGTTGGAAACAAGTTTTTGCTTGTTGGAATTTTTGGGCTAGCAAGAGGGAGAAAGTTGACCATCTAAATGCATGCATGAGTGTCCATAGAACTAACTAATCCATGTTAAACAAGTAAATAACATTCAGCATCAAAACATGAATAAAAGATAGCTCTTGATAAAATACTTGCAAATTATTACTCATTAACAAGCTCATGAATCATGCAACTATATGTATCTTTTAAAATCAACTCAACATCCCTTTTCCCAATCTTATAATAGCATCCAACATAATTCAACCCAAATTTCCAGTAGCTCTCTCATATATAAATGATAGTGTGGTGGTCTCACAAAATAAAAATCAAACCAAACAAAAAAAAGACGCTCCAAGTTTATGCGATAAAGTGTTTCGATCGAAAAACAGAAGTTAGACGTGTGCAAACCGAGAGTGTGTAGGTCCAGTGGGGTTGTCTTCACATCCCCAAGCTTATGGTCTTCACCATCCTTGGATAGCTCTTGGTGCATCTCCTCTAATCCCTGTGAAAAAACTTCAAAACACCGTTTCTCCCATTTCTTTTCTGTGGGGTGCATTAGTAGTGATAAACAAATAGATTTCTTGCTGCATATAATCCTTAGACAAAAATTCATATGAATGTCCAGAAAGTGTATAATGTTGTATGCCTACTCATAAACTCAATTGGATCAAAAAGATTCAAGTTAAAAGTTCTAAGCATGCATCAAACAAAATGGGACAGAATCTGTCCAGAAAAACAGCAGCAGCAAAACGTATTTTTCTACCCTACTTAACTTTGTCGAAAATTCCGAAAAATTCATGCATACAGAGGATGAAAAGTTGCACTACAGTTCAAATATGAGCTCATTCGGAGTTACAGAATAAGAATTAAAAATCATACCGTGCACAGATTCGTGCAGGAATAAAATCTCCGAACGCTATAAGCAACTTTTCAAACCAAAATGAGTAAAACTTGGCACTTTATTAAAAATTCCAGAAACTAAACTAAAACAAAGTCTCTTGTTACAGCAAGAGGACACAAAGAAAATCACAAATAAAAACAACCGGGTTGCCTCCCGTAAAGCGCTTTCTTTATAGCCATATAGCTAGGCTTCTTACTTGATGTTTATTGTGGACGAAGCTCATGAGGGAGCTTGAACTTTGATGTGTCCCTCTTCCTTGGGAAGTGTTCCATGCACTTCTTGTGTGGAAACTGAAACTTCACATTCCCTTCTTTTGAATCAATGATAGCACCTGTAGTACGAAGAAAAGGTCTTCCAAGAATAATTGGACTAGAGGTTTTATTCCCCATATCCATGATTAGAAAATCAACAGGCACAAATGTCATATGTAACTCTACCATAACATCACTTACTTTTCCTAAAGCATGTTTAATGGAATCATCAGCAAGTGCAAGTTCAATAGAGCATTTTTCAAGATTTTTCAATTCAAGTACTTCATATAGTTCTTTAGATAAAACAGAGACACTAGATCCTAGATCAAGTATAGCATGGTGTGTCTCTTTTCCAATGGTTACTAGGACTTTGGGAATCCATATATCCCCAAGCTTAGGTGGTATCATAGCCTCTTGGTTGTACCTAGCAATCTTTTCTTTCAAGACATGATTAGCAATATAAGAACCAAAACCAGCTTGGTTATAGTTGATGGAAGGATCACTTGCAAATTTTTGTAAGATAGATATTAATTCATGCAAGCTACAATTCTCTAAGTCAAGCAATGGTTCCTTGACTTCACTAAGCATTTTAACTTCCTCAATCCAAACAAAATTCTCATTTCTTTTCTTTAAAGCAGCATTCAAGGCTATTTGGAGATCATCCTCTTTTTCAACATAATTCTTAATATCCTTGTCTAAAGGTCCCAACATAGAAGATATTCTTTCATTTAATTCCCTAGTCAACTTCTTTTTAGACTTGGCATAATTCAATATAGTTTCCATTTTCAAAGAAATTCCCGAAATAGTGTTGTTTGTCTTCTTCATACTAGATTTTGTATGAAGGATAAATGAATGCATCTCATTTTTAGTAGGATAATCTTCCATATAAGTTTGTAGACATAATATTGACCTATCCATAGAAACTTTTAGTTGTTTGATCATAATTTCATCTTTTGATTCTATAGAATTCCCAAATAGATTTTCCATTAGATTATTAGCATGTGAGGGATTTCCAGAGGCAAATCTTCCACTAGTCAATGAGTCTAGAAAACATTTTGACCACCCATCTAGACCATTATAAAAGTTTCTTATCAAAGTAGCAGGGGTATATTTGTTGACACCATTTTTACTAATGCCCTTAATTCTATACCAAGCATCCATTAACGACTCTCCATAGTATTGACCAAATTGTTCATTTCAACACTAGAAGCCATTTTAATAAAGTTTTTATGTGTTTTTTTTATTTTTTATGCAAAACTGAAAATAAATATGCAAACCGAACTAAAAATGCAAGAAATGACAAAACAAGATAAATTGCTTTGAAGGTAAAGATGGATAAGATGATGCTCACGTAGGTGCAACCTCCCCAAGCTTAGGTGTTAGCACAAGTTGGTGATGAAGTTGACTTGGTGAGATATCCTTGGATAAACCAGGCGCCAGAAAACAGAGCTAGTGCAGGGGACCCTTGGATAAACCTTTCAGCAATGATTCCCCGGCAACGGCGCAAGAAAACAGTCTTGATGGCCCTTCACGTAGTTACCTGCGTGAAAAGTAAATGGGTTAGGTTGAGACTCCAAGTGCAGAGTGAGTAGTAAGTAGAAGACGTGTTTTCCCCACGAGGGGTGACTCGAGGGTTTAATATCGAACTCTCGAGGAATCAGTAGTGACCGTAATCATGTTCAACACCTCATACGGTACTAATTAGTGAAGCTCAAGAGAGAGAGATACATAAGTTACTTCCACAAACCCATAGTCCAGAGGTGGACTACTCCCTCTTCAGCAAGGAGACGGTGGGGAAGTCGTTGGAGAAGATGGAGACCACGCCGGGCAGCGCCCCGCCGGAGTTTTCCCCCTCCAATCTGCAACTCCAGGTCTCTGTTTCGGTGTTTCTGTGTTTCTGCGGCCCCCCTTCCAGAGAACGTCGGGACTATTTTTATAGGCGGTTTTAGGTCAAAACCGAGTCGGTGGAGGAAAGATCAACGGCAACGGAGCTCCGAGGCCCAAAAGGAGGGGTCCCACATGGCCCATGTACCTGGCCGCGTGGGCCCACCTATCTTGGCCCTCGGGCCTCCGCTTGTTTGCTTCCTTCGCTCCCACGCTTTGTTCCTTCCAAAAACTGATGCTCGTAAATTTCCAGGTCATTTGGACGTCGTTTGGGTCCCTGAAATATTAAAATATAGAAATAGGGTTTTCTGCCTGTGCAGGGTTAATTCCATAAAAATAGGAAACATATCAAATATTCCCAAAATCATTATAAAACAGTGATATAACCCTTATATGATGCAATATGACTGGAATATAAGTAAAATAATGCAAAGTTCATGTATGCATTTTACATGCATCAATCGCGTAGGTCAAAATTAGTAAAGTTAGCTCAAGGGATTAAAATGCCACGAACTGCTCGTCAAGCGAGTGGGTACATGATCCCTTTAAACCCATTATTACCGTCGGTCTCTGAGCTCGAATCTTCATAGCAACTCTTATGCACTCCTTGAGTTCTTCTAGTTACCAATCCTAATGAGTCTCCTTATGTCCTCGTTTCTTGTCAAGGCATGTAGCCCTGAATTATAAGTTAGTACTATCACGGTTACTTGGGTCAGGGGTCATTCTTAAGTTAGATACGATCCGTTAGTGTAGTATTCTCGTAATTTCACATATTAATTATACGGTGTAAGGCTCGTGTTAGACATGTTAACATCTCTCTTCCTTAAGAGCCTAAAAGGGATTTTATTAAAAGTGAAAGATCTTACATTGAACTCAAAGACTGCTCACTAAATAGGATCCATTCTTCTTGTAGGAGTCTGCCTAGGAGTCACCATGGCTCGAGGTGCCTGATTGAATCTCTGTTGGGTGGGGAGCACTTCTAAGAGTCTTCTTCCTGAGAAGGGTTCTTCCAGATCGTAGGCACAACTTGTGATATGTTTCTAAGGGTGGTGTTGGCTCCTTGTGGTTTCTTCCCTTCCGGCGCTTCGAATTCCGACATGGGCTAGATGCTCTGGTGGACTTCTTTCTCGGGACGTGGATGGCATCTTGAGCAATCTTCTTATGGGCATCATTTATTGCATCTACTAGGAACTCCATCGGACACTTAGCCGGAACATGATCATTTCCTTCGCATAGGTAGCAAGTGACGCTAGCGGTTGGGCACTTGCCAAGTGGATGCGCATTGAAACAGTGTGGGCCACTGCCGGGGCATTGACTCGCCTGATGTCACCTCTTCCGCACTGACTACAAGCCTTTCCTTGTGGTGGTCTTCTCTTTATGCTGTACCTAAGGGGGCACTTCCAGCTCTGATGTCCGCGTTCCCTACAAATGTGACACCAGCGTTTTTCTATGGCATTGGGGTCCGGTCCTCTGACTTCGATGATGTCGTCACTAATTTTCTTGGGTAGATCTTTAGACGTATGGGACTCCTCCCTTTCAAAGGGTGTCGAGTGGGTTTCTGGGGGGGCTTCGATTTGATGGAGCGGAGGACTTTGGGTTGCTTCAAAACCGAGACCGATGTAGGTGTGCTCCCGTGACATTTCCGTCTGGGCAACTAGGGTTGCCGGAATCGAGTTAAACAACTCTTGTAGAGGTAGTTAAAACAAAATTTAAAAGCGCAACAAGACTGTTGCGGTCTAGATACCTGATTACTTTACTAAGTAAGTACTAGGGGTTTGTTGACAGGGCTCGATTTGCGAAACACACAGGAGAAGCAACACACAAGCAGAGAACTCACAAACAAACAACACACAAGGTACATTTAGTACCAATGGACGCCTAATACTCGTGGTAATCGAGTAGTACAACCAAAGTTCCTATTATATGCTTTTCCTATGGTCTCGGTTAAACATGGTTGGTAAAGTCTTCATTTTGTCGCCTTAGGCTTCAGCTGGAGAATTGAGATTGTCGAAGTTGCAACTTGGGTAGAATTGTTGATGTTGAGCTGACGTCTTCGGAGGTCTCTTGCTTCGTTGACTATCTTGGTATTTGTAGATCAAACGCCTTGATGTTAAATGTTGAGTATTTGAGATGGAAGCTTCTTCTTGTAGGTGCTAGCTAATTAGGTCTCACTTGGGTTCATCGTCAAGTATTTTGAACGGGTAAGAGGGAGTAGAGAAATCCTTGGAAAATCTTAAATAGAGGGATAAGACTCAGAAATATTTGAGAAGGTGAGAAGAGTGGAAGCTATACTTAGGCTTCCTTGGAAAAAAGAATAATAATATTTAGGTAGTAATATACTGTTTTCCAAAATACTTTTCTCCTAACTGACGTCCATGCTAACTAAGGTCTCCTACAGTCAGGATTGCTCTGATACCAAGTCTTGTGGGGACCCCGGACTAGCTGTCCGAAATACCCTTGTGCCTACAACATCAGCGATCCCATGATCAGTGTGTCGCTGAGCACAATCACACTGGTATCAAAATAACATCCATAAATACCGAATGAATTTACTTACTTGATTGAAGTCATAAACTTCAACAGGTACTGGCAGCGGAAATCACCAAACAACGTGGAGCCCAAGTCATTTGCCACAACCCTACAGGCGGCTGACTAGGAAGCGCCCTAGTTCGCATCGACGCCATTGACATCTTCTTCTCCGAACTGCTCATCTTCAAAATCTGGCTAAGACAATAGTCAGGGACGAAACCAATATGAGTACATTTGATTGTACTCGCAAGCTACCCCCGAAATGAGCATGCACTACCCTTTTTATTGTTTAAATAAAACTATGTTTGCTTTGAAAACTCTATATCCTTATCGAAAAAAGAGAAGGATAGACTTTTGTTTAATAAAACTTTGTTTGAAATCTCTATAACTTTAATTGAAAAGGAAAGAAGAATTTTATAACTTTTCATAAGCCTTGTATTTTCAGAAAAACATCTCTATACCTTTGTTGAAAAAGAAAAGAAGGCTTTTAGAACTTTTTCCCCATAAATCTGTCTTTGTAAGAAGTCTCTTTTAAAACATTTTCCCTAAAATATATGTTTGTTGAGAAAGGTAAGAATTCTCTTCAAAACGTTTTCCCCAAAATACATCTTTGTTGAAAAAGGTAGGAAGAATTTTAGAACTTTTTCCCAGAAAATCACCATCATGTTTATTTCTCCAAAACTCCTCCTTTTTCGACCATAGCCCTTCATGGTCAATCATTTCCCCACAACCTCATACCAGCCCTTCGGTATAGTTGCATGAAACATTTTCCACTACATTTTTAAAATACAAAACTCTGCCTTCTCGACCATAGCCCTTCATGGTCTTCCTCTTTTCCAGCAAGCTCATACCAGCCCTTCGGTATAGTTGCATATATAAAACATCTCCATTTTCTTTTCAAATCTTAAAACTTTTGCAAAACTTGCACATGGTCTTAGGACAGCCTCCCAACTGTCCATATCCGAGGACTCGGCTATTCGAATAGTTTTTACACTCTGCAGAGGTAGCACGCTTTTCCCACATCCATCTGGTAACTCATCGTGTCAGCCACGTCCCGCCATACAATGTGTATGCGAAATTGAGTCACCGACCGTAGCCTGTGCTTTGCTCATGCTAGTACAGGACCCTGCCGCTATGACACTTTCCATCGACACTCATTCCAGCCCGTCGGAACTAAGTGTGAGGACGCATAGTTCTGCCCGACGACCCAAAGGTGGCGTCTTCAATCCTCTATCTCCAATTTATTCATACCAGCCCGTCGGCATTCTTCTCTTTAGAGGACCCAGGTCAGGGTAGGTCACCGAACCATCCCCTCATGGAACGGAGTCATCTCCGTTGTTGAGGCATCCCATACTAATATGAGCAAATTATATGACTAAGCCCTTTCCCATATGTGGGTAAATGTGGTCGCACAGGGTAAGATTGGTCGTCATAGTACTAGGACACAATGTGCATTTTTCATAAACATCACCATTCTCCATTGCTTCACTTCAACACTGACATTTCGGCATTCCACATTCATACAAGCATTTTCAAAGGAGTTTTGAATAAACTTTATTTTTTTCCCATCCTATAATTTGATATATCTATCTTATACTTCTACTTTGGGTGGCAAAATAATTTTTCATACTCTTTTGAAAAAGGGTTTTCAAAATTCTTACTTCTTATGAGTAAACCATTTGGGCAAAGTATATGCATGTATATTAGAGGTGCAAGCTCAGAGAGTAGCTTGCCTGATTTCAGCATAATGACCCTGGTCTCGTTCTTGTTCAATCAATCCCTCTTCCTCGATAATCCCGGCAACACTCTCATCTAATCGTTGTAATACAAACAAGACACACAATTACCACACCATTCGACCAAACAATACTAACACTTAAGCTGAACTCGGACAAACATCTAATGTTCTACAGAAGTCAAAACAATTGAGTTTAGTTCAATTTAAATTATTGTTAATTTTATACACTTTTATTAATTTCAGACACTAGTTACACACGATTTAATTTACCATTTAATCTTTGTTGCTCACAAAATTATGCCCTTTTTGGGTTATCTAGGTATGATTAAATCTGAACTAACAAAGTTGGTTTCAAATCATTTGGTAAAGCATTAATCATTTAAAATTGTTTTAGTCCTGAAGGGTTAACAAACTTTAATCTAATGCTAATTATTTACTGTTGCCTAATTAATTCTACCAAAATTAGGGGAGCTGATATTACTTAATCTTAAGCTAACAAAAATGGAATCACATTATTTGGACAAACAGAGCTTCCGAAACAAACAATTTGGAGATTTGAACCTTCTGTGGAATTTTAAATACTACATAATTGTTATTACTCTAAACAAGATGAAACCAGTGTGGTTCGATTAACAATTTCATAAGTTATCTCGAGAATTTTGGTTTGATTTATTTGGAGTTATATTTCTCGAGTTATTGAATTTTAAACATGCATACAGATTTAAAAGTTCTCTTTTAAATCCTTAATTCGAAAAGGGGAAAAAAAATAGAAACAGACCGAGAGGGTTCCCGCCCAATGGGCTCGGCCCATCTTATTTTTTTTCCTCGCGCAGAAAAGATGAAACGGCTGACGGGTGGGGCCTGCCCGTCAGCGGTTGGTTCTAATCGAACGGTTACGGCACCGTTGGATCAAGATCCGACGGCTGGGAGAGAGCGCGCCGGCGGCGACCCCAAATTGGCGGCGCCGCCGTGGCCAGAGACGGTGGCGAGGACGCGGTGCTCACCTAGGGGCTTCTGGGGACGGCGGAGAATATGGAGATCGAGTGCAGGGAGCGTGGGAAGGAAGTTGGTGGTGACGGCATGGCTTGGGGAAGTCCAGATCGGTGATGGCGAGCTTCAGGGCCTCCCGAACGCGGTCCTTCTGCGGCGAGCTCCTGTGCGCGCAAAGAGAGAGGGAGATGTGCGTGAGTGCTCTGCATCGACAGAGAAGGCGCAGAACAGATAGGGAGCAGAGAGATGTGAGGGAGAGCAGCACGGCCGCGAGGCGTTGTCCTCAACCTCGGCTCCGGTCGAACGTGCCCGTGCTCAACGCACAGCCGCGACACGGCAGCAGCGGCTCCGCCCTCCTGGCGGTGCACGGGAGAGGTGGAGAGTGAGAGGAGAGGGCAGTGTGGAGAGCAAAGGAGGCTCGGGGTGGCTTTAAATAGGGGCGGAGGTGGTGCACGGCGGTCTCGGTCCAGGAAGTGGTCAGGGCGTGGGAGAGGCCGCCATTGGCTGCCCTGGCTGTGCGGCAACGTCGTCGGGTGCTCCGTTAGGGTTTTTTGGCGTGCGTGGAGAGGCGAGGGGGGTAGGTGGCCGTCGTGCGCACGTACGGCATCCATGGCGCACCCGTCGGAGGTCGTCAGCACGATTGCGTCGAGGTGGGGCAGGGGACGTGACGTCGAGGTGTCTTCGGGACTTCGGCGAGCGAGGAGGACGGCCAGGATGAGCGGTGCTTGCCGGGGAGCTGAGGTGGCGGAGATCGGGGCCGGCGTCGACGTGCTCGGGCCGCGCGGATTCGGCGAGCAGGGGCAGCGAGGAGGGAAGCGACCCACGTGCTCTCCTGTTGGTCAATGGTCGCGGAGGAGCAGGGCAGTAGACTGGCGCGGCGTTCTTATCCAGCTCGGGCAGTACGGCGACGGTCGGAGGTCAGCGCGACGGCGAGCAGGCGGGTGCGGCTCGGTCGCTACAGGGAGAAGAAGGTGAGTTTGCAGAAAAACCCCCTGCACTTCCTCCTTTTATGTTTCTTTTATTTCCTTTTTAAAACCAGTAGCATTTTAGGTATTTTATTGAGGCATCAAAACATTTTAGAAAAATCTGAAAATATTCATGTAGCCTCCTCATAACATGTAGAAGCTCCACAAAAATTGGTTTTTCAAATAAAATGTTTTGAACAACTTTCCTTCATAGGGTTTAGATAGGTCACTTTTGCTCATTTTAAATTGTTATTGTTATTGCCTTTTAATAGTAAATACAAAAATATTATTTTGAACTCTGGGAACTTCCTTGACAAATATAGAACTTCAAATAATTAATATTTTCATAGAGAAAATATTTGTTTGAAGGAATTAGAGAGTTACGTAGGGAAAAATAATTTATTAAGATCATTTCTTTAACTCATGATCTTAATTTCCGTTTGTTGAATAATTTGAGGAGTTTGTTTTAAATTTAAGTCACATATCAAATTTGTTATCAAGTGTGTTTTATTTTAGTGCTAAGCACAATGGAGGAATTATCCTCACAAGCAACAAACACAACAAGATCAACATCACAACCAAGACCACACAAATCAAACCCCAAGAATTAATCATACCACCATTTTCACGATGCTATCTTGTGGAAAAGTGACCACTCCTAATTATGACAAGATGATGTTTAGGAAATATCTCCACTCATAATCTTAATAGTTTTCAAAAAGATTTGAGAAAGGAAATATGTGGGGCAATATATTTGCCACTAGTGTTATTTTCAAATGGAGTGAAAATAAGAGTTTATAAAATGGGAGTTGTATACACCTGCAAAATACCAAGGTTGAAAAATAGGTAGGATATAGCATATAGATCTCCATAATTTTGGAAACACATAATTTTGGAAATACTTTTACTTTCCCAAATAATGGGTATTAGTTTTGGTTGTTGCTAAACCAAGTATCATTGAAATGAACTTTAGCCAGAAATAAGATGGAAAGATATATGGAATATTTTCTTGTCATAACATGATCACCGAAGTTAAATATATTTTTATCTTGGTGTGGTCTTTAGGTTAATATTGATTGGCCAAACAACTTAAACATCAAGTCACATCAAGTCAAACAGAGCAATAGGAAGGAAATACAACCATTAGGGAAATATTTCAAAAAGTTTTTGTTGGTTCTGAATTTTGGGTCTTGTAAAACTAAGTTTTTCTTGGTTCCAAAATTTGGGATGTGACACCGGCGACAGGTGATGGGGAGGTCCTTGTGGGCGTCGACCTCCTCGGAGCAGCGCCGTTGGGGGCGCGGAGAAGGGAGCATGGCGGCACTGCGCTCCTTGTGGGCGTCGACCTCCTCGGAGCACCGCCGTTGGGGGCGCGGAGAAGGGAGCATGGCGGCACTGCGCTCCTTGTGGGCGTCGACCTCCTGGAGCTGCGGCGCGGTGAGCCCCAGCAGCGAGAGTGCGAGCCCGCGACGGGCCCACTCCATCGCGCCGGCAGCAACCTCGCCGCCGACGGCCTCCTTTCCCTCCTCCGCTGACTCCAGGCGCCGCCGCCGCCATGCCCTGCATCTGAGGAGCTAGGGTTTGAGAAAGGGGATCGAGAGGTGGGTGGGCAGGGAGAGAGAAAAGGGGATCGAGAGGAGAGAGACGCGTGTGCGCTGAGAGGATAAGGAGGAGAGAGAGAGCGTCGACGCGCGCGGGTAGCTGCTCACCCCTAGCGGATGCCTTTCTTCGTCAGTGGTACAGCCACGTACCGCTGGCGAACAGGGGTAAATGTTCGCCAGAAATAAGTTGTTGCACCCCAGCCGCACCCGGGCGCACTTACCGCTGGCGAAAACTTTTGCCTGTTCGCCAGCGGTACTCAATCTTACCGCTGGCGAACGGCGGTTCTGTTCGCCAGTGGTAACAGCGCTGGCGAGTACCTATTTTTATTCGCGAGTGGTAGGCTGGCGGTTGTAGGCCTTTGAGTAGTTGTTTCTCTAATCCGTACCAACGCACGTGTTTCTTACTAGTACTTCCTTCGCACCACAATATGGAATAGAGGGAGTATGCGATAAACTAACAAAGATGATTACTTACCCGGTTTAAATGATTTAAGAGCTCATTTGGCACTCATCATTTCATATTTTTTTTGGTAGAAATGAAATAAAGCAGATCTACAACTACTCACATTTTATTTCATGAGCTCCGGTCCAAAGAGACAAGCATAAAGCAGGACTACCTAAAAAGTCGATGTAGACTACAATATTCAGAGCGGTCAGTCCTGAAGCCTTGTTATTTCCTTGGGCCACGCGGCCGGGTGTGGTGCTCCCTGCTCTGTGTATAAATGGAGATCAACATCCAAGGCCTCCTCTCTCTCGCACACACGCGCGCGCACACACACACACACACACACGCTACGAGCAGAGATCAACATCCTGTAGAGCATCCATCACGTTCACGGACAAACATGTCTCCGGTGAAGGTGTTCGGGCACCCGATGTTGACAAACGTCGCACGGGTGCTCCTCTTCCTGGAGGAGGTCGGCGTCGAGTACGAGCTCGTGCCCGTCGACTTCCGCGCCGGCGAGCACAAGAGGCCCCAACACCTCCAGCTAAACGTAATTAAGCAGGCGACAATTCATCCAATCATTTGCGAAGATGATTTCTGACAGAGATGCTACGTGTTTTCCATGCAGCCGTTTGCGAAGATGCCTGGGTTCCAAGATGGCGATCTCGTCCTGTTCGGTGAGCATCCGTACACACGAATCATTCCTGTTAATCCATTGGTTTATCTAACAAATCGATGAGTTTTACACAGAGTCGCGCGCCATCGCCAAGTACTGCCTCCGCAAGTACGGCGGGACAGCCGGCCTCGACCTCCTCGGAGAAAACAGCGGAATCGAAGAATTAGCAATGGTGGACGTGTGGACGGAGGTGGAGGCCCAGCAGTACTACCCGGCCATCTCGCCCGTGGTGTTCGAGTGCGTCATCAATCCCTTCATCATGCCTACTGGCGTGCCGACGAACCAGACCGTCGTCGACGAGAGCCTGGAACCGCTGAGGGGTGTGCTGGGGGTCTACGAGGCCCGGTTGGAGAAGAGCACCTACTTGGCCGGGGACTCCATCAGCTTCGCCGATCTGAACCACATCCCATTCACCTTCTACTTCATGGCCACCCCGTACGCGTCGGTGTTTGACGAGTACCCAAGGTGAAGGCCTGGTGGGAGAGGCTGATGGCGAGGCCGGCGGTGCAGAGGGTCTGCAAGAATATGCCTACGGACCCGGCTGGATGGACTGGAAATTAGTGTTGATCAAACTCTGCCTGTTGTCTGAAACCCAATAACTCCGAATTTGCTGTCGAAGTCCACTGTAGCTCGTCATCGCTATCGTCGACAACGGCTGGAATTAGTTCAGTTAGGCAAATTCAGTGAGTGTTTCCGTTAGCGGGCTTGGACGCGGTGTGTGCGTCCGGCTCCGGATTGCAGTAGCACACGATCTGGTCATGGGATGGCAAGACCCTGTCGATGGTCGTGGCCTCGATCGTGGCCTGGAATTAGTTTCAGCAGCATGCACGAGTCCGCTTGCGCTTCTGTTCGTGCGAGCCGCTGGATTCCTTGCTTTGTGCATAAATAAACAACTGGTCAATGCTAATCCGTACGTCCTACTAGCATGCATGCTAGCGCGGGACCAGCAGGTAGTAGTAAGATGCAACGGCGCGCGGTCTCGATCGAGCCGCTAGGGGTACTATACGTTGGTGTTTATCCACTACTTGGAATAAAAATCCACGAGAATATTACTGTAGTATATATCCACTACTTAGGTGTTGGAGGCGTCGAAGCGTGCGTGCTTGGCTCGGTCCTTTGTTCGTTCGTACGGACCCGAAACACGTACGGCCTTTAATTCTCTTTCCGGAGCGAAATTAAACGGCAATCGCGACTTGTAATAAATAAACTGCTAAGTCGGCGGTTTGGAAAACGAAATCTTGATGGATGCGAAGATTGAAAGGTGGTTTGGCGTATTTCCTACGAACGATTTCACGGCCAGAGAGCCATGCACACGTAGTATCCAAGATGTATATATAGTACTCCCTCCGTCCCAAAATAAGTGTCTCAAAGTTGTACAAAAGTGAATGTATCTATACTTGTTTCATGTCTAGATACATCTACTTTTTGACAAATCTAATACAGTTATTTTGGGACGGAGGGAGTACTAGTGAATTTGGCGCGGCGTGACTAGATGATGTACTTAATGATAAATTTTGTTGATGGTGTTTTCCTCTGTTTTAGCTAAATAATGTAGGTTGAAAGAAGAAGTGGCATTTTTAATTCATAGAATGGATTTAGCTGAATAGTTGCTATGGTTAGCATGGAAAACTAAACATGATGCATAGGAGGTTACATATATATCTATAATATTATATGGGGCTACATTAAAGATTGACAAAGGTGATTCATATGCGGAACACTAAGATTTTCAAAAGCAAAATCTTCGTAATGGCCTGATCAATACGGTGGCCGAAGTTGCAGGGCATTATGAGAAATGTTGTGTACAAAGCAAGACTATATTAACAAACGAATAAGAAGCCAAAACTTATTTTAGGCTAAGCAACAAAATGGTTTGTTTAAAACAATCTGGCAGGAAGCATCATAAAAAATTAGCAACATGGTCGATGTAGCAACATTTTTCTATGTTAAGTCACAGCTATATGAAATATTTTTGCAAGCTATACGTTACCATTGTTTGGCAGCTACGAACTATAATGCTTGACAATTGTGAGGCTGGTGACAACATTCAGGTGTTGTGGTCCCTTCTGCACAATGCTCCTCTCCTGGAGATGCTTGCTCTGAACAATTGCATGGTATATTCAACTTTTCTCATTTGATCTACCTCATATTACCTTATCTTACAATCATTACTCTCTTTGTGTGCTCGCTCTGCTTCCTTTAATCTTTGTATTTGCCAAAAGTTTTCAGACGGGAGGAAATTAGGCAAGACGTCGTTCAAGTCATTATCTTCCAATATTTCGAATATGCCACCGGAGTTGAAATTTCTGGAGATTAGGTATAATGATAAAATGAGAATGAGCTCCGACACGAAGGCACTCGACCAATCAATGAGGTTTTGTCCATGATAAGAAAGAAATTGCCTTCGACTACTATGATTCAAGCTACCAAAGTTCCAGGAAAGAAAAGAGCAAACTAGAGGCCAGTTTTTTTATGTTGATAGTTCTAATTAAACACGAGGGATCAAACCCATTTGTGTCATCAATGCAATATATACATATAATGGGAGGTTACATTACCACCGGTAGCGCCTCGACTCCGGGTGCGAATATGCGCGTGTGGTTACATGTCTCAAGAAAAGACCATTCCAGAAAGAAAAAGTGTAAATAATGTTGTTTTTCTACACTTTTTGCTTATGAGATCCTCTTCTTAATGAGAACAGATTTCCCTTGCATCGCCACTTCGGAGGCGACTCGGGGGAGAAACCCTAGTGCCACCTCAACCCCTCCCCTCCCCTCCCCTCCCTCCTCATGACGTGTCACCGCAAGAGATAGCTGGCAGGAAAGCCCATGCCGCCACCGAGGAAGGTGCAGCGAGGTTGTTGCTTCTCTACTGCTCCATCGGGTGGGGCTGGGTGTCCTGGATCTGAGGCGGTGGCCTTGCGTGGTGAGTTGACTAGTCTACAAAGGAGAGATTTGAGCAAAATGGTTCCATAATTTTGATATCTTTTGATTAGTTGATTCACTTAACTTTTATGTGATATAATTGGCAATGTATTTGGATAGGATTTAACAGTTCGTACAATGTTCTTTGGCTTCAGTTTTAATGTAAAAAGGAATCAATATGTGTGTGGAAGCAAAGAACTATGCATTTGGCATGGAGGCCGCGGCCATGGGCGTTGTGGCCGACATGGCCGGTGGTCAAGCTCGGTGGACAGCGGTAGGGCAGCACTGCCAGTGGCGTCGCTCCCTCACTTTGCGGTCGGGACGAACTCCGAGCGAAAGCCTTGCTCCGACTTGTTCAGAGCCGACGACGGGGGGTCGTTTCCCTCTTGGGGGCGTCGCTGTGGAGTGCTCGTTCCCACCCGACGTGGGTGGTGCTAAGATTTCCTTGTTGGAGGCGCCGCCGTGAGGTTCTTAGCCCTCACGGTGTGATGGGCTCGCGGCGCTCGGGGAGGGCGGTTCTGTTGTCAAGGGAGCGGATGACCGAGGAGGCGGCCCGGACGGTGGCGGTACGTCAAGGCGGCGGTCTCGGTCTCCCACGCTACGACGGTTCTATATGAGGCAAATCCGTTGTCTAGCGGGGTCTGGGTGGTGACCTGGATGAAGACTGCATGGGCAGAGGGTTTGTCGACCTGACTGGATCACCTTTGGGCAATGCGAAGGTCGAACTGGTTGCTACGCCGGGGCGGCGGTCCCGGAACAGGGTGGTTTTGGTGGCAACCTCGATGAATACTGCACGGGCAGAGGGTTCGTTGACCATGACTGGATCGCTTTCGGGCAATGCGAAGGTCGATTCTGGTTGCTACACCGGGGCGGCGGCTCCGGAGCGGCTGGTGTGTGTTGTGGCGTTTGTTCGACTTGCGTCGTGTGGGTGACGGGTCACCTCGTCTATGTGATTCTTTTGTACAGTTTGCATGATTTTTGAACCCGGTTTTCCTTATAAACTGAGTCAATTCTATTCTATCTATTCGAGAGGTGGATATCGATCATCTTAAACTCAAAAAAAACTATGCATTACCTGCTATGACATATAGTTTTGGCTTCAGTTTCCTGCAAAGAATCTTGTTTGCAAGCTAATAATTATGCATTCTACATGAAGTATTTTGAAACGAAGGTAGTGCTAATGTACGTTCTTTCAAATCGTTCTTATTTCAATATCATTCAACTCTGCTAATGCACATTGCAGACAGCTTGAGGTATTATCCTTTCATTTGTTGCAGACTAACTATACTTCAGCTTGCCTCGACATAGGCTTTCACCTCGCTATATTAATATAGCAACCAACCAATACAACCGCAAGACCACTGCTGGGGCAAACAGCACACATCCAGCCCAAAAGAAACAAAAAGGAACAAGAAGAGAAAACAAAGCCGACATCGACGGTTTGACGAAAACAGAGATGACTCGCAACTGCTGCGCCCTCCGAAGAATAACCACCACACTCCTAACACTCTGAAACGCCTCGTACCAAGCAGCACCTCCAAGAAGGGAGCGACGACGACGACACTGCTGCCGGACAATTCCAAAGGTTTCCCCCGGTGTGTGTCCTAGGGTTTCCCTCGGTACGCAGAGGGATGGGAAAGAGGTACCCGACGCCCTTCCGGAAGGATAGTGACACCAGCAGGCGTCACCGCGTCAGTGCTGAGACGACAAGGATTTCTCCCGACCTCCAACAAACCACATCCTCTGACGCTGCGTAGGACTCCACCAATCTTGCCGTTCACCAGCACACGCCACCACGATTTTGCAGTCATCACCGTCGTCTCACTGTGACCCATGTCGCGAGGCATGAGAACCGAGTAGAAGGACCCGGCGATAGGCGGCGGCACAGCGGCACGCGGGAGGGATCTACCTCCACCGCCGGAAGGCAGTAGACGACCGGATGGAGCAGCAGAGCAAACCAGGCCCTCACCGGCCCGGCCGAGCCCAAAAGGTCCCATAAAGCCCCGCCGCCGCACTGCAGCAAGGGCGCCACCGACGCCGCCATCCACACACACGGGTTCCTGCTCCTCCGTCCACCGAGAGCGCCGCTGCCACGCCTGGGCAGCCCGTCCAAGCCCAGATGAGGCCCATTTGGACCCATATTTGAGCTGAGAAGGATGTTGTCGGCCGCACGCCGGTGGTCGGCCAGTCGCACGCAGGCTACCACGGCTCCGCGTCGCCAAACGGCCGCACCACCACCACCAATGTCACCCGGAGCTCGCCGGACCGAAGCAGGACGAAGAACACCGCCGACATGTAGGGGAGCCCCGCCTCCACCTACCACGGCGCGGGGAAGGACACAGCTCCGCCGCCAGCACCGCCCGGGCCACGCCCGGAGCCCCCTGCCGGCGGCGGCGACGAGCAAGATTGAGGAGAAGAGGACCGAGGAGAAGTGCGTGGGACTGCACGCACCGTCGCCACGGGGGGCGGCGGTCGCGCGCGACGGGAGAGAGAGGAGAGGGAGGGCCGGAAGCGGCGGCGGCGGATACCCTAGCTAGGTCGATCGGGAGGAGATGGGGTCGCTCTCTGTCTGCACACGCCCGCCCATCTGCAACCATTCTTCAGCTTGCAGCGGCGGGGTTGCTGGCTAGAGGCGAACGCGAGTCAACTAGTAACAAGGATGGCACTGTAGGTAGAGGTTGTTGTCAGCTTCATGGTTGCATAAGCCGATGTGAGGCGTAGAAGGCAAACCGTTTACAGCGGCGGCGACGGCGACATAATGGTGTGTTTATGAAGTATGTCCTTTGGTTTGAAAATACTAATAATAGTTTGTTTGAAGTTTATACATTTAGAAATATCAAATATATGTCATGAATTTTCTCTCCTTGGAGGGTGTTTGAGCACAGTTGAGAGTCAGGAGACCACTTTTATTTTATACAATTGTTGGAGAGAGTCCAGGGAGGCCTAACAAGAAAATCCTTCTTTCTTTCTTTGAAATGTCGCGCCCTTCAGCTTTATTCAATAGACGAAACCTTCTCTCACTGAACCGTAGCAGTCAGAAAGCCAGGGAGTATTACAAAAGTTCTTACATAATCTGCATCTAATGCCTCTTTAGCGCACACACCCTCCGTCTGTACAATAATGCCGGATGATGCAATAGCATGATAGCCGTAAGTCATCACCGCGGCAAACAAGATAACTGGTAATTATATTGTACCCTCTGATGCATTGATGTTGTAGTGTACTTACTCACCAACTTATTGAATTATTTAACTTGAAAGTTTGTGTTTTTGCAATCAACACGAGTCTGCACATATTTTTTGTTCAGTTATATGTTGGTTGAACGATTTAGCATGGATTTAGGGCGGGCAATTGTGGGAAGCAGACAAACATGGTGTATGTTCATTATGCAGTTATGTGGCATCTCCTTCCTTGCTACAGGTTTCTCTTTTTTCTTGCTGTTGAGGGTGACTATGAATTTGCTGCTTCCTCTAGAAGTATCGCTCCCGGCCATTCTTAGAAGCGGCCCTGCAAATGTTTGTAATTATTTTTGAATAATAATCAATCCTTTAGTTTTCAGTGTTCATGATTTCATTTGCATTATTTAACATGTGCAATCGCACAATTACTTGTATTAGAACAGTAAAAGTTGACAACAAATTCAATAAATGGGATAATCTGAATGAAACCTACTGAATGTGGTAATTTGTGAAAAGAATCTTAAAGTACGGATGAAACCTGGATTTCACTCTTGAAATAATACCTGTGAATCAAACAAGTCCTCCTCTCCCTTAAAAAAAAGGAAGTCCTAGTCATAGACGAACAGGACAATGTGCGAAGATGTGGAGTCGTACTCGTATGGGAATTGCAGCAATCGTACATGAATAGAGTCGCATGTTTTTTTGGTTAGTAGGCGCCTACTTAAAAGAGGAGGGTATCTTGTGCGTGAAATTTTCCTTCCCGACGCCTGTACAAACACAAAAGACGGGGGTGATCGATCCTGATCTATGAAAGACATGCCCGTTTACCCAGGCGACCTGGACAAAAATCTAACCCTAGCTAGATGGAAGCCTCTTGTAAGCAGAACGCGGCCTATTCCGGCAGGGACCGGCTGAGCGATCAGCCGGACTGCGTGCTCCACACCATCCTGTCGTGGCTCAAGGCCCGGCAGGTCGTGCAGACGAGTCTGCTCTCGCGGCGGTGGCGGCACCTCTGGCGCTCCGCCCCGTCCCTCGACATCGACAGCCAGGAGTTCCGAATTTGTACTTGGCTGAACTTCGATAAGTTCGAGGATTTCATCGACAGTCTCCTGCTTCATCCTAGCACAGGATTGCTGCACACCCTGCGGTTGCGCATCGACATCGACCACCAGACGTCCCCCCGCATGCCTAGGTGGATCCGCCGTGCCCTCAACTGCTCCCTGGCGGTGCTCGTCATTCACTACGGCGCATTGATCAGGTTACCTCCTCGTTCCTCCGGCACGCGCCGCCTCACGAAGCTGTGTCTTAATCAGGTAAGACTCCACGGTGATTTCGAGGACCAGATCACCATGGGGCTACCTGTCCTGGAAGACTTGTACGAAAGCTCTCGTCGTTATCTTTCCAACAAAGTTGGTTTCATCTCATTTGGAGTTTTAATGAAAAAGATATGGATTTTAGAACGTTTTTTCTGCGCAGGCCGGCTCCCAGGCCGGCCCAGGCCGAGCTCCTGGCCGAGCGGATCGGGTAGCAGGCCGGCTCCCTGGCCGGCCCAGGCCGGGCTCCAGGCCGGGCGGCTCGGGGAGCAGGCCGGCTCCCTGGCCGGGCCACGGGCTGTCTCGCTCAGCCCAACTCGCTCCCTGGCTCGCTCAGCCCAAAAACAGCCCCCACGGCCATATTTTTTCAATGAGCTTTTTAAAGGTTTTCTTCCCCATTGTTTCACACATCTCTTGAGCAAGTTTTTCTCTCCTCTCTCCTCCATTGTTGACCTTTGGAAAAAGCTTGCCTTCCCCTCATTCTCTCCCATGATTCTTGCATATCTTTGAGGGAAATTGAGAGGAGATCTAGATCTACATATTCATCCATTCCATCTCTCCTCTAAGTGAGGGGAACCTAGTAGATTTTGATCTTGGAGTTCTTGGTGCATCTCCTCTTTGTTCTTCCTCTCTTATTCCCCCATAAGCATTTGTTGCTTAGTTGGAATTTGAGAGTGAAAGATTTGAGCACTTGTGCTCTTGCCTTTTGCATTTGGTGCATCGGTGTGCTCTCCACGAAGATTCGTGGAAGTTGAAAGCTTGTGAACTTGTTACTCTTGGGTCTTTGGACCCTAGACGTCCGTGTGGTGGTTGAGACCCTTGTGTGGTCACTTGTAACTGTTCGGGAGCCCCCAATCCCGTTGTGGGTTGTGCCCCGGATCGTTGTTGAAAGGCTCCGGATTTCCGCCTCGAAGGATTCCGATAGTGGAAGGTGAACCAAACCTTTGTGGTGCGGTTCATCGGAGAAGAAGGTGAAACCTTTGTGGTTGTTGAACCATTGTGTTGGTTCACACCTCTCCAACGAGACGTACTCCCCTAAAAAGGAGAAACTCGAGAATACATCCTCGTCTCCGCGTGTCTCTGTTATTTCTATATCCGAGCTCTTTACTTATGCACTTTACATTGTGATAGCCTTCGTGCTTGAATTATTCTATATTGCTATCACCTTGTTGCTTATCTTGCTTAGCATAAGTAGTTGGTGCACATAGGTGAGCCTAGTTTATTTAGGTTGTTGGCTTGTTAATTTAAACACCTAATTTTATTCCGCAATTATCAAGCCTAATCCGGAAAAGTTTTAATCGCCTATTCACCCCCCCACCCCCCCCCCCCCCCCCTCTAGGCGACATCATTGTCCTTTCAGCTGTGGAGTGCTCGTTCCCACCCGACGTGGGTGGTGCTAAGATTTCCGGGTGAAAACCTAAGCTCCATCGGGAGCGGGCGGCGACGACGGACGTGTTGTTTCCTTGTTGAAGGCGCCGCCGTGGAGGTTCTTAGCCCTCACGGTGTGATGGGCTCGCGGCGCTCGGGCAGGGCGGTTCTGTTGTCAAGGGAGCGGATGACCGGGGCGGCGGCCCCGGACGGTGGCGGTACGTCGAGGCGGCGGTCTCGGTCTCCCACGCTACGACGGTTCTATATGAGGCAGAGCCGTTGTCTAGCGGGGGTCTGGGTGGTGACCTGGATGAAGACTGCACAGGCAGAGGGTTCGTCGACCTGACTAGATCACCTTCGGGCAATGCGAAGGTCGAACTGGTTGCTACGCCGAGGCGGCGGCCCCGGAACAGGGTGGTTTTGGTGGCAACCTAGATGAATACTGCGCGGGCAGAGGGTTCTTTGACCATGACTAGATCGCTTTCGGGCAATGCGAAGGTCGATCTGGTTGCTACACCGGGGCGGCGGCTCCGGAGCGGCTGGTGTGTGTTGTGGCGTTTGTTCGACTTGTGTCGTGTGGGTGACGGGTCACCTCGTCTATGTGATTCTTTTGTACAGTTTGCATGGTTTTTGAACCCGGTTTTCCATATCAACTGGGTCAATTCTATTCTATCTATTCGAGCGGTGGATATCGATCGTCTTAAACTCAAAAAAAAACTATGCATTACCTGTTATGACATATAGTTTTGGCTTCAGTTTCCTTCAAAAGAATCTTGTTTGCAAGCTAATTATTATGCATTCTACATGAAGTATTTTGAAACGAAGGTAGTGCTAATGTACGTGCTTTCAAATCGTTCTTATTTCAATATCATTCAACTCTGCTAATGCACATTGTAGACAGTTTGAGGTATTATCTCTTCATTTGTTGCAGACTAACTATTCTTCAGCTTGCCTCGACATAGGCTTTCGCCTCGCTATATTAATATAGCAACCAACCGATACAACCGCAAGACCACTGCTGGGGCAAACAGCACACATCCAGCCCAAAAGAAACAAAAAGGAACAAAGAAGAGAAAACAAAGCCGACATCGACGGTTTGACGAAAACAGAGATGACTCGCAACGGCTGCGCCCTCCGAAGAATAACCACCACACTCCTGACACTCTGAAACGCCTCGTATCAAGCAGCACCTCCAAGAAGGGAGCGACGACGACGACACTGCTGCCCGGACAATTCCAAAGGTTTCCCCGGTGTGTGTCCTAGGGTTTCCCTCGGTACGCTGAGGGATGGGAAAGAGGTACCCGACGCCCTTCCAGAAGGATAGTGACACCAGCAGGCGTCACCGCATCAGTGCCGAGACGACAAGGATTTCTCCCGACCTCCAACAAACCACATCCCCCGACGCTGCGTAGGACTCCACCAATCTTGCCGTCCACCAGCGCACGCCACCACTATTTTGCAGTCATCACCGTCGTCTCATTGTGACCCATGTCGCGTGGCCGGAGAACCGAGTAGAAGGACCCGGCGATTGGCAGCGGCACAGCGGCACGCGGGAGGGATCTACCTCCACCGCCGGAAGGCAGTAGACGACCGGATGGAGCAGCAGAGCAAACCAGGCCATCACCGGCCCGGCCGAGCCCAAAAGGGCCCATAAAGCCCCGCCGCCGCACTGCAGCAAGGGCGCCACCGACGCCGCCATCCACACACACGGGTTCCTGCTCCTCCGTCCACCGGGAGCGCCGCTGCCACGCCTGGGCATCCCGTCCAAGCCCAGATGAGGCCCATTTGGGCCCATATTTGAGCTGAGAAGGATGTTGTCGGCCGCACGCCGGTGGTCGGCCGGTCGCACGCAGGCTACCACGGGTCCGCGTCGCAAAACGGCCGCACCACCGCCACCAATGTCACCCGGAGCTCGCCGGACCGAAGCAGGACGAAGAACACCGCCGCCATGCAGGGGAGCCCAGCCTCCACCTACCACGGCGCGGGGAAGGACACAGCGTCGCCGCCAGCACCGCCCGGGCCACGCCCGGAGCCCCCTGCCGGCGGCGGCGACGAGCAAGATTGAGGAGAAGAGGACCGAGGAGAAGTGCGCGGGACTGCACGCACCGTCACCACGGGGGGCGGCGGTCGCGCGCGACGGGAGAGAGGAGAGGGAGGGACCGGACGCGGCGGCGGCGGAAACCCTAGCTAGGTCGATCGGGAGGAGATGGGATCGCTCTCTGTCCGCACACGTCCGCCCGTCTGCAACCATTCTTCAGCTTGCAGCGGCAGGGTTGCTGGCTAGAGGCGAACGCGAGTCAGCTAGTAACAAGGATGGCACCGTAGGTAGAGGTTGTTGTCAGCTTCATGGTTGCATAAGCCGATGTGAGGCGTAGAAGGCGAACCGTTTACAGCGGCGGCGACGGCAACATAATGGTGTGTTTATGAAGTATGTACTTTGGTTTGAAAATACTAATAATAGTTTGTTTGAAGTTTATACATTTAGAAATATCAAATATATGTCATGAATTTTCTCTCCTTGGAGGGTGTTTTGAGCACAGTTGAGAGTCAGGAGACCACTTTTATTTTATAAAATTGTTGGAGAGAGTCCAGGGAGGCCTAACAAGAAAATCCTTCTTTCTTTTTTTGAAATGTCGCGCCCTTCAGCTTTATTCAATAGACGAAACCTTCTCTCACTGAACCGTAGCAGTCAGAAAGCCAGAGAGTATTACAAAAGCTCTTACATAATCTGCATCTAATGCCTCTTTAGCAATAATGCCGGATGATGCAATAGCATGATAGCCGTAAGTCATCACCGCGGCAAACAAGATAACTGGTAATTATATTGTACCCTCTAATGCATTGATGTTGTGGTGTACTTACTCACCAACTTATTGAATTATTTAACTTGAAAGTTTGTGTTTTTGCAATCAACACGAGTCTGCACATATTTTTTGTTCAGTTATATGTTGGTTGAACGATTTAGCATGGATTTAGGGCGGGCAATTGTGGGAAGCAGACAAACATGCTGTATGTTCATTATGCAGTTATGTGGCATCTCCTTCCTTGCTACAGGGTTTCTCTTTTTTCTTGCTGTTGAGGGTGACTATGAATTTGCTGCTTCCTCTAGAAGTATCGCTCCCGGCCATTCTTAGAAGCGGCCCTGCAAATGTTTGTAATTATTTTTGTATAATAATCAATCCTTTAGTTTTCAGTGTTCATGATTTCATTTGCATTATTTAACATGTGCAATCGCACAATTACTTGTATTAGAACAGATAAAAGTTGACAACAAATTCAATAAACTAGTCGTCAACCCGTGCACTTGCACGGGCTAGTTTGTTTACTTCTTTCTGAAATGCTTTTGACGCACGCCTAAAGAAAAGAAATGCTTTTGATGACCTTTTAAAAAATCGTTAATCAAACTATATAAGAAATATTTGTAAGAACAATGGTTGTATAGTTTTTTAGTAAATTTGAATAATGATATTGTTTGCTTTAATAATTACAACTGCAAATTGGTTTCATCACTACTGAAAGCATCATTTGAAAATACACTTCTACCAAATCGGAAACTAACATCAGTTTACATTATAGCATTACCTTACGAATACATTGACACGTGTGGTCAAAAAAAGATCGTGATATACTTATATCAAGAGTTAATATCTGAGATTAATAGGTTCATTTTTATAGAAAGTATGTCCTGATCTCTCAAGTCCTAGGGAGTGACATTGAGGTTGCAGCCAGCAAAATGCTGGGTGCAGTATATTACAGGGCCTGAAAAACAATCTTGGAAGTGTTTATCATGCCAAAATATCCAATCAATTCGACCAAAACCATAGGATTATGTAGTAGAAACAACGCACCTGGAGAACATCAAGATTAATACGTGTATCTCCTGTACAAACAATGAATGTCCTGCAACTTGATCGAACTATAAAATTGAGAATCATTCTGATTACTCTCAATGTATCTTTCACTTCTGCTGAAAATTTAGTAAGTTAACAATTTGTCAAATACCTAGAGTGCATTGCCAGACACCAGAAAATTAGGAGGAGATAGTGATCGGCGAATGATTTGAACTGGATAAATAGCATGCATAGTTCTTGAAAGCAGTGATCTTTTTTATCACGTCCCGCCTGTTAGACAATGTAATGCGTTTCCGCCTAACGCTGATACCGCCACCCAAGTAGTTGATGGTGAGGATAGTTCTTGAAAGCACCAGCACGGGCTAGCGAGTTCGTAAATATAAATAGGAAGTATTAAAATATTTTGTACGTAGGAAAAAATGAGGATTATGATTATAGAAAAATATTTACCTTGCAAAGGTTAGTGACAGAAGTTTACCAATATTGCCCACTTTTCATGATATCCTGGAATATCTCAAGCAATAATCAAAGTCTGGAGTGACTGGGCACATATATAATCTAGCATACAACATATTCAACACAATTCGATGTGGAAAGAAGGGAGGGTATAGCTAGGAATTTAAGCAATACAATGACACGTACCATATTTATTTAATGCTTGAGATTACAAATGTGCGTGTTAGATCCCTGGGCATATTTGTCTAAAATTACAACATCTGCTCTCTGGGCAGAAAAGTCACGGGTGAACACATCCCTAATACAATTAGACTCGTGGTTCCAAACCAAAAGTATAAAGAAAAAAGACTGTGTTATTTAGACAGCTTTTTTTTTTTTGCGAAACACAGTACAACGCAGACGCTCACATACACGTGCACACACTCACCCCTAAGAACGCACATACGCACACCCTACCCCCTATGAGCACCACTGAAAGACTGAGCCGGCGGTCGGGTCTTGAGATTGATGAAGTCATCACAGACGTCTCGCTGTCGACAGGAACGTCGCCTCCCACTGAAGAATATTCCGTCTAAATGAGAAACACCAATGTCAAATATAGGATTTGAACTCTGGTGGGCTGGGGGTACAACCATCCTCCTAACCATCTTGCCACAGGCAAGTTCTCATTTAGACAGCTATTCAAATGCATGACACGGGAAATTTAAATGAGCCACTGAGGCTATGTGAACTTTATAGACTGCTATTAATAAGTAAGACTAATTAAAGTTACCTCCTAAGATACGACTTTGATACTTAGTTGATCCCAATGCATTGTCTATTTAAAAACCGAAACAATCAGAACAACACCTGTATGCTTAACCGGAGAGTGAGGAAACGTGATTAATATGCTGCCTACATCCACTTAATCATGACGTGAAACACAGGGTACATGTCCAGCACCAGAATAGCTTCAAGATTCACCAATGTGCACGTAAAGATATATCTAGAGCAGAGAATTTAAGAATACATACTTTCTTACCTGGTGGAGCGTGAAAAGCAGCCGGACGGCATCAGGAACAACCATCGCCATTCCGCCACAATTTTCCTAGCGACAGCCTCACAGATGGCGGCGGACACCCAATCTGGTTCTAAGTGCCGGTGCAGATCCTGCTCCTCTAAAGAAACCAACATGGATAAATCTGTACTGGAATACGCATGCTGGTGTGATCAGAATTTCGAAATAAGATTCATCGGTTGGATATGAACACGATGAGGAGAGCTGGACATGCTAGATTAGATCGTACCTTTGTATTCAATCAACTCCAAGATGGATGGAATACTCGCTGATGCGTGCTGACACAATTGGTTAACCTGTACCATCTGTGCACCTGCGAGATTGTTGTTTCCAATCGGGGCCGGCCGGCGGTAGAGAATAAGCGATGAGTAGGGCACGCTTGGTTTTAGGTTTTAGCCATTGAGTGTCACGGAGGTAAAGACCTCCCGCGCGAGGAGAAATCGGAGGTATATATCACGAACACCTTTATTCTTACATGAGGCAGAGACGCACAATCTGTATGATGCAGATTGGCCACGGAGAAAGGCTCGTCTCCATGTCACAAATTAATTACGTGCTAATATCGAGGATGATTTGGGATTCGAACTCAAGAGCAGAGACAGATAGGTGCAACTCGCGAGAAAAGTCACGCGCGCGTGGTTGAAAAAAAACGACATCAATCTAACGGCTATAGACAGATCATTGGTAAATCGGATGGATCAAAATTTCTTACCTCGAGGATTAACGTGGAGCCTCGTATGGTGCCTCCAATTAGTAAATATAAGATGGGATAATCTGAATGAAACCTACTGAATGTGGTAATTTGTGAAAAGAATCTTAAAGTACGGATGAAACCTGGATTTCACTCTTGAAATAATACCTGTGAATCAAACAAGTCCTCCTCTCCCTTAAAAAAAAGGAAGTCCTAGTCATAGACGAACAGGACAATGTGCGAAGATGTGGAGTCGTACTCGTATGGGAATTGCAGCAATCGTACATGAATAGAGTCGCATGTTTTTTTGGTTAGTAGGCGCCTACTTAAAAGAGGAGGGTATCTTGTGCGTGAAATTTTCCTTCCCGACGCCTGTACAAACACAAAAGACGGGGTGATCGATCCTGATCTATGAAAGACATGCCCGTTTACCCAGGCGACCTGGACAAAAATCTAACCCTAGCTAGATGGAAGCCTCTAGCAAGCAGAACGCGGCCTATTCCGGCAGGGACCGGCTGAGCGATCAGCCGGACTGCGTGCTCCACACCATCCTGTCGCGGCTCAAGGCCCGGCAGGTCGTGCAGACGAGTCTGCTCTCGCGGCGGTGGCGGCACCTCTGGCGCTCCGCCCCGTCCCTCGACATCGACAGCCAGGAGTTCCGAATTTGTACTTGGCTGAACTTCGATAAGTTCGAGGATTTCGTCGACAGTCTCCTGCTTCATCATAGCACAGGATTGCTGCACACCCTGCGGTTGCGCATCGACATCGACCACCAGACGTCCCCCTGCATGCCTAGGTGGATCCGCCGTGCCCTCAACTGCTCCCTGGCGGTGCTCGTCATTCACTACGGCGCATTGATCAGGTTACCTCCTCGTTCCTCCGGCACGCGCCGCCTCACGAAGCTGTGTCTTAATCAGGTAAGCCTCCACGGTGATTTCGAGGACCAGATCACCACGGGGCTACCTGTCCTGGAAGACTTGAGGTTCAGGAACTCCGACTTGAGCAAGCTCTCACGGATCAAGTCTGACACGCTCAAGAATCTTACCCTCAATTGCTGCACGACCGACCCCTACTTCCCCTTACACATCGCCGCCCCTCGGCTCACCTCCCTGAATTTTTCCATTCTCTTTTACAATCGAGCCTGTTTCATCGTGGATGAGGCGCCTTCTCTTGTCGAAGCATCCATCCGCCTCGTGAAGAGGCCTAAGAAGCCGAAACGCAGGAAGCATGGTCGTGTACTGGACACATGGATATTATTAAGTGATCTGAGCAAGCTTCTGGGCTCTCTATTCAAGTCCAACGTGAGCAGCTTGAAGCTGGCAGGGTTTCAAAAAATGGTGCGTCCTTCTTTCTTTTCGTCTGTGTGTGACCAAACATTTGGCACGATCCATTTAGATTGTATAAGTACATCCGAACTAAGTATGTATTACTGGTGTTTGAAATACAGCTGGTAGTGGATTTATGGTATTGCGGAAAATGTTTAACGATTCCGGTGCCAAATTCGGATGGGATTCTTGAGGCGTCGCGTGCAGTTTTGAAGATGTTGGACAGCGGCAAATACACCCGCCGTCCTATGCTGCAGTGGATACTAGAAGAGGAGCGCGATAGGTTGCCATTGTTCCGCAGGCTACGAACTTTGACGCTTGATAATTGTGAGGCAGGTGACAACATTCAGGTGTTGTGGTCCCTTCTGCACAATACTCCTCTCCTGGAGATGCTTACTCTGAACAATTGCAAGGTATATCTATTCAACTTTTGTCATTTGATCTCCTTTGTGTGTTTGCTCTCCTGACTCCCTTAAATTTCTGTAATGCCAAAAGTTTACAAACAGGTGGACATTAGGTAATACGTCGTTCAAGTCATTATCTTCCAATATTTCGAATATGCCACCAGAGTTGAAGTTGCTGGAGATCAGGTATAATGATAAAAACGAGAATGAGATCGATGAGGTTCTATCCATGATAAGAAGGAAACTGCCTGTGACTACCAAGATTCAAGCTACCAAAGTTCCAAGAAAGACGTGCAAACTAGAGGCTAGTTTTTAGCCACGAGGGATCAAACCCCATGTGTGTCATCAATGCAGTATAGTACACATATAATGGGAGGTTTAACGCTGGTAGCGCCTTTTACTCTGGGTGCGAATATGCGCGTGTGGTTGCATGTCTCAAGAAAAGACCATTCCAATTAAAGTGTGAAGAATGTAGCTTATTTCCACATTTTTTGCTTATGAGATCCTCTTCTTAATGACAACAGATTTCCCTCCGTGTCGCCCCTTCATAGGTGACTCGAGGGAGAAACCCTAGCGCCGACTCAACAACTCCCTCGTCTCACCTCCGTAAGAAGTAGCTAGCAGGAAAGCCCACGCGGTCACCGAGGAAGGTGACAGCAAGGCTATCGCTGCTCCACTACTCCTCTTCCAGTGGGGGTGGGGGTCCTAGATCCGTGGTGGCGGCCTTGCATGAGGGCAATGTTGACCTGGCGGTGGCTGGCGGACGTTTGTACGGCGATTGGTGGGTACGGCCAGAGGTGAGGCTCTTAAATGGGGGAAAGCCTTGTCTGATGACAGCGACCATGATGTTGAAAAGGGTTGTGGGCGGCTTTTTCATTCTTGAAGGCAGCATCGAGATTCATTCCCTCCCTATCCTGCTTATCCGGGGTGAAAACCAAAAATCTTTCGGATTGGACGACGATGGCACTCCGATAGTGGGGGAAGTGGAGAGCTCGGCGATGGGTGGTAGGCAGGTGGTAGCAGCTGTTCTGATCTGTTGTGGTGATGTGCTGTTTCGGTTGCCCTAGTCTGATCATGCTGCTCTTCTTTCCAGAAGTACTTGCGCACCGGCGGGTCGACGCCCTCGAGCCTGGGCGAGGTGAAGGGCTCCCTTCCTCGAAAGCAACGTCTTCCTTGTGGCAAGGTGAGACGGGATGCGAGTCCTTGTCGTGCCTGGTGCCGACATCGCCAACCCGTTTCACCGCATCTTTATTGGCGATCTCGTCTGGTAGTTGCGTGACTCGGGTTGTGGTTTGTGTTGCTGACGGCGAAGATGTTCGTGGGTTGCAGTGTGTGAGGCGATAGTGCTCATTGTCCTCTCTCTTGGACTGTTTTTTTTTTGAAATTTTCCACCGCATATATTAGGTCAGCAAGCCGCCTCATTAAAAACCCTCCAGTCCCTTTCGGTACCCTGGTAGGGAAAAGAGCGCGTCTGAAACTTGCCGCCTCTCACCGTTCAAATAAACTTACATCATCAGCGAGGAGGCCCAGAATGCAATCTGGAGGGTCCTTGTGCCAAACTACGGACTGAGGTCCATTCACTAATCTAGCTATACTATCAGCAACCATGTTGCTCTCTCTAGGAGTAAATTTAAAAGTTACATGAGCAAAACCTCTAGCTAGAAAGGAACACTCCTCATAAATCGCCGCAGCCGGACCCAGCGAGTTTCCATCTTCTTGCATCACCTCGATAACTTCAGAGCAATCACTATTAACTTCGATCTTGGTGCATCCGATCTGACCTGCGAGAAGCAGTCCATCCCGGAGTGCTCTTGCCTCCGCCGTAGCTGCATCACCAACGTTTTGGATTGGGCAACATTGGCCGGCGATGAAGCGGCCTCGATCGTCCCTAATAACCGCTCCCGATCCTCCTGAACATGTATCCTGAGAAAAGGCCGCATCAACATTTAATTTTACGTACCCTTCTCTTGGACATTCCCAGCCTTGTTTCTGTCTCCCTCCGTTCTTCTTCTGGACTCTGAAATAATTCAGTGCAGTTGTTGCTATTGCTTGGGCAGAGCGTGCAGGTTTCTGCACATTTTCGTCATGAACAATTTTCCTTCTCTCCCACCACATGTACCAGCACGCCGTAGCTATCACCTCTCTGTGTCCCATGTCTTGCAGGTTCGACAAGGGCATATCCTTTTCCCTCATCAGGGTCTCAAAAACTCCTGAACCCTCACGGTCGAGGGAGCAAGCTGCAGAAATTTTCGTGCTTAGACCGAGGTTCTCCCAAATTTCAGCTACTCTCGGGCACCTGAAAAAAGCATGCATCGTGTCCTCACAGTGAACTTGGCAGATAGGGCATAAGCTGCTTGTAACGATGTGTCGATTAGCCAACACTGCCCTGCAAGGTATCGTCCCATGTAAAAACCTCCAACAGAAAATCTTAACCTTTGCTGAAACTTTGAGAGACCAAATATTGTGCCACACTGGATTCACATGTGCAGAGCCAACTTCGTTTGTACGTAGGATCTTCCGACCGTGTTGGTGATCCCATTCGACATAGTAAGCTGACTTAACAGAAAAAATGTCATTCTTTGTATAGTTCCAGGAAACAAAGTCATTCATCATACCAACCGCAAGTGGAATCTTCAAAATGCGGTTGACATCTACCGAGAAAAACAGGCTACGCAGCTTCTCTTCATTCCATGTTCTAGTCACTGGGTCTATCAGTTCCGAGACCTTTGTTAACACCACATTACCTCGCGGAGTGACCACTTTCCTCGATGGACTGCTTGGAATCCAAGCATCCGTCCATATGTTGATATCCGATCCATCACCCACACGCCATATGTGCCCTCTTTTGAATGTTTGGATGCCGTACCATATGCTCTGCCATGTGTACGATGATCCTTTTTTCAGTTCTGCATTTAGAAGGTCACCTGATGGGTAGTATTTTGCTCTAAGCACCTGATGTAACATCCCAAGATTTTGGAATGTTCAAAAATCACTAAAAAATTAAAACTTTAGTTTGGATGAAACAAATTCTCAAAATCATGCATGGCATGCATCATCTGCATTTGTTTGTTGCATTTCATTCAAGTGCATTGGTTTTAAAAGGACAAATATTGTTTATGTGCAATATAAGCACAAAACTATTTTGTATTTTTCTTCTACACGAGCAAACTGTGCTAAATCACCTTATTTTATGAACTACAACTCACAGGAATTTTCCTGTATTTTATTGTACTCATTTTGGAGTTGTATAGCTACTTCTATTAGAGAAAACTTTTATTTGTCGAACAAAAAAAAAGGGAGAAGCGGACCAGCCAGCCTCGGCCCAAGCAGACCAGCCAGTCAGCCAGCCTTGGCCCAAGAAGATGGCCAGCCCAACAGCAGCTAGTCAGCCCAACACCATCGTCACGTACGTGCAGAAACTTCAGATTGAACGTGAGTTCGTGTCCAGCTCAAACTGTCCGCAAAATCCTCGATTTCTCTCGATTCTCTTACCCGTTTGCCACGAAACCTCGTCCATATAAACCCAAAAACCCTAGGCTTTCTTTTCCCTCGACTTTCCCCAAAAACCGGCCGCCAGGCTGCCCGAATTTTGGGTCGAGATCGATTTACCGCGCCGCCGCCATTGACGAGGTTCGAGGATTTTGGTCGTCGACTCGCACGACTCTAGCATCTCTAGACTTACCAATCCTTTAACCCTCGTTGTTCCGCATCTCCTGAAATTTTTATTTTTGGAAACGGTGCAGCAGGGAGCTCGTACTTGTCGCCGGAGCGCCGCCGGTACAGGAGCTCGGAGAACAGCTGCTGCAGTCGTTTGCATCAGCCGGAGACGCCGCCGAGTACGCCGTTGAGTTCGCCGTGATAACCTCCGCCAATTTCTTCCGTTTCCACGCCTGGAGGAGCAGCAGCACGCTGTCTACAACTGCAACCAAGTCGCTGCACGTCATCGTCATCTTCTCCGGTGAGCACAGCTGCTGTCCATGGCCTGCTCGTCCTTGGCCGTTGGATCGTCGATCCATGGTTCAGATTAGAACCTTTAACTGAAGGGGTACGGGCGAATCATGCGTCGCCGCGTGGCTGCAGCATCAGCTGCAAGGTCATCGCCACACCAGCGCCACATCGCCAGCCCAGTCAACTCGTCCAAAAATTCCAGAAAATATGCGTACCTTGTAAAATTCATATCTTGAGTTTTACTCGTCCAAAAATTGTGTTCTTTATATCAAAATGTTCAGAAAAATGTGTAGAAGACCGTGGGCACAAAAGTTTGCATGTTTGCATCATGTTTAATAGCGTTCATTACAGATGTCTAAAAACTAGTATTTAGCTAATCAAAATTGTTTTATTTTATTAAACATATTAAAAATTGACATGAGCATCATGCATATAGTTTATACCATAGAACTAAAATACTATTTATTGCTTGACTTGAAATTGTGTCACCTCTGCATTTTGTCATGCATACATTATTTTTGTAATGCTATTTGTGAATTGTATTGAATTTGTGTTTGTTGTTTGTTTAGATTGTGAAGAGTGCCGATCGTGCTGTGAGTGTTGCAGCAACACGAACTACTACGAAGGCAAGTGAATAACTTGCACACGCATAAATGACCTACTATTTTGTTTTATTGCATTTGTAGATATTTTAGTAGTATGCATGATAGGTACTACTATATTATATTATGCTATGCAAACCTTATAGGATAGCCATATGACCACCTTGGTAGTGACCTATTATAATTTAGTGGAAGTACATGCTGCAAAAATGATTGTTTTATTGTAGATGTGATATTTAAAAACTCCACTAAATTAATTTACTGCCTGGGTGGATTGGTTGATAGAGGATGATGTGAGTGGAGTGGCTATTCATGGGTCATGTCTATGGCTGTCTTGTTTACGCTCACTTGTGGATTGCCACCCAGGGTATCGAGATTTTACGTCACTTCATGTTTGTTGCCGAAGCGTGCAACCACTAGTCACATGGGCTCTGTCTTGACGGAGTATGTTGTGTGGACCTGGGTCAGTGAGATCTGAAGATGTAGCGGGATAGGTGGGCAGTGATCTCGCTAGTAGTACCATGGGAAAATACTTCTGAAAAGTCTCGTCTCGATCTTCTTCTTTTCCTTATCACTAAATGAGTGTAAAGGATAGTTTGGGTTGATCGGGTCTAGTGGTGAAAGTGCACCAGCTCTGCAGAGTGTGTCAAACTAAGATCTTAGCCGTGTCCCCGGTTATGGACAATGCGTGTCTTCAAACATTGTAGTGTATGGAAAAATCTCATCATTCCAATTTCATAATAAAATTTGATGGGTGAACTCGGGTTAAATGAGACACTGGATGCGTCCAGGTTGTGTCTCATAGTGTTGCTGAGAATTAAAAATGCTTTACGAAAAGTAGGACAAAATTGGCTTTATGCAATAGCCTTGAACTCCACCAGCCATATAAGCATGTAGAAATAGTCTTGCCATTTTATATTCCACCAGTATTCACTTGCCAGCCAGTCGAACGGCATCTGACCCAAACATTTTGGGCTGCAACTTACATGTTGCAGGTTCGTCCGATCAGGAGTGACGTCGTCAGTCTTCGAGCTTACAACCAACATGTTCGCCAGTGGCGCATGGAGATGATGAAGCTCCGTGTTATATTTATATTGCGTGTGAACTCTGAATAAATGTTGAACTTTATTTGTTTCAAGCTAGCCTTTGGCTATGCGCAGTTGTAATAACTTATTGTATTTTTGGATCATTCGTGTGTACGTTGTAATAATTTTGACATTTCGTGTGATACTACATTTTATTGGAAAGTGCAAGTCTTATATGATCCAAGTCTTCCGCACATTTCATGTACGCCTATGCTTTGTTAAGCGAGGGTGCTACACCTGAGCACAGAGAGACTCCGGTTCACAAAGTAACCTCCAAGACTGTCTTGCTAGCATGGCTAAATTAAAACAGTGCAGGTCTCTGAATCCCATACCTCCTTTCTTCTTTGGCACACACATTTTCCACCAAGCGAACCAGTGCATATGTTTCTGACTGTCTTCGTCTCCCCACCAGTAACGGGAAATTGCATCTATAATCCCTTTGATTACTTGTTTCGGAAGTTTAAAGACTGACATTGCATATACGGAGATTGCCTGAGCCACAGCTTTTATCAATATTTCCTTGCCACCATAAGAAAGGATCTTCTCCTTATACCCCGCCAAACGATTGCACACTTTGTCTATCAGATCAGCAAAACAATCCACTCTGTCTAATCCCACCAGTGGGGGTAAACCCAAATATTTTTCAGTAATTGCTTCAGTTAAGATATTTAGCCGCACGCAGATCTCCTCCCTTGTAGTGGCTGGGGTACAAGGGCTAAAGAAAATGCTGGACTTTGCATCGCTTACCAACTGCCCTGAAGCCATACAATACCTTTGCAGAACACTCTTCAGTGTGTTCGCATTCGCTGCGTCCGCCCGCATCAGGATCAATGAATCGTCGGCAAATAGGAGATGCGATATAGCAGGCGCATTCCTACATACCTTCACTCCCACCAGATTCCCTGCCTCTTCCTCATACTTTAACAAGCTAGTTAGTCCTTCAGCACATAAGAGGAATAAATAAGGGGACAGGGGATCACCTTGTCGCAGGCCACGTGTAGGAGAGAATTGTTCGGTCTCTCTCCCATTGAACCGGACTTGGTACCTGACTGATCGCACACACTCCATGATTAGATTGATCCAGCCATGGTCGAACCCCATCCGAAGAAGCATCTTCTCCAGAAAGTTCCACTCAACACGGTCATATGCTTTATGCATATCTAATTTTATAGCACATGTTCCAACCTTGCCAGTCTTCTTATTCTTGATGGCGTGATAGGACTCAAAAGCAATCAGCACGTTGTCCGTGATAAGACGCCCAGGAACGAAGGCGCTTTGAGTTGGAGAGATGATCTCCGGGAGAATTGTTCTCAACCTCGCAGCCAAAACTTTAGAGATCACCTTATAAATAACGTTACAGAGGCTTATAGGTCTGAACTGGGTCACCCTCTCCGGGCTCTCTACCTTAGGGATCATGACAATTGTGGTGTTATTCCACCCATCCGGAATTGTACCAGAGTTGACAGCGTTTAGAACCTCATCAGTTAACTCTTCTCCGATCAAACTCCAGTACTCTTGTAGAAGATGGCATGGAGACCATCCGGACCTGGGGCTTTGAGGTCTCCTATGTTAAACATTGCCTTCTTCACTTCCTCCCTAGTGTATGGAGCACAAAGTACCGCGTTCATCTCCTCAGAAATGCAGGGTTTTACCTTATTAATAACCTCCTCATCTGGTTCCTCAACTTCTGCAGTAAACAGTGTGTTAAAGTATCCGCGTATGTGGGTGGCAAGACTGTCCCAGCCTTCCACCACCGCACCATTATCATCCAACAATTTGTTGATCAAGTTCCGCTTTCTACGCGCCGTAGCAAAATTGTGGAAGAAAGATGTGTTACGATCCCCAGATTTCATCCAATTTGCACGGCTTCGTTGGATCCATTTCATCTCCTCCTGCTCATGGATGTTTTCCAAATCAAGTTGGATCCTTTGTTGTTCTGCTGTTGCTTCGTCGGATAGAGGACCATCCATCACAATGTTCAGTTCCTCTTGCAGTTCTCGAATGCGGCGTTTTGTTTCCCCCAGCACCGCTTATCCCATGCATGGAGAGCCCCATGGACCGACTCGAGCTTATGGGCTATCGACGGCCCATGATTCTGTGCTCTCGCCCATGCCTCCTCCACTATTTCATCGAAAGAAGTTTCCATTAGCCATTTTGCTTCGAACATCTTCCTGCTACTAGGATTATGGACGTGTTCTTGATCAACATAGTCACAGTCCACCGAAATAGGTCTGTGATCCGAACGAGAGAAGTTCTCATGGATGACCATTGCCAGGGGAAAGCGGTCCCTCCATCTCTGATTGGAAACTGCACGGTCTAGTCTTTCTCTCATCCGTCCTCTCCTCCAGGTAAATTTTTCACCCACATAACCCAAGTCCTCAAGGTTGCAGTCCGTCAGACAATCGCGGAACTGCTGCATACATCTTTGCGGTCTAACATTTCCACCCTCCTTCTCGCTCGTCGACAGGATCTCGTTGAAATCACCCAACATGACCCATGGCAGATCAACCATACCGTTGAGATCCCGTATATAATCCCACGTCAAGTGTTTGCGATCCCCACTGGGCTCGCCATAAATCCCTGTAATCCTCCAGGGTGCATCAGTATCTTCATCTATACGAATATCCAAATAATTTGTGTGTTCCGCTGTGGAGGTGACGTTTAACTCCTTCTTCCACAGCATCAGCAAACCCCCACTCCTCCCATCACTAACGGATTGGATCATGTGATCGAACCCTAGCTTCCGTTTCATTTTTTCTGCCCTAGCTTTCGTCAGATGTGTTTCAGACAGGAAAAACACATCTGGTTGAAGGCGCTGCTGGAGTACCAGAAGCGCATGAACTGCCGCAGCTTTACCTAAGCCACGGCAGTTCTCACCGCATATTTTCATTGGTCCCGGCGGTCACCCTCGAGGGATGCCGCCGATCCAATAGATTGTCCAGAACAAGAGGTACCATCCTCTCTTTTGTGTCTCTTCTTCTCATTCACACCTCCCTCCACGTTCTCACTTGATTTTGTCAACTGTTCCCCATCAACATGCATATTGTTGGTTATAGCTAAAGTGGTATTCTCTTGCTCATCAACCTGTTCAAAGGCAAGGCGTTTCTTGGCACTCTTCTCAGCATCCGACATATGGAGATCAGCAGGTTTAACCGGACTCGACGCAGTATCATTGAGATCATCATCTTCTTCATCAGTACGCCGCTCCGGATGAGCACGCCAATCAACATACTCTCCCCTGCCCAGAGGAGCATTATTTCGTGGATGTCCTACCACCCTTGAGGAGCTAGCATCGGGATCCCCTCGGCCTCGACCGAACATCATCCTACCGCCACCTCTTAGGCCACCTCTCGGTGCAGACACCCCACCAGGACGCCAGTTGTCAGCTCTGATCCACTCACCATATTTAAGTTGCTTCTCTTCAAAGATCCCCAGACCACATTCTTTATAGACATGCCCAAGAAGCCCGCAGGCAAAGCATAACATGCCTAGTTTCTCATACTTCACAGCAAAAAAGAACGTTTTCCACCCAATGAAAGGGAAACGAACCTAGCCAATGGTTTACTCACCCTCTGATTTATACGGACTCTCACATAATCACCACGGAAAACTCCGGGAGGGTTCATCTGGATGGTAATAATCTCTCCAACTTGGCGTGTAACCATCTGTGAAACCACCGTCTCTTTCCTATAAGCTTCGGGTATTTTATGGATCTGAATCCAGATTGGCATATGCTCCAGTTCTACCACATCAGGATCAGAGAGTCCGTCATAGGGCTTAATGACGACTACCCAATCTCTGAATAGCCATGGACCACGCTCAGTAACCTTCTCCCAGTCACCCAAACAGAAACATTGGATCACAAAACGTTTAGTCCCCACTGGCCTGATTTTAACCTCCCTTGCCGGGTTCCAGGCTGCTTGCATCTGTTGGAAGAAAGCTTCATGGCTGAAACCTTTGTCGCTGTTTACACGTGCTATAGCAAGCCAGCGTGTGCTCTCAGCTATGTTCACTTCCTCCTCCTCGAGGATTAGATCATCAAATTCCTCTTCCTCGATCTCTAAACGGCCGAACAAAGAGTTAATTTCACTCCCACCAGATCCATTATCTGCCCCCTCCACCCCAAGATCCGGTGGTTTTTCCTTGCTCTGTCCTCCATCCCTCGATCCGTCCGCCGAACTCCTAGCCTGACCTCCGACATCGCCGCTTCCAAAACCCTAGCCGAGCAGCCAAAGATGGAACTTGATGCGTGGATCAGAAAACACCCAAGACCCAGGGTACAAGACCCCGCGGAGATGGATCACAGGCGAACTCGACAACGAGAACAACTCGGATCAAGATCGGTTATACGGGAGACTCTCCGCCTGATCGCCAGACGGGAGTACGGAAACCCTAGGGGTAAAAAGTCGTTTGGCTAGAAACTTCTAAACCCGGGGTCTCTCTCTTGGACTGTTGTCTAGCAATGTCCACGCGTGCAATTTTTATTTTGCATTTTTGACATTTTAAAAAATTGTTTTTTGAGCAATGGGTGCATCTGTAGTCTGTACCCATGACCCATATGGATTTCCGGGATGAAAACTAGAATTCAGTCTTAAAAATAATACTCGTAGATGGGATTCAAACAAGCCTCTCCCTTCAAAAAAAAAAAAAGGAAGTCCTGCTCGTGGACGAACATGACAATGTGCGAAGATGTGGAGTCTTACTCGTATGGGACTTGCAGCAATCGTACATGAATAGAGTCAAAGGCTTCTTGGTTACTTGGCGCCTACTTAAAAGAGGAGGATATCTGAGAACTTGCCTGTGGCAAGATGGTTAGGTGGATGGTTGTATCCCCAGCCCACCAGAGTTCAAACCCCAGGTTTGACGCTGGTGTTTCTCATTTAAGGCGGAATATTCTTCAGTGGGAGGCGACGTTCCCGTCGACAGCGAGGCGCCCGTGGTGACTTCGTCAATCTCAAGACTCGACCCGCCGGCTCAGTCTCTCGGAGGTGCTCATAGGGGTAGGGTGTGCGTGCGTGCGTTCATAGGGGTGAGTGTGTGCGCGTGTATATGAGCGCTTACGTTGTACTGTGTTTCGCAAAAAAAAAAAAAGAGGAGGATATCTACGACGATATTGTGGGTGAAATTTTCCTTCCCGACGCCTGTACAAACACAAAAGACGGGGTGATCGATCCTGATCTATGTAAGACATGCCCGTTTACCCAGGCGACCTGGACAAAATCTAACCCTAGCTAGATGGAAGCCTCCAGCAACCAGAACGCGGCCTACTCCGGCAGGGACCGGCTGAGCGATCAGCCGGACTCCCTGCTCCACACCATCCTGTCGCGCCTCAAGTCCCGGCAAGTCGTGCAGACGAGCCTGCTCTCGCGGAGGTGGCGGCACCTCTGGCGCTCCGCCCCGTCCCTCGACATCGACAGCCGTGAGTGCCGATTTTCTATTTGGGGGGCGGGGTCCGATAAGTACGAGGATTTCGGCGACAGTCTCCTGCTTCATTATAGCACCGGGTTGCTGCACACCCTGCGGTTGCGCATCGAAATCAACGATCAGACGTCCCCCTGCATGCCTAGGTGGATCCGCCGTGCCCTCAACTGCGCCCCCGCGGTGCTCGTCATTCACTACGGCGAATCAATCAGGTTACCACCTCGTTCCTCTGGCACGCGCCGCCTTACGAAGCTGTGTCTCGATCAGGTAAGCCTCACCGTGATTTCCAGGAGCAGATCACCACCGGGCTCCCCGTCCTGGAAGATTTGAGGTTCAGGAACTCCGACTTGAGGAACCTCTCCTGGATCAAGTCCGACACGCTCAAGAACCTTACCCTCGATTGCTGCCAGACGACGATCTACTGCCCCTTACGCATCGCCGCCCTTCGCCTCACCTCCCTGCATTTTTGCATTCTGTTTACAACCGAGCCTGTTTCATCGTGGCTGAGGCGCCTTCTCTTGTCGAAGCATCCATCTGCCTCGTGAAGAAGCCTAAACAGAAGCCGTACCACTGGGAGCTCGGTTGTGGACCGGACACATGCTTACTATTAAAAGTGATCTGAGCAAGCTTCTGAGCTCTCTATTCAATTCCAACGTGAGCAGCTTGAAGCTGGCAGGGTTTCAACAAATGGTGCGTGCTTCTTTCTTTTCTTCTGTGTGTATGTGTGACGAATTACATAATTGTGTACGGTCCGTTTAGATCGTATAAGTACATCCGGATTAAGTATATACACTGGTGTTTAAAATACAGATGGTAGACTGGAGACGTGTAACGGTTCCGGTACCAAATTTGGATGGGATTCTTCAGGTGTCGCGTGCAGTTGAGAAGATGATGGACAGCGGCGAATTCACCCTCTGTCCTATGCTGCAGTGGATACTAGAAGAGGCGTGATACGTTACCAATGTTCGGCAAGCTACGAACTATAATGCTTGACAATTGTGAGGCAGGTGACAACATTCAGGTGTTGTGGTCTCTTCTGCACAATGCTCCTCTCCTCGAGATACTTACTCTGAACAATTGCAAGGTATATTCAACTTAATTTTGTCATTTGATCTCCTTATGTGTTCGCTCTGCTGACTTCCTTAAATTTTGTAACGGCCAAAAGTTTTCAAACAGGTGCAAATTAGGCAATTTGTCGTTCAGGTCATTATCTTCCAATATTTCGAATATGCCACCAGAGTTGAAGTTGCTGGAGATCAGGTATAATGATAAAAACAAGCATCAGCTCAAACACGAAGGCACTCGACCAATCGATGAGGTCCTATCCATGATAAGAAGGAAACTGCCTGCGACTACCATGATTCAAGCTACCAAAGTTCCAAGAAAGACGAGCAAACTAGAGGCTAGTTTTATGGTGTAGATTGTTTAGTTAGCCACGAGGGATCAAACCCATATGTTCATCAATGCAGTATATACATAATATGGGAGGCTACATTACCACTGGCAGCATCTCAGACTCCGGGAGGTTTACATTACCACTTGTCGTTGTCACCGATAAAATCAATACCAATTTGAGAAGTATACACACCAAATCATAAATGGCTAGTTTTCTTGTTTTAGGGAGTTTAATGGAGACTCGCTAAGATTATTTAGGCATTAATTTGCCTATCATATTTCTCATGTCATCAATAAAGGTAGGAAGTTCGCATTAAGGCCTATCAAACCCGTGTTTGATATGCACTTAGAAGTTTGACAAGTGGTGATTGTTATTGATAAATAGGTATAAAATATTATTGAAGGGTAAAAATATTCTAGTAGTACTACTCACAATGATGTCTTCCGTGGAGTGGTTAGTAGTCAAGTGGTGATGATGATGAGGAGTGTTGTGTTGATTTCTTATATGATAGATCTAGATGATGATCATATTTGCTCTATGTTCCTCCGTGTGGAACAGTGATGTCTAGGTTTATGATATGATGATAATCTATATCTATATCTACTAGCAAAATGCCCGTGCGTTGCAACGGAGGTATGCTTGTCTTACAAAACCATCCAACAAATGGTGCAAATGCAGCTCCATGTGTCTAACTTGCAAGACTACATCATGTAGAATCTGAATACGTCCATCTCCATCTATCTATCTAAACAGGAAGTCCCAAGTAAGATCATATTTTCACTCGTGTGTGATTGTAGCAAATCAAGATACTGCATCATCGGGGATGAAAGATCTAGGCAGATGTCCCGGCATCCACAAAGAATGTGAAACAAGAACATGCACAGAGACAATGGTTTTTTCATTGACATGCATACTTCCTAGCGTGAATGCTTGTTCTGCTGGGGACGAACAACTTTACTTCCTGAACAGGATATCTACACTTGCCATTTCTGGAAAATGGAACCAGAAAATGCAGAG
>CAMZMU010000063.1:71737731-71940749 GCA_947311845.1 Poa pratensis
GTTGAGTATTCTTGTCTAGCTATTGCTATGTTTTTAGCTCCTGTTTTGCAATGCATCTCTTATTCAGAGCTGTTAGTTCTTTTAAAGAAAGTACTCTCTTGCTTCACTTATAATTGTTTGGAGAGTTTATGTTGAAATAAATTGATTGGTGTTTGGTTGGAACAGAAAATGTTGCATGTGGTAGATGGTATAATGGAAAAGGCTTACATATTCTTGTAGATCATTGTATTGGATAATTTGATACTTGTCAATTGTTTTGAGTTATCAAGTAGTTCATGTTTAAGCTTTTGTATCATGTAGTTAAAACCTATTAATGAAGAACTACCGTAAAGCTCGTTGAAATTTGGTTTGCATGTTTGCTATCTCTAAGGTCTAGATATTTTCTAGTAAAAGGGTTTGGTTAACAAGGAAGACAGTGTAGAGTCTTATAATGCTTGCAATATGTTTTCATATAAGCCTTGCTGTGTCGGTTTATATCCTGTGTTTGCTTCAAATAACCTTGCTAGCCTAAACTCTGTACTGAGAGGGAATGCTTCTCGTGCATCCAAAACCTTGAGCCAAATCCATGCCATCTGTGTCCACCATAACTACCTATATGTGATATTTTCTTGCCATTCCAAGTAAATTTTTCATGCGCTACCTTTAAACTATTCAAACTTTATTACTCCTATTTTGTGTCAATGTTTACCAAGCTCATGAGGACGGGGTGGATGTCTTTATGTCAACTGTCAAACAGACTTTACCACCGGACTAGCGGCATATATATATCCGCTTATCCATTAATTTTGCAAAAAGAGCTGGCAAATGGGGTGCCCAGTCCCAATTAATTACAACTTTAACCGCTTAATTCTCTTCACATTTTTGCCCTGATTTATCAGTCAAGCAATGACAAACAGTGAAATATCTGCATGTGTAAACAAAAGAGAAAGAGGGAAGATCTGCCTTGCTGGTAGAAATAACGTCCTTCATGGGAGCCGCTCTTAAAAGTCTGGTTGGCAGGGGTCATATTGTACTTTCCATTTTCTATTCGTTGACAATTAACAAACACCTCTCAAAACTTATTTTTACTCTCTATATGATTTCAAAAACTTAAAAAGCTCTAGCACATGATTTAATCCCTGCTTCCCTCTGCGAAGGACCTTTCTTTTACTTTTATGTTGAGTCAGTTTACCTACTTCTTTCTATCTTAGAAGCAAACACTAGTGTCAACTTTGGTGCAACAATTTTTATATGCTCGTATATTGCACTTATTATATGCTTTGTGTTGACAAATATCCATGAGATATATATGTGAAAGTTGAAAGCAATTGCTGAAACTTAAATCTTCCTTTGTGTTGGTTAAATACCTTTTGCTTAGAATCTATTGCTTTATGAGTTAACTCTTATGCAAAACTCCTTGATGCTTGTCTCGAAAGTACTATTCATGAAAAGTTTTTGCTTATATGATTCAGTTGTTTGCTCATTATCTACTTGCTAGCAAACTATAGACCATTGACCTGGATCACTTCATTCATAACATGTGCTTTACAGTATTATTTGATCAAGATTATGATTGTAGCATGTCACCTCAGATTTTTTTTTTTATCGTTTTACCTACTCGAGGACGAGTAGAACTAAGCTTGGGGATGCTTGATACGTCTCAAACGTATCTATAATTTCTGATGTTCCATGTTGATATTATGCCAATTGTTACATGTTTTATATACACTTCATAGCATTTTTATGCATTTTATGGGACTAACCTATTAACAAGATGCCACAGTGCCAGTTCCTGTTTTCTGCTGTTTTTGTATTGCAGAAAAGCTAGTCTGGAAATATTCTCGGAATTGGACGAAAATTGGACAGAACCTCCTATTTTTCCAACACGAAGATGGAGTCCAGAGGAGACACGGAGGGGAGCCACGTGGCGCCCACACCATGGGGCCGAGCAGGCCCCCCTGCCGCGCCGTGGGGTGGTGTGGGGCCCTCGTGGCTCCGCAGCCGCCGCCCTTTCGCCTATTTATTCCTCCCGACGCGAAAACCCTAGATACCCGAGCCATTATCCACGAAAAGTTCCAGACACGTCGCCGCCGTCAACCCTAGCTCGGGAGGGTTCAGAAGCTCTTCCCGGCACCCTGCCGGAGAGGGGAATCATCACCGGAGGGGTCTACATCACCATGCCTGCCTCCGGAGTGATGCGTGAGTAGTTCATCCTTGGACTACGGGTCCATGGCAGTAGCTAGATGGTTGTCTCTCCACTTTATGCTATCATGTTTAGATCTTGTGAGCTGCCTATCATGATCAAGATCATCTTATTGTAATGCTACATGTTGTGTTTGCTGGGATCCGATGAATATTGAATACTATGTCAAGTTGATTATCAATCTATCTTATATGTTATTTATGATCTTGCACGCTTTCCGTTACTAGTAGATGATTTGGCCAAGTAGATGCTTGTAACTCCAAGAGTGAGTATTTATGCTAGATAGTGGGTTCATGCCTCCGGTAATCTGGGAGAGTGACAATAACTTCTAAGATTGTGGATGTGTTGTTGCCACTAGGGATAAAATAACCGATGCTTAGCTTAAGGGTACGCCGTTAGGTCTAATGCATTTGTTTACTTTACGCATATTACTTCTTGGGTTGGAAGTGAAAAAAATTATTGATCATGATGGAGTCCCATACCTATAACTGATGCCAATTGTTGAAGGCGACCTACGAAGGGAAAGAAAGAGAGGGTCTAAGAGCAGTGGGATTGAGAACATGGAGGAAAACCTAATTTATTTGTTTTCACCTCTTGGGTTGGAAGTGAAAAAATTTAACATTTCCTGATGCCTCTTAATCCTATTGTTCTTCAAAGCTCCTTCCTCTTCCTTTTAGCTTGCTAAATTACTTTAGTAGAAACCAAACATACATATGCATGTATTCAGATGAAATGAGATGTTGAGCGCGAGACAGAAAGAGGAAGAAAAGAGGACCACATAGCAGAAATTCACTTTGGCTCCCGAGCTCACATGCTCCTGCCTGATTAAAGATTCGAAAAAAAGTAAAACATTTTAAAAAAAGTCAATTTTTTGGTGATGAACATATACAAGTTTTAGACAAACATGCTAAGTTTCGTGGTGAAATGACACTCATGGTGCTCGGTGCAAAAAAAAAAACAAATCACTGACAAAACTGAGACTTACAGATATAGTTTTTCAGAGCACTGATTTTTTTTTGCACCGAGCACCACGAGTGTCATTTCACCCTGAAACTTGGCATGTTTGTAGAAAAATTGTATATATTCATCACCAATTGTTTTCTGAATTTTTTAAAATGTTTTACTATTTTTTCGAATTTTTAATTGGACGGGAGCGGGTGTGGTCGGGAGCCAAAACGCCTCTGTCACCCCTCAACGATTGTCATGGGAACATGATGGAAGGCTGGAATTATGTTCCTGATCTAATCTATCTATACTTCTTATAAAGCAAATGTGGGTGGGACCACCACCGGGTGGCAATAAGGACCCGGAAAAACACTACCGTCTACTCACCCTCCGGCCTTCCGGCTGGAGACCTTCCGGCTACAACATTTCGGCTCCTACCTGCCGTCTGGCTCCGACACCGACTTCCCGTTCACCGGCTCCAGCCAACCCTGAGTTTCGGCTTCACAGTCGACACCGACTTCCTCCCTAGCCGACAACGACTTCCGGCAAGAACCTTCTGGCTGGAACCTTTCGGCTCCCTCCAGCCAACATCGACTTCCGTCTCCCTCCAGCCAAAGACAATACACGAGCAACCAGACATGACGGTATGGGCGAGGTGTACCGCCGAGTCCCCAAAGTCAAGGGGTGACGTCGGTTACAGTACACAACACTCGGGTGCCCATACCGACAAGTCATAAAGCACTCGGCCATACCGCTGACCATCATGGCTTTCGTCAGGCACAATAACGAGTCCCATCAGCAACGCCACCTACAACACAGTATTGTAGATGAGCAGTCGGGTGGGTCCTACCGGCTGACCCCTCCATCCGGTCGTTTTCCTGTAACCAGTCCACCAGCCTCTATATAAGGTGGGTTGGCCTCCCCATGGAAGGGAGGACTCTCTCACATTCATTCCCACCATGGGTCGCTCAGTTCTACTCGTATACGCTCAGGCTCACCCGGTTCTACCCAGAAGCACCGCATACAGCTCAAGGAGCACCATTGTAGACCTTGTGATTATCGATATACTAGTCCTAGCAGGAGTAGGGGTGTTACCTCCATGCAAGGGCCCCAAACCTGGGTATGTATTGGTGTTCCCTTGCTCATAGTCAATCCCACAAGCGGACGCCGACGTTCATAACCTTTAGGCCCCACCCACCAAGTCATCCTGAGATGGCATTGCCGTGCACGAAACCACGACAGCTGGCGCCCATCATGGGGCCGATAGCGGCGACCGGAGTCATGTTCCGCTCGGGACCCCTCACCGTTTTTGGCCAGTGCGTCGCGTCTGGATTGCCCTTACGCTCGGCGCGTTCGACTGCATCATCGACAACGTCGCGTGCTTCGCGGACACTCCCTCCTCCCGACGGAGGCTCCATCATGCACTTCGGTGACTGCCGCGTCTGCATTGTCGTCGTCCCCAATGAATACCCGGCCGTGGTGCTCACCTGCTCGGACTCCTTGTCCATCGAGCACGGCGCCAACGCCGAATCCCGCAACTATGCGGAGGTCCTGATGACCGGCACCACCGGAGATGGCGATTAAAATCACCCGCCACACTGGCTTCGCCCGCCGTCCGGCTCCTCCAGCTGGGAGCTGGCCTGTTTTCGACCCGCTACTCACCCAGGAGCGGTCCTGACGCTGGCCTCCCAGATGGAAACCTTCCGGCTGGGGGCTGGTCTGCCTGCCGTCCGGCTCCTGTCTACCAGCCAACCCCAACTTCCGGTTGGGAGTTGGCCTGCCTCCGTCCGACTCCTGAGCGGTTTCCGGCTTCACAAACCTGGGGGCTAGCACCATGAACCCGGGGGCTGGAAACTCGGCATTGCCCGCCGGCTCCGAGCTCCATTTATGCACTTGACCAAAATGTACGTACCCATGTACTCATACTATGAATCAAAGGTGGGCAGCCCCATGCGAACACTCGGTAGCTGTCGTTTGTATCAAGTTTTCATATCACCTGCGGCTCTTGCCGGCTACCCTGGGCTAAAACCCGTGGGCTAGCCTGTCCCCTGCGGCATAATTTTCTCACGGTCAACTTAGTAATGAGTACGACACCAGAGGCCCACTCTTCGGATCCAGCCGCAGACCGCAACCCAGCAGTTCGGATGGAAAGAGCAAAAGCCCGAGGTTGCTTGCACGCAAAAAACACCTAAGGAAAAAAAGCGACCGTCGGCTCCTCGAAGCGCCTGAATCCGGATACTAGATCATAGTACTGTGCCACGCGCGTCCCGACATCTCTTCGGTTTCGGGTGCAGACCGCAATCCGGCTGACGAGCCAGCAAGAGCCTGCGCCTGGACGGCAAAGTGTACAAGAAAATGATCAAAGTGATAGGGCATGGGCCTTTCAATTACCTAAAAAACTCTCAGGCATATAAAGCACCTATTTGCACAAGTTCCGATTCGGCATACTGCTAGCGCTAAGTTGACGAGGGAATATCTCCCCGGCAACAGCACCAAAAACAATGCTTGTACGTCACACGTCAGTTGGGAACCCCAAGAGGAAGGTATGATGAGTGTAGCAGCAAGTTTTCCCTCAGTATGAAACCAAGGTTTTATCGAACCAGTAGGAAAACGAGGTTGCTTCGAAGGTGTTGGTGAAGGAGTGTAGTGCGGCGCAACACCAGGGATTCCGGTGCCAACGTGGAACCTGCACAACACAACCAAATTACTTTGCCCCAACTTAACAGTGAGGTTGTCAATCTCACCGGCTTGCTGAAAACAAAGGGTTAAACGTATCGTATGGAAAATGATGTTTGTTTGCATAAAACAGTAGAGAACAATGATTGCAGTAGATTGTATTTCAGATGTAAAAGAATGGACCGGGGTCCACAGTTCACTAGTGGTGTCTCTCCAATAAGATAACTAACATGCTGGGTAAACAAATTACAGCTGGGCAATTGACAATTGATAAGTGCATATAACATGCATGTGTGAGTTGTGGTGTCTACTATGAGATTCATTTGGGCATTACGACAAAGTACATAGACCGCTATCCAGCATGCATCTATGCCTAAATAGTCCACCTTCCGGTTAACATCAGTACCCCTTCCAGTATTAAGTTGCAAGCAACAGACAATTGCATTAAGTAATGTGCGTAATGTAAATAATACATTCATCCTTGAATAAAGCATTGCTGTTTTACCCTAGTGGCAACAACACATCTACAACCTTAGAACTGGCTGTCACTATCCCAGGTTAAATAGAGGTTGAACCCAACTATCATGCATAAATACCCCCTCTTGGAGTCACAAGTATTCACTTGGCCAAGACTTCAACAAGTAACGGAGAGCATGCAAGATCACAAATGACATAGACATGATAATATAATATTCAGCTCCACATAGGTATCAATATAAGTCAGATCCCAGCAAACACAACATGTAGCATTACAATAAGATGATCTTGATCATGATAGGCAGCTCACAAGATCTAAACATGATGGCACAAGTGGAGAAGACAACCATCTAGCTACTGCTATGGACCCATAGTCCAAGGATGAACTACTCACGCATCACTCCGGAGGCGGGCATGGCGATGTAGAGCCCTCCGGTGATGATTCCCCTCTCCGGCAAGGTGCCGGGAAGAGCTTCAGAACCCCCCGAGTTAGGGTTGACGACGGCGGCGGCAGCGAATATGTTCTGGATGAAAGGCTCGGTGTTTTAGGGTTTTCACGTCTCGGGGAATAAATAGGCGAAGGGGCGATGTCGGCGGACCCCGAGGGGCCCAAACCACCAGGCGGCGCGGTGGGCCCCCCTGCCGCGCCAGCCTGTGGTTTGGCCACCTCGTGGCGAGTCTTCGTCTCTCCTTCGAACTCCGTGTACGTGTTGGAAAAATAGGGACTTGGCCTTTTGTTTCGTGCAATTCCGAGAATATTTCCAGAAGTAAATTTCTGAAACCAAAAACAGCAGAAAACAGGGAACTGGCACTGTGGCATCTTGTTAATAGGTTAGTCCCAGAAAATGCATAAAAGTGATATGAAGTGTATATAAAACATGTAGCAAATGGTATAATATAAGCATGGAACAGCAGAAATTATGGATACGTTGGAGACGTATCACATACTAACAAATTGCTTTTATTTATGATCGACACGAGCACTACTCGCCGGCTTCCTCGACCAGCCGGCACCGAGCGGGTGCGTCCGTGCATCTCCACCAAGTACAAAAATAGCTTGAAGAGAGCTCATGAAGTCTTTCCCAGCCAACGGCGGCCGCAAAGCCTCCACGCGCTCGGGGGCTACTGTTGGTGGGATCACCACCGGGTGGCAATAAGGACCTGGAAAACACTACCGGCTTCTCACCCAGGAGCGGGCCTGACTTCGGCCTTCCGGCTGGAAACTTTTCGGCTGGAGACCTTCCGGCTGGCACCTTCCGGCTCCTGACTGCCGTCCGGCTCCGACACCGACTTCTGGCTCCCTGCCTCCAGCCAACCCCGACTTTCGGCTTCCCAGCCGACACCGACTACCGGCTTCCCAGCCGACAACGACTTCCGGCTAGAACCTTCCGGCTCCCTCCAGCCAACAGACAAGACACCAGCAACCAGACAAGACGGTATGGGCGAGGTGTACCGCCGAGTCCCCAAAGTCAAGAGGTGACAACGGCTAAAGTACACAATATCCGGGTGCCCATACCGACAAGACAGAAAGCACTCGGCCCTACCGCTGACCGTCATGGCTTTCGTCAGGCACAATACCTAGTCCCATCAGCAATGTCACCTACAGCGCAGTACTGTAGATGAGCAGTCGGGTGGATCCTACCTGCTGCCCCCCTCCAGCCGGTCGTTTTCCTGTAACCAGTCCACCAACCTCTATATAAGGTGGGTTGGCCTCCCCATGGAAGGGAGGAGTCCCTCACATTCATTCCCACCATGGGTCGCTCAGTTCTACTCGTATACACTCAGGCTCACCCGGTTCTACACGGAAGCACCTCATACAGCTCAAGGAGCACCATTGTACCCTTGTGATCATCCATATACCTAGTCCTAGCAGGAGTAGTGGTTGTACCTCCACAGGAGGGCTCCCAAACCTCGGGGTATGTCTTCGGTGTTCCCTTGCCTACATACTCATATCAATCGCAAGCGGACGCCGTCGTTCGTAACTCTTCAGGCCCCACCCACTAAGTCATCTCGTGAGATGGCACTGATGGCACTGTCATGCACGAAACCACGACACAAAACCACTAATATTCTATCTCAATATGCAAACTATCCACGTCATCCATACTTTTAGCCAATCAATTGTCCATGTCACACCCCCCTAATATTCATGAATTATAGTATATTGTACATGCAATCTATTAGCGTCATCTATTTTTTTGGCCATACGTCCATGTCAACATTATTTGTCGTCAAGTACACAACAATTTCATGTCAACTAAATATAACCCCTCGACTATTTTGAGATTTTTTGCATCTTTCTGAAAATAACTTCATATTTATGTGTCTTATACATTTTCATTTACACAATGTTTTTAATGATATTCTTGCTGCAACGCATGGGGTATTTTTCTAGTATCAAAAGATGAGACGTACCTTGGTTAAAGTTTTGCTGATGCCTTCCGTTCCTAGTTTTTCGGTGCTCCTTCCTCTTTTCTTTTGGCTCACACAACATAAAAATTATATGATCCTGTTGTCCGCTGTTCATCACTCTGTATGATTTGATTGCTATATTTTGTTCCTGTTTCTTTTGCATGCCTTAATCCGTACAGAAGCTAAGACGATGGTTTCACTTGCTAATTGTTTTATATCTTACAAATTACTCCAGTATTGTTGTTTCTTCCTTAGACTCTACTAGTACATTGACACAAATTTTCAGCTTCAGCGTGTTCTGCAGTCGCACATAAACCCATATCAAGCCAAGACGTTTGCCTTTTCAGGTTGTATATGAAGTGCACATCTCTCATATCTGTATCTTAAAAAGGGATAGAGACAATCACATTCTTAAACTTAACGACATGAGAGAGAAAAGGACAACTTTAACACAAATCTGTCACTAGTTCTTCTATGTTGATCACATGCCGGAGGCGGAGTCAGATCAATAACTCAACATTTTTGCTGACTGCTGCAGTCAAGACTACATAGGAGAAAAAATATATGGTATTTTAACAGAAATTACATGAACAATGTGCTCCAAATTAATTTTAGCATCAATCAGTATCTGCCCGATAGCAAATTTAGATTAGCAGCAGACGAGCATGACTGGGACAATACTGATCTGAAGCTTCGAATTCTCTGACTCAATGCAGTTTGCATGATTTTATCCTCCCAAATAGTTTTTTATTGTTTTACGAGAATTTGTCAGTGTTCTTTGTTCATCAAGTAGACTCTTCAAAGAAGAAGACTTTTTTGTTGTTAATATATGCACTACGTAGTGACACGTAGAGGCTTCCCCTATCGCATTTATTATTTTAGTACTCCATTTGGGATGACTTTACTTGTCACCATTTCCAGCAGCACGCAGATTTCTTCCCCTCTGCGCAGCTTCAGTTCACCACCCATTTTATGAGTACTATTCCGCTGGAGATTTAGTTTCCCCCTATTAGCTCGCAGGGGGCAGCAGGGGAATCTGTAAAAAAGATATCAGCGATCGATCGTCCTAATGGCGGAGATTGTTGCCTCCGCGATGGTGAGCGAGACGATCAGCAGGATCTCAACCTTCCTCATCGACAAGTATTATGACCGGAAATCAAGCAAGAGAGACGACGCGGAGAGGCTGGAGATGGCGCACATCAAGATGGAGACCGTGCTCGAGGCGTCCGGCAAGTGGCCACCGGTCACGGACGTGTCGCTCCTCCGCTGGCGGAAGAAGCTGAAACGCGCCTCCGAGGAGTGCGACGCCGTCCTCCGCAGACGCAAGCGCCGCTCAACCGCGGAAGACCAAGAGGCAAGGCAGCGCTCCTTCCGCGCACGGATCTCGTCCGTAGGTACGAGAGGTTCGCTGAGGGCGCCGGGACAATAGCTCCCATGCGACGTCTTTTCGCCTAATCGTTCAAAATGTGATGTCGTTGGCTGAAATAGTTCTCGTGCGACGTCATCTTGTGGCTGAAATAGCTCTCGTGCGACAGTAGGGTTTAACCGCAAGGGATACAGGTTAGGGGTTGGAATTATGTGAGCCTGGTGGGACCCCAACTTATCCACATCAGCAAAGGACCCACAGGAGCACCTCTGACCGCGGGACCCACCTCATCAGCTGGTAGAAAACAGAGCCATATCGTTCCCGTGCCAGAGTCATCCCCGTGTCAGAGCTTTCTGAAAGGACAAGAATGTCGCCTAGAGGAGGGTGAATAGGCGATTTAAAACTTTTCCGGTTTAGTGTTGATAATTGTGGAATAAAATTAGATGTTTAAATTAACAAGCCAACAACCTAAATAAACTAGACTCATCTATGTGCACCAACAACTTATACTAAGCAAGACAAGTAACAAGATGATAGCAAGATGTAAAACTTCAAGCACACGAAGGCTATCACAATGTAAAGTGCATAAGTAAAGAGGTCGAATATAGAAATAACCGAGCCACGCGGAGACGAGGATATATTTTCGAGTTTTTCCTTTTTATGGGAGTACGTCTCGTTGGAGGGGTGTGAGTTTCAAACTCAAGACGTCACAAATGGCCTCACCCTATTCTCCGGCGAACCTTGCCCAAAAACTCGGTTCACCTTCCACTATTGATTTCCCTTTTGGGCGGAAATCGAGTCCCTTACAACAATCTTGAGGCACACCCACAAAAGGATTGAGAGCTCCCAAGTGGCCACAAAAGGCCTCAACCGTCACAAAAGGCGTCTGGGATCCAAAGACCCAAGAGTAACAAGCTCACGAACTTTCACTTCCACGAATCCTCGTGGAGAGCACAAACCGATGCACAAAAGCAATGGCAAGAACACAAGAAGTGCTTAAGTCGTTCACTCTCAAATCTCACCAAAAGCATCTAATGGTTATGGGGGGAGAAGAGAGGAAGAACAAGGAAGAGAACCACACAAGAACTCCAAGATCTAGATCCACTAGGTTCCCCTCACTTAGAGGGGAGATGGATTGGTGGAAATATAGATCTAGATCTCCTCTCTCAAATCTCTCAAAGATATGCAAGAATCGTGGGAGGAATTAAGAGGGGGCAAACTTTTCCAAGGTCAACAATGGAGAAGAGAGAGGGAAAAAACGTGCAGCCACAAGGAAGAAGAAGGGGAGGGGTATTTATAGCCCCTCCCAAAATCTAGCCGTTGAAAACACGGAGGCCGGATATTCCGGCTTAAGTGATGACCGGAATATCCGGTTTCCCGGAATATCCACCCCCCTTCGAAATATCCGGCCCAAATATCCGGCCGAGTCCACTACAAACAGGGGACCACAATTATGAGTATCACTTGTCATGAACAAGGAGTATATGGAGATAAATCTCGGTGGTATATAGGAAATAAAGGCCAAAGCTTAAGAAGATAGATATTCTTGATAGCTTCAAGTATTCACGCGATCATGCAAAGCCACTACAAAGAGTAGCTTGAAGCAATCGATTTTCCAAAAGGATATGCGAACATATTTGGGGAAAACCGTACCAAGAATGTTCATCACAAACAAGATCCAAAAGAGTGATTAAATAAAATCATTTTAGCACAAATGGAACTTGTTTGAGCAACATGCCACATAGGAACAAGATTATTAACAAAATCAATTCTAGGTGGCAATACCTCACATGTTCACATTTTCTAGGCTTGTAATATGCACAAAACTTATTACTCCCCCATACTGTGATAATCCAAATTTCTTAACAAGAGAGGCAAATAAAACCAACTAGAGATGATTAATGGACATTATAGAATTTGAATTTCTCATGAGATGACATATCACATAAAGAGTAGATAATATTGATATATCAACACTAAGTGGTATTCCTCATGTACACACATTTTAGGAGTGTGAAGTGCACGAAGCATATCACTCCCCCAAAATGGGATAGTCCATTAATCTCTTAAAAAGAGAGCCAAAGATAAGATATCAATAAAAGCAATAAGGCTCAACACAAGTATATGGTGTGCAAACCAACATACACATACTTGATTACTCAAGATAAGTAAGTAGAGAGCACAACACATACAAACACTAGCAAGGTACAAAACCTAACACATGCAAGGGTGCAAGCAACTTTCAATGTATATATGATTCAATATAAAAGTTACCGCAAGGAGGACATTGGTATGAGATAGAACAATATAATCCAAATAACTTGGCTTGAGAGAATAAACTTGATGAAGATCCCTTAATTCTTCATGATGTAGCCAAGTCTCCAATGCCCTCCAACAACACCTATTGATCAAGTTTTAGCTTGTTGGTCCCCAACCAAGTTGGGTCCTAAGAGGTTAGTCACAATAGGCTTGGCAACCCAAATGGTTCTTTTCTTGACACCACTTTGAGTACCAACATATTTGGCAAACACATTGCCAACCTTATCCTTCCGAAGAGAATAAACATCATCAATAATAATGGGGTTGGATAAGGTACCATTAGTGCATGAAGAAGCAAAGTGGCCCTTCTCACGGCATATGTAGCAACATTGCTTCCTCCTTTCTTCTTAGTTGAATCTCGACTTGAGGAGGGTAGCTTGATTCTTCTTGGGAAGAGGCCTTCTTTAACTTGAGAACTTGAGGCCGCTTCCCTTGTTGCTTCTCACTAAGAGCTTCTTCTTCAAAGGGCAAGATCTAACATGGTGCCCTTCAACTTTGCACTTGAAGCAAACAATCTTGGCCGAATCTTTAGATTGTTCTTGGCCCTTGTTCTTCTTGTTAGACTTGGACTTGTTCTTGTTATTGGAGTTGAATCCAAGTCCACTCTTGTCATTGGGGCGTCTTTGAACACTCAACACATTGTCAAGTGTGGACTTCCCAACATGACGCTTTTCCAAGTCTTTCTTCAAAGAAGCGACTTGGGCCTTGAGCTCTTTTAATTCCTCTACATGGTTAGTATCAACAAAAACACTAGAGGAAGTAGATGCTTCATTGTTAGAGCAACAAGGCATGGAAAGTAATTCATCACAAGATTAGCAATATTGTGAGTGGATGAATCACAAGGACTAGCACATGGCAATAAAGCATTTAGAGTAAAGTAGTGCCATTGTCCACATGAGGCTCACAAGATGTTACCTTTGTAGTGATAGCCTCATGAGCTAACTTTAGCCGCATGGGATGCTAGAAGATCCTCATTAGAGCTAGAGAGCTTTTCATGACTTTCTTCCAATTTCCCATACTTGCTAGTTAGCAACTCAAGTTGAGCCCTTAGCTCAACATTCTCCTTCAAAATAGATGCTTCACAAGAAGTGGAGTTAGTAGCACAAGCATCATTAGCATTAGAAATAGAAGAAGACAACTTGGCAAGCTCATCATTCAACCTAGCATTTTCCTCAATAATATTAGCATGATCACAAGAGGAGTAGAGAACTAGGCACATCATTTTAGATAGTTGAGTTTGGAGTTGATCATGAGACTTGGTAAGGAGAGAGTGTTCACTTTCCAAAGCCTTATGAGCTTTGTCAAGTCTCTCTATATCCTCAATTAGTCTAGCATTGCCAACACCAAATTCAACTTTTTCCTTTTTAAGCACTTTATATTTAGCAAAGCATGATCTCTTTCCTTAATGATTTTAGCAAAAATAAGATCATTTGTTTCATCAAGAGATTCAAGTTTCTCCTCAAGAGACACTCGAAGCTCATGCTCTTCCTCAAGAGCATTTTCTAAGGATGCTTTTTCCATAGCATCCTCTCTTTCGATCCTTCCTTTTCTTCAATGATTTCCTTGCACTTAATAGCAAAGTCAAAATTTCACACAAATAAGAGCAAGCTTTACTATCATTAGGGAGAGCACCAAAAACCATCTCACTCTTCTCCTTTAAGGAGTCAATATCATCCTCTTTTAATCCATAATAATCTTCATCCTCATCATCAAAGATGTAGAGGTTCCAAAGGTGGAGATACCTTTGAATCCCTAGCCATAAGGCAAAAGTGAGTAATGGACGATGATGATGAAGAATTGCTTGAAGCACCATTGAGGTCCATGTCTTGTTCCAACAAGAGTTGGGTTTCCTCTACATTGTTAGCCACACAAGTACTAGAGGAAATGGAAGCATTGTTTTCATGGCAACAAGACATAGAAAGCATATCATCATGAGATTTAGTTAAGCAACTAATACATGATATGCAAGGACTATCAACACTAGCATGTAGGACATTTGAAGTGCTAGAAGAGTTTAAGTCCAAAGATAGAACATTGCAATGAGATAGAGATGAAGTATAGTCAATAGAATATTCACCATCAACAAAGCAATTTCTATCACCACTCACCATATCATTACCTTGTGACAAATCACATGTTGGTGGAGTGGAAGAAGTTGTGAACTCATCACGGCCGGAGGTGGAAGGAGAACAATCATCCTCAATAATGTTGGACACTTCATATTTATCTTGAAGCTTGGTCCAAAGCTCATGAGCGTTCCGAAAAGGCATGATTGATGCAAGAACTACATCGCTCAAAACACAATAAGACCATTAGATACTTGAGTATCGAGATGAGAGTTTTCCTCATCCTCTAAAGATAATTCTTGGGAATCCTTTGGAGGAGAAAAACCCACATCTACAATACTCTCAATATAATTTGGACCCATGGCCTAAAAAGATTAAGCATGCGAATTTTCCAAACATCATAATTTGTGCCATCGAATATAAAAGTGGGATCGTGCACTAATTCTCTAAACGACATCTTTACTCTCTAGGCGGTAAAGCCCAAAAAGAGAGCCCAGGCTCTGATACCAATTGAAAGGACAAGGATGTCGCCTAGAGGGGGGTGAATAGGCGATTTAAAACTTTTCCGGTTTAGGCTTGATAATTGCGGAATAAAACTAGATATTTAAATTAACAAGCCAACAACCTAAATAAACTAGGCTCACTATGTGCACCAACAACTTATGCTAAGCAAGACAAGCAACAAGGTGATAGTAAGATGTAAACTTCAAGCACGAAGGCTATCACAATGTAAAGTGCATAAGTAAAGAACTCGGGTATAGAAATAACCGAGGCACGCGGAGACAATGATGTATTCCCAAGTTCCTCCTTTTTAGGGGAGTACGTCTCGTTGGAGGGGTGTGAGTTTCAAACTCAAGACACCACAAATGGCCTCACCCTATTCTCCGATGAACCTTGCCCAAAAGCTCGGTTCACCTTCCACTATTGATTTCCCTTTTGGGCGGAAATCGAGTCCCTTACAACAATCTTGAGGCACAACCCACAAAAGGATTATGAGCTCCCAAGTGGCCACAAAAGGCCTCAACCGCCACAAAAGGCGTTTAGGGTCCAAAGACCCAAGAGTAACAAGCTCACGAACTTTCACTTCCACGAATCCTCTTGGAGAGCACAAACCGATGCACAAAAGCAATGGCAAGAACACAAGAAGTGCTCAAGTCCTTCACTCTCAAATCCCACCAAAAGCAACTAATGCTTATGGGGGGAGAAGAGAGGAAGAACAAGGAAGAGAACCACACAAGAACTCCAAGATCTAGATCCACTAGGTTCCCCTCACTTAGAGGGGAGATGGATTGGTGGAAATATAGATCTAGATCTCCTCTCTCAAATCTCTCAAAGATATGCAAGAATCATGGGAGGAATTAAGAGGGGGCAAGCTTTTCCAAAGTCAACAATGGAGGAGAGAGAGGGAAAAAACGTGCAGCCACAAGGAAGAAGAAGGGGAGGGGTATTTATAGCCCCTCCCAAAATCTAGCCGTTGGAAACAGGGAGGCCGGATATTCCGGCTTAAGTGATGACCGGAATATCCGGTTTCTCGGAATATCCACCCCCCCCACCCCTTGGAAATATCCGGCCCAAATATCCGGCCGAGTCCAGAGGCTCGCACAAAGCGACGCAAAATCGAGTTTCGCCAATTTTCCTAGGGGCCGGATAGTTCGGTCTGAATTTGAACCGGAATATCGGGTCTGCAGAAAACTGACAGAAATAGCAATACGAAAACTGCAATATCTTTTTCATCCGGAGTCTGATTTCGATGATCTTGGACTCGTTGGAATCGCATCGAAGAGCTCTTCAAGATTATGTAGAGAAACATCATAGTCCATCATGTGAGAAGGAAGCCAAATGTAGAAAGGTAAAACCTCTCTATAAAAAGGTGAACCGGCAAAACCTCCAACATAAAAAACGCAACAAGGTATGCATATGAAATCCGTTTTTGATGAACTAGAGCTTGGTATGGAGATGAACACAAGCTCTAAATTCTCACATGGATAAAAGACAAATAAGAACCAAGAAATATGATGATGCCAAGTATGCAAAGTTTTGAGCTCTCCACAAAGATGCGATCAAGTTACTCACTTGAGAGCCCCTCTTGATAGTACACCGTCTATCCTATAACTCGGTCTCCCACTAACACCATGAGACCGATAAAATAGAAACCCTATCAAGATCATACCTTTGCCTTGCGCATTCCACTTGAGCTAAATGATGACGATCTTGATCTCTTCAAGTGGACCACCTTTCTTGATTGCGCTTTGCTTGGTGAAGACTCACATATCGCTTCCCCATACACCAATATGGGAGAGCCTCTATAAGGCACATCTTCACTTGACCAATATCTCCGAATGGGTGACAAGTTTCAAGCATAGGATTTCTTCGAGATACTTCTCTTGAACTTGTCCAAGTCATCACTTTATCTTCTTCTTTCAAAATTGATACCAACACATGGTGTACAAGCATTGCCAATGGACAAGCCCTACAAGGATAGCTCAATGCAACTATTAGTCCATAGAGATTGTCATTAATTACCAAAACCACACATGAGGGCTCATGCACTTTCACTTTCCGACCGTTGCAACCCATCCTCTCGCCCCCCTTCTTCTCCGGCGACAGCGCGCAGCAACGCCGGCGGCAGAGGTATGTCGTCGAGCTCCGCTACCGCCTCCCAGTGTAAATGGCCACGCTACGGTCCAGTGCCGCTGGGAAGGTGCCCTGATTGCCCACGGACGGCGCCCCTGAAGCGGCGGGTCACCACGAGCGACAAGAATGGCAACGTCGGGCGCAAGTATGTGAAATGCGAGAGCAAACCAGAGCTGAGGAAGGTGAGATCTGAGTTTCCCCTCTCCCAATTTCGTTTTATTTTCCTCAATTTTGGGTTTTCATCCGATTTGGGAATTAGGGTTAATATTTCGTATTTTCAGGATCTGCCGACATGCGACCATTTTGAGTGGCTTGATGTGTACATCAAGAGGATTGAAAAGGAGGGCACATCCCTTTCAGCCAACGACTAGGAGAAAATTTGCCGTCAGCGGTGGAGCAATTGGGACAGTGTGCAGATGTGTGCGCAATGTTCAGTTCAGTAGAAGAAAAAAATGGACAATGACTAGGAGAAAAGGCCAGGTCCAAGTAAAACCTAGCCAGACCCAAAATTGAACTTGATTTCAAAATAAAATGGACAAATAAAACTTTACATTCAAACTTGAATTCAAAATTGAACCAAAATTCAAATTTGTGTTCAGTTTGGAGTAAACATAAACGTATACTTCTTTATTTGTTAACAGAGTGCAGAAACCCTAAAAACAAACGAAGTGCTGCAAAATGCAAAGAGCTAGAAAATGCAAAATGACAACTTGGTCATTTGAATTCAAATTTGAATCAAAATTCAAACTTTTACATGGTATTTCTGCTAAGCTTGGATGTTGCAATGATTTCAAACTATTATGCACTTGTTTGATCTAACTAGGTCATCAATCCGAGACCTTTTGCTAAGTCCTGAAAAATGTGTTTCAAATGAGCTCCAAAGGTAGGGTAAACAGCCCCATTTCTAAACAAGTTTTTTGTCCACCATGTCTAAATCAGCCAAATAAATTTCCTAGACTTGTGTTCTATCTATATAGTGTCATTGTGAAGTCTCACTATTTATTGAATTAATCTTCATATTATTTATTTTCTTTTGAATAATAATGGTTTAATTGCAAAATCATAAATAAATCAAGTTTAAAACATGAAAATGAAAAACTAAGCCTGGATCCTTCTTAGTCACTCCAAAATGAAGTTTTTGTGAGTTTTTTGAAAATTTCATGTTCCATACCCGAAACCACTTCTCATCACACTTGAGAGTTCATAGTTTGAGTTTTGAGATATCACACTACATACATGAATATTTCGTTTGAATGTATCTAGACCTTATTTATCAACTTGAGTTGTTAGTATATGACGCCAGGTTTTTTTTCTTTTTCGACCGCCTCGTCACGGCCAAACGCCACGGCCCAACGCCACGGCCGACCGCCTCCCGTTCCCCTTATTATCCACGGAAAGATGTCGTGCCCTAGCTATTTTCCCCACTCACTCGCCGCTCCCACTTGCTCGCCGCCGGCGACCAAATCCACCTACGCCTACAGATCTAGCCCCGCCGAGCACCGATGTTTAGGAGAGGGGGTTCAATCGCGGGCCGTGGTGGCCATTCCAGTGGCGGAAACCGCTCCGACAAGCAGCGGAAGGGGCGGAAGCGGCGGGTTGCCTTTGACCCCACTCGGGTGCGCTGCGCTGCTTCCGACGGCAGTCGGAAATGCAGCGCGCGCAGGTACAGCAACCAAGGCGTCACGCCGCCGCCTGCGTTCGGCCGCCGCGAGGTGCAGGTTTACGACCGCCGCATGGAGTTTGCGGCCGCCGCCGGCCGCAGCCGCTACGAGCATGGAAGCTCCTCCGGCGCGGGGAGCTCCTCCATGGCGGCACAGCTGCCGCCGCCGAAGAGGGAGGAGGAGGAGCAGCAGGACCGCCCACCGCGCCACGGCCTCCTGCCCGGGGACTTCGCCGACGACGAGGACCTGCCCTGGATCACCGAGGAGGTGATCCAGCGCAGCAAGCAGCAGGAGGAGGAGTTCGAGGCGCTCCGTCGGATGGAGAAGGAGCTCGATGAACTCCGCCTCCAGGCCGCTCTCGAAGCATCCCTCCACCCCGTCATCGAGCTCAGCTCGGACTCCGACTCCGACTGAGCGGCGCCGCCGCCTCGTCGCCGCCGCACCCCTGGGGCTCCGGTCTTAGCACAATTTTGGATCCAGATTTGGGGTAGGAGCAGCGGTTCGACGTCCCCCTATGTAATTAGTTTAACTCCGTGTGGCTTGGGTGCTTTTGATCCGATGAGCCATTGACGAACTACGAACTCCGTGTGTAATATGTAATGGGATCAGTCTTTTGTAAGTTTAATTCGCGTTCCGTTCAATTTAGTATGCGCGCTCATTTAGTTTTATCTGCACTTATGTTTGCCTCAAGCGGAGCTCGACATCTCTCGCCGGCGTTTCCGCGTTGCGTCGCCGGAGAAGAAGAAGACAGGGCCAGAGAGGATGCGCGCGCAGGGGAGGAGGATATAACGGTCATCGTTGCTGACGTGGATAAGTTGTGGGTCCCACCCGGCTCCCCCATAATCCTAACAAATTGCGATTAAGGGTCATGTCGCAGCAGAGCAATTTGTGCTCACAGAGATGTCGCAGCAGAGCAATTTGTGCTCACAGAGATGTCGCGGCAGAGCAATTCATGCCAACGACGTCGATGTCCATCCAATTCGTTGGAAAAACGTCGCACATGAGCTATTGGCCCGAGGGCGCCGGCGAGTTCCTGCGTTTCGTGGATCTGGGCAGCGTGCGCCGCCAGATGTCGATCCTTGATCCTCTCGTCGGGCACCTACTCGGTGGTAGAGCTTTCCAGTACGAGATCTCTCAGGGAAGGCGACGCTACTACTTCACGGGGCGGCCCGTGTGTTTCGCGGAGCGAGGACTGCTGGACTGGAAGCCGGGGTGAAGCTTCGCTGCCAAGATCAGGATGTCATACCCAAGGGTCGTGCCGTACTATTCCACTGGACTTCACTTCAGAACGGTATGTGGTCCATGGGCTTGGCCCAACCACAGGGATGTGACGAACAACTGGATCAGTACCAATATTCAGATACAAGTTGGTGATAAAACAAAGTTTGGGATGAGAAATCGGCAAAGCAAGGAGATGGGAAACTAGAGAAGGAGGTGGGGAATAGAGCAAAGGGAGAGAGGGTTACAGACGTTTCAACTCTTCGATCCCTTTTCCTTGTGCTGGTCTTCTCGTATATAAGCCTCGCCTCGATCCACTCTCCTGTAGTTGGGCCAAGCCCATGGACCACATACCGTTCTGAAGTGAAGTCCAGTGGAATAGTACGGCACGACCCTTGGGTATGACATAATTGTCACGACCCAACCACAGGGATGTGACGAACAACTGGATCAGTACCAATATTCGGATACAAGTTGGTGATAAAACAGAGTTTGGATGAGAAATCAGCAAAGCAAGGAGATGAAAACTAGAGAAGGAGGTGGGGAACAGAGCAAGGGGAGAGAGGGTTACAGACGTTTCAACTCTTCGATCCCTTTTCCTTGTGCTGGTCTTCTCGTATATAAGCCTCGCCTCGATCCACTCTCCTGTAGTTGGGCCAAGCCCATGGACCACATACCGTTCTGAAGTGAAGTCCAGTGGAATAGTACGGCACGACCCTTGGGTATGACATAATTGTCACGACCCAACCACAGGGATAAGACGAACAACTGGATCAGTACCAATATTCGGATACAAGTTGGTGATAAAACAGAGTTTGGGATGAGAAATCAGCAAAGCAAGGAGATGGGAAACTAGAGAAGGAGGTGGGGAACAGAGCAAGGGGAGAGAGGGTTACAGACGTTTCAACTCTTCGATCCCTTTTCCTTGTGCTGGTCTTCTCGTATATAAGCCTCGCCTCGATCCACTCTCCTGTAGTTGGGCCAATCCCATGGACCACATACCGTTCTGAAGTGAAGTCCAGTGGAATAGTACGGCACGACCCTTGGGTATGACATTCTCGCCTCCTTAAAATGCGGCTTGCCCTCAAGCCGCTGATAAGATACCAATGAACAACAAAACCACCGGGATCCCATGGTGTTTGCACTTGTCGGACCTCAAATGCTGACCAATGTCCATTAGTAACAGCAGCATAACCACTATGATGATAATCACTGTCATATCCCAAGGAGGCACCTTCGAAACTCAAGTCACGATGAGTACTGTCCACAAGCATTAGGTCTTGATCATGATGTGTTCCCCAAGGCAACTCTGGTGAAGGCCATATATCAACGATCACAAACATCTGCATATATGCACTTGCTCTCCAGCCAGTAGCAATAATGGACGCAATACTACGTGTCGAATAGTTAGTGACGCCATTATTTACTGGGACAGCACCGACACCAGATTTGTACAATGCAGCCGAAATTTGAAGTGTTGCCCAACAAACACGGTTCTTGATTCCAGGATAAAGCTAATATCCATGACCAAGAGTCAGGACCAAAATACGACATATCATGTGCATCTGCTTGTCTTTGGTCGATCTCAAGTTCTGACGAAGCAGCTGACTGAGAGAACAAATTTGTTCTCCAGGATCCCATGGTATACCATCCAGCATTAAAATATTAGATAGCTGATAAACAATGAACCGAAACAACCTGGATAACAGGTGAAAGTCGCATCCTAAGTCACCTTGTTGATCCATGTGAACCACTGCCTCTAGGTTGGTAAGATTACGCGTCCATGCACATGATAGCAAATAGAGTGACACGGTGGCAAAAGTATGCAGTTGAGTGCAGGACATTCGCCAGAGACAACTGAACATGGAGAGCAATCTGATCCAGGAATCTCGAAGCCCAACCGAGCAAGTAAAGCATTCTAGGATAGTGGACACACGACCAAAATTTACCTCCATGAAGCATTTCCTGAAAGGCAGTATATCCCAACGAGCCAACCGACATAATGTTCTTGCATATAAAGTTGTTGGACAGACATTGCAGCTGTTCCAATGGAGTATTTGTTGCTGAATTAGTTCAGTTCGTCGTAAGCACCAAGTCTGCATACCGTAGAAGGAATCAGGGGATGGTCTTGATAATACATTTTCGCAAGTGGCACCAACTGCACTCAAATTTGTAGAAAAATTCCACTCCTTAAGCAAGCTGAGAAACACCATGTAATGACCATTTACCAGGATCTGACCACCGCTCTGTCTAGCATAGCTGAACCAACGGATATGCCACTATTTCTCGTATCCAGAACTGACAGCATTTTGAAACCGTGGCTTCTTCTCTGGTGGCATAAGCTCACTGCTGCACCTAGGTGAAATCACATACCGACAAGATGCTGAAAAGTTTCCAGTGAAAGCAGAACAACTAACTGGGATTGGATATCTAGAGCATGCACTCTGTAATGCTTTCAACTGCGTGAAGCTTCCAATAAGAGACCTGACAACCTGCACAATGTCTTGGAGTTGTGCATTAACAGTGAAGAAGTAGAGCATTGTCTCATATTCAGCTTCGTGCTTAATACCAATGGACACGCCATTTTTAAAGCTTGCATACTTGTTGCCAAAAGTGTTGTCTGTGATATAAGCAGCATATCGCCTCATAGAAAGGACCCACATAAATTTCACCTCATATGTCCCATGCAGGTTGATATTATTCAGGAAAGGCCACTGTATAATTCCAGGATCCCAGTTCTTCTGTACAACCAAGTCAGTACCCCTATAACCACGGAACCAATCATTCCCAGGTGGTTCAGGACTGGAAGATTTCCAATAACGTGCAAGTAGCTTCAGGTTACCATTGACATACCAAAGCTCCCGGCATCTTGGCCGTTTACTCAACAAAGCCTGGGCAGAGTACAGCCAAGCGGGTTTCAGCTGCAAGCAGAGCCAAATACCTTGAGTTCTAGGCCCAGAGTAAGTTAGTCGCTCGCTGTCTCCATCACTCACGAAAGAATGCCATGGCAGTGGGCGAGGCACGCCGCTAGCACAGAGGTTCCTATCCGGAGAAGGATGTGGACAAGCTGTCGGCGCAAGTACTGGTACCTGAGTAGTGATGTGCTTGTCGTTCTTGTCATGGAGACATAATCCAGAACAGCTTGTGGGCGCCATGATTATGCAGCCAACAGTTGCAGGGACGATGTCCTTGCCCTCGCGAGCATGTGCCAGACCACCAGTCGAGCAGGCGGTAGGCTTCAGTGGGGCGATACTGATGGTGTCACGATCCTCATCGCTCTCCGCCGAGACAACGAGCTTGGGGAAGACGCCGACGGTGGCATCGCTGCCCGGGCACTCCGTCGAGCATGTGGTAGGCATCCTAGCACCACGGCCGCTGCCATCGATGGTGGTGATGTCGTGGCCTGCCCTGCACTGTACTGGAGCAGCAAGCTCGGCGAAGACGTCGGCGAGGGTCGCCGTAGGCGTGAAGCCAGAGCTGTCGCCTAGCTTGTCGGCACCCCTTGCCACTTCCTCCACGATTTCGTCCTCCCGTATCCGAGCAAGGCACGATGCACCCGTGATGCTGGAAGGAGATCGTGCACAGCTGCTTGAATATCATCACGCAAGCCCTGGACATACTGGTCGATGAAGCACTTGATGCTGAGGTCGGAGTTGAGATCCAGCACACGGTGAAGACGCTCCCAAAACGCTGCCGTGTACTCGACCACCGTCCCTGTCTGCTTCAGCTCCATCAACGAGCGCATGTGTAGGTGGAACATACTCGCGGACATTCCGTCGAACAGGTGGTGGGCAGGAAACTGGCTGGTGATTGTTTTGTGGATTTTGTGGGCTCTGATACCAAATTGTCACGACCCAACCACAGGGATGTGACGAACAACTGGTCAGTACCAATATTCGGATACAAGTTGGTGATAAAATACAAGTTGGTGATAAAACAGAGTTTGGGATGGGAAATCAGCAAAGCAAGGAGATGGGAAACTAGAGAAGAGAAGGAGGTGGGGAACAGAGCAAAGGGAGAGAGGGTTACATACGTTTCAACTCTTGATCCCTTTTCCTTGTGCTGGTCTTCTCGTATATAAGTCTTGCCTCGATCCACTCTCCTGTAGTTGGGCCAAGCCCATGGACCACATACCGTTCTGAAGTGAAGTCCAGTGGAATAGTACGGCACGACCGTTGGGTATGACACAGGAGGAGGATCTGGAAGAGAAATTCGTCATGGGAATCCTGACGAGGGTCGGGAAAAGCACAAACCTGACCGCGATCGTGGCCGAGTGCTTGGAATCGTTCACTCCTCAGCTGAAGCGTGTGGCTGATGTCGCCAAGCAAGAACTCGATCGAGTGCACACACGGGTATGTATTGCTACCCGTTTCTTGCTTCCACCGACCCGGCGTACTGGAACTTTCACTTGGGGAGACACGGCGGGCTCGTCCAGATCCACTGTGCTGCGAAGGAGGACACGACCAAAAAAAATGCAGTGGCATGAAAAAAATTGCCAGGTGAACTTCCGGAACCGGTGATCAAACTGTCCGTGCAACATCATTTCTCGGTGAGCAAGAGCAAGCGGAGGCAGAGCAGCAGGAGGAAGAAGAAGACATCGCCATCTGTCGTTGTTGATCATGGCCTGCTGCTTACAGCCGTCTTCGCGCCACATGCGTCCACGGAAGAGCTGCCCTCCGGAGTCGAGAACTTGGCGGTTGAGGTTATCGGCGGGAACCGGGTTGAGCAGACCGTGCATGAAAACGTTGGGTTGCATGAGCTCGAAGAGTTGCTGCTGCGTGGTGATATTAGCCGTCTGTGCAACGGGGCGCATGAAGTGTTCTGGAGGTCTGGACATGGCGTTGCCTACCTTTGCCTCGAGAAGTCTGGCACCGACATGGGAATGTCCAGGGCAACCCAGTGGGCAGTGGCAGACTTGATGCTTGGGAACGACGACACTAAGACTTGACGGGTTATTTACGAGAACACGATATGAGCACGGTTCTTGTTTGTCTGAATCTGGAAGATTACTGTTCCATTTATCAAATGTTAGCGAAACAAGGAAACATGATTCAGATCAATGACACACCACTGCTGATCACTGTAGCTACGAATAGTTGCAGAAATCACAGTTAGCCAGAAATGCCTACAACGCCCTAGAAGGTGCTCTTCACGCCCAGGTCTCTCTAATATCCATCTAGCAATCTCTCCAGCATCGGTTGCCAAGCTACAATGTTGTAAACTTCTAATTGGGAAGTAGTCCGACAGGTGGAAGAAGTACTGAACTTTTTTCAGGACTTTGTTCTTCCTTTGCAGTGTCTGTACTTGTTTTTTTTTTTGAAGGGCACGTACCTGGGTATATTACTCAAGGATCAAAGTACATACAGAATACAACCAGATACGGGGCAGCTGTCCCCGACATACAAAAAGGACCCTTACAAAGATTAAAAAAGCAACTAGGTCCTCTACAAATTCTCTAAACAGAGCAATCCGCCATTGCTTGCAACTCCGACGACAGGCCACCGGAGAGGAAGAAGAAGCGCAACAGCTGAGTCGCTGGCAAAGACCTATAGAGGAATCAACCTCGTTCAGATCGCCGCAATATCCACCCGACGCGAACGCCGGGATCTTGCAGAAGGCGAGAAGAAGCATCGACGGGAGCAACGCTCCGATCCCTGCCAGCCGTCGGGTCGCCGGCCACATCCAGCAAGCACACCCGCAATCGCGCCGCTCCAGGAACAGCAAAAACAGCACCAAGTGCCGCCACAAGCCCAACCACTCCTCCAAGAACCTCCTTCCTCCACCACGGTAGCAAGAAAGGAAATGAAGAAGCAGAAAAAAGCCGAGCTCAGATACCGAGTAGATCGTCGAGGATGCCGCAGAAACAAGGTCGCCCATCGCCTCCCTCCACTGAAGCTTGACGAGCCAACCCATCTCTGTCACCACGCACCAGGAGCCGCTCGAAAGCTCCGGCGTCCAGCACCTCACCCGATCGGCCGCACTTCCTCCAGATCGGGAGCAGAAACCAGCAGCCCAACCCCTCCCCTCACCTCCACGGTCGGCCGGAGGGACGAGCACACCCGCACACCACCAGATCTGAAGCGCAAGCCCAAAAGAGGACCGGCGCCTCCCCCTGCCACCACGGCCAGCCAGAGACGCCGCAACCCAGCACACCACCTCCACAGCCTTCCCGACGTCGCCGCCGGAACGGGGAACGAAGTGGGAGGACAAACTCCGACGCGACGACTCCACCGCCACCGTCTCGATGCCGCCGTCCGGAGACCCAAACCCTAACCTAAACCTAACTATATACACGCACGACGAGAATCGGAGGCTCCCCCCACCTCACAGCGCCGAAACGGCGGCCGGAGGCGGAGGGGAGCGGCGATTTCGCCGGCGAGGGACGGGGACGGCTGAGTCGCCTCTCTCAAACAGTAGACGGGAAAGAAAAGGACGGGAGGGGAAAGTCGTCTGTACTTGTTCCGGACATTGCTGAAACGATGTGTATAGTTGTTACACTACAGGAATGGCCACCTGTGCCGACGGCCGAAGCCCGTCGGCAAAGGTCCAAAAGCCGTCGGCACACCCCTATGCCGACGGCCACCGTCGGCACAGGGTGGTCGGCATAGGGCATTGTAGGCACAAGCCACCTGGCCGTCGGCACAGCTTTTGCCGACGGCCAGAAACGCACCGTCGGCACCTTGTTGTCGGCACAGCGGCGCGTGGGGCCCACACTGGCCGGGCCAGGGGTAGGGGTCTATGCCGACGGCCAAACCGTCGGCACAGACCTGCCACGTGGAGGCAACTGGGCGCTCCTGGGATGAGCCTGTGCCGACGGCATTGTCGTCGGCACAGACCGCCGACGACAATGCCGTCGGCACAGGTGTGTCCCAGAATTTTTTTTATCCAGCAGCTCGTTTTTTGCAGCAAAAATAGCAGAAAAAATAATAAAAAATCACGACAAATTCACAACAAACAAGATCACACAGTGGCTCCATCTATTGATCACAATGGATCACAAAATGTATATCATCAAGTACATACACATAGGACCATCATCAAGTATATCATCAAGTCTAGACGCCCAAAATCCCTACATCTATTGCGGCGGCGGCGACGGCGACGGGGTGAGCCCCATATCTCCCCGGCTGATAAGGGGTGAGCGTCGGATCACCGCAGCAGAAGCACCGGAAGTAGGCGAATCGCCGGAAGCACGAGGAGAAGCTGAAGCACCGGGAGAAGGACCATCGCTATGTATCGGTGTGGTGCGATGCGAACCCGTCGAGGAACTAGGAGAAGCAGAAGGATCAACGTCTGGGTTCTCCGACGAGCCTCCCGTTTCCTACATGTTTGAGCAAGAGTTAGCAACTGCGAGGCAAAGGAAAGCAGTAACCAGTGGTTTGGGATCAAACTTACCGGGGTTCTTTTGTAGAAGGAGAGAGCGAACACGTCCCTCGATGGCATCCGTGGAGTCGGACCCGGCTCCGGAGGCTCCTCCATAGGAGGGGCTACCCGCACTCCAGTGGTGAAAAAGTTCAGCACCGACTGCAAGATAGTTCAGATGTCAGGTGTTGCAAAAATGAAGGTGCAAACTAGGGAAGTGGGACTTGTCATATTTGACAAAAGTAAAGGTTAAAACTTACAGCTCGGAACAACTTTTGATACTCGGTCCAAGGCTTATTCTGCTCCTCCCACTTGGCAAAGGCCACCTCATACTGCGCATGAGCGGCAGCGTAGGCTTCCTCAAAATCGGGCTACAATTTCGAAAATAATGAATCTCGTCAACTTAGCCATGCAAGAACGAATGTCGGAAAGAGGATGCAAAAAAACTTACATCGATGGAAGTGGATCGACGAGGCTGTGGACGAGGCGGGATCAGTGGGCTGTTGTCAGGGAGAGTAGCTTTTGCCTGCGTGAAGGTCATGGCAGGCCTAACCACCTTATTAAGAGTGCGATTACGGCCATGCGGCCTTCCGTGCCCCGAGAGGACCACCGCCCTGCATCGCGAAAAGAATTGTTATTCATACCAAGTAGAAACATGCGGTGAAAATAAATGCACGTTGTTCCATGTATATATATACCGACCTCTCGTCGACCTCCTCGCTCAAGGGGTCATCCACCCATGGGTTCAAACCCGTGAACGTCGTGCAGTAGCTGTCCACGGCCTCCTCGGTTCCGCCGTAGTACTCAGGAAGCTGTGGCTGAGGCTTCTTGAGATCGGGCTTCTTTTCCCTCATCTTCTTCCACGCACGCAGGTGGGAGCTTACCGTCCCAGTATCGGCGTCCTGCATCACGAAAAGAAATGTTATTCATACCAAGTAGAAACATGCGGTAAAAATAAATGCACGTCGTTCCATGTAAATATATACCATCTTATCCTTAAAGAGGAAGTGGTTGCGGTTTCCCGCACTGTGTGTTCCCTCGGAGCCTCGGTTTGCCTTGTTCCGCTGGCTCACGGCGCTGAAATCCTCGTCTTCCCCGACCCACCTCCTAACCAACGCATCCCATGCGTCTTCTTTGCCGTCGGCCCAGTCGGGCATAACCTGAAAATGCAATTCAAGAAGAGCTAAGTGCAATGGCAACTTAGCAGCAATATAGAATTCCATTGACAATGTACTTACCGAAATGTACTCCTCCCTTGTCATCTCCGCTGCATTCTTGGCATTATCCGCCTTCTTGGCCCTCTTGCCCGTCTTCTCAAAGGTAAAGTCATTGGCGGATGTAAACTTTTGGTTGTAGAATTGCTGCCGTGTCAACCTCACACAATGAGCATGCAAAATGCTAGACGCAGCTTGCTGGTCCAGCACACGATAAAACCGCTTCAACCATGCATAAAAAAATTGTGAGTCATGAGTTATCACGGTGGGGTCATTAACTATGAACGGAATTCGGAAAATATGTGTTACCCAAAAAGTGGTGATCACGGCGTCAGCAGCTGTCTCGAACGGTGGGGACGGCGCAGCCTCGTAGTCCGCCCATTTCGTGGCCAACTTCGCCTCGTCGTCGGGCCCTGTATTGTACAAGCCTGGCCAATATTTCCTGATCAGAGCTCCAAGCATGCTGCCAGGAGTGCGAAAAATCTTAGGGCATGTCCATGTCCATGAACTGCACAATAAGTAAACATTAGTACATATGCCAAATTGTGAGGACCAAAATGAAATTTCATGTTCAAAATTACAAAACTAGTACACTTACTCAACGCCATGAGGCTCAATGAGGGTTTTCGCCTCCTCGGTCTTAGGCCAGTATTTTTCCTCGGGGACTCCTGCTTCGCCACGCATCTTCTTCCGCTTCGGCGCCGCCTCCACCTCCACCTCCACCTCGTCCTCCACCTCCAGCTCTAGCTGGTTCTGGGAAGCCACGTCGCCTGAAGCGGAGGGCAACTCGGAATCCACGTCGCCAGAACCGGAGGGTGGTTGCTCCACGTCTCCTCCACCTCGCCCTCCACCTCGTCCTCCACCTCGCCGTCCACCTCGCCCTCCACCTCGCCCTCCACCTCGTCCTCCACCTCGTGCACCCTCGTCCGCGGCGTAACGCGAGGTGGTAGGTCGTCCACTCCGTGTAAGGTTAGACTTCTGTGCCTTCAGCGTACTAAGCAAGGTAGCTGCGCTTTCCTTGCCCTGACTCATATTGTTCAATCAACTACATTGAGAAACAATAAATATTAGCACACAAGTATGACAACATTAATATTGAAGCAATATAAGCAATATAAGGTAGCTGCCCTTTCCTTGCGAAACTAATGTGTTGTTATATTGCAGCACAATAACCATTAAATTTCAGATAAAATAACAGTATGCGAAACTAATGTGTTGTTATATTGCAGCACAATAATATTGTGTAAAAATATACAACACCATGAGATATAGATTTTAACAAGTGGTGGAAATTTTGAGAACAACACAGTGGTCAGCTGTGGCAATCAAGTTCACATCTTTATTTTAGAAAATTGTGAAAAGTTTAACTACGTTTTATACCATGAAGTAACCTTTAGGAAAAGGATCATCATATACAAAACAAAAATTGGAAGTTATAGAAAGGAAGATTTACAGTAGCTGGCATAACTGTCATTTTCGAACTATAAGTACAGCTGAAGCATGCATTGAAGTGTGCAGCCTAGTTACTTTGGTTTTTTGCATCATGGTGAATTAGACAAACAGTCCAAATCTGCAGTACCGAGCCACGAAAAAACGATCTCTTATCTAAACACTATTAAAAACACATGTGGATAAAATGGAGATATAAAGCCAGTGTGTCAGACACCTATGGGACCATTATTTGTAATATGTACTATAAGTCTTTTTAACAACCAGAACATAATAGCACAGGACTCTACTACCAATGTCTCTTTGATATTCAGTGAGGATGTTGCCCAATTATACTGATATATCTTCTCCATGAATACTCTATAAATACAATGGGAAGTCATGCCATGATCTCTAGCAAAATATATCTACAGAGCTGAACTCTCTTGAGCTAAGGGGCAATACCGTTGCTACACTGCCATATACATTGTAAAAAAAAAGGGGACTACCTTCTCTGTTGTGAGGAGCCGCCGGCGAGCAGTAGGTCAGCCGGAGGTGCAGGTCGCGGGAGAGTGGGTCGCGAGCAGCAGGGTCAGCCAGAGATGGGTGGGCGGCGCTAGGGCTAGGAGCGGCCCGAGAGGGAAGGCACTAGGGCGAGGGGCGGGTGGGCGGCGCTAGGGCTAGGAGCTAGGGCGTGGCAGTGGCAGTGGAGGTCTGGAGGAGCAGGTCCGGCCGTCCGCCGTCGGGGTCTGGCCGCGCCGCCGCGGTGGAGGGGGAATGCGGGAGGGTCTGGCCGCGCCGCCGCGGTGGAGGGGGGATGCGGTGGAGGGAGGAGGAGGTGGAATGGCGAGATGCGGGTGGACGCCGGCGAGCGCCGCCGCGGTGGAGGGGGGAGGGTCGCCGGTGGTGCGGTGGAGGGGGGAGGGGGGAGGGTCGCCGGTGGTGCGCTGGAGCAAGCGGGCGCTCGATTTGGATTTGGATTTGTGATTTCGATTTCGTTTCGGCCGGCGCGTGCCCTGTCTAAAAGAGACAGAACCTATGCCGACGGCTATGCCGTCGGCATAGCCTTTTCCTTTTTTTTAATTCCATTTAAAAAAGAGACAGCACCTATTTGCTATAAATTTTAATTCCATTTTTTTAATTCCATTTAAAAAAAGAGACAGCACCTATTTGCTATAAATTTTAATTCCATTTTCATATTTATTAGAAAAAAACCATTTTCATATTTTTCGAGTGCGAAAAATGGGTTTTTTTGTGAAGCAGCAACCACAAATATGTTGCAAAAATTGGGACATGCATTTTTTGAGTACACTAGACCATGTTATATTCACAAATAACCAAAGTGTTGGCTGTGAAAAGGTTTCCATGCTCCTCTTTTGAAAATGACAAATTCTTGCCGATTCAGCTGGAAACGGGTAAAATTTGAACTGCAGGTGCATCGTAGTTTAGTCATGATTTTTGGGAAAAATCATTTTTAGGTACACAACTACCTATTTCATCAGAGATATACAGAGAGTTTCTCAATATTCAACCCCTAGCTACGAACGGTCGTGCCCGCCGTCTTGACTTCTTCCTGAAACCGGCATAGAAAATTCTACAAAATTGACGAAAAATCAAAATGGTGTAAGACCTTCGCGTGGTGTCATTATATATGACCTAGTATCCACCAAAAATAATAGACTTGGAATACCAAAGTTCTGTTGAAAATGTTTTCAAAGAAACGAGCTATCTCCTACGAACATTCTAGGGTTTCGGGCCAAATGACGGGTGTTTTGGCCACATCCATGGCATAGTTTGCTAAAATGTGCCCATCTTCGACACAAACATGCATCTTGGAAGCATGAACAATGTTTACGGAGGAAGTTTTCATATTTATTAGAAAAAAAAACCATTTTCCATTTTTCGAGTGCGAAAAATGGGTTTTTTTGTGAAGCAGCAACCACAAATATGTTGCAAAAATTGGGACATGCATTTTTTGAGTACACTAGACCATGTTATATTCACAAATAACCAAAGTGTTGGCTGTGAAAAGGTTTCCATGCTCCTCTTTTGAAAATGACAAATTCCTGCCGATTCAGCTGGAAACGGGTAAAATTTGAACTGCAGGTGCATCGTAGTTTAGTCATGATTTTTGGGAAAATCATTTTTAGGTACACAACTACCTATTTCATCAGAGATATACAAAGAGTTTCTCAATATTCAACCCCTAGCTACGAACGGTCGTGCCCGCCGTCTTGACTTCTTCCTGAAACCGGCATAGAAAATTCTACAAAATTGACGAAAAATCAAAATGGTGTAAGACCTTCGCGTGGTGTCATTATATATGACCTAGTATCCACCAAAAATAATAGACTTGGAATACCAAAGTTCTGTTGAAAATGTTTTCAAAGAAACGAGCTATCTCCTACGAACATTCTAGGGTTTCGGGCCAAATGACGGGTGTTTTGGCCACATCCATGGCATAGTTTGCTAAAATGTGCCCATATTCCACACAAACATGCATCTTGGAAGCATGAACAATGTTTACGGAGGAAGTTTTCATATTTATTAGAAAAAAAAACCATTTTCCATTTTTCGAGTGCGAAAAATGGGTTTTTTTGTGAAGCAGCAACCACAAATATGTTGCAAAAATTGGGACATGCATTTTTTGAGTACACTAGACCATGTTATATTCACAAATAACCAAAGTGTTGGCTGTGAAAAGGTTTCCATGCTCCTCTTTTGAAAATGACAAATTCCTGCCGATTCAGTTGGAAACGGGTAAAATTTGAACTGCAGGTGCATCGTAGTTTAGTCATGATTTTTGGGAAAAATCATTTTTAGGTACACAACTACCTATTTCATCAGAGATATACAAAGAGTTTCTCAATATTCAACCCCTAGCTACGAACGGTCGTGCCCGCCGTCTTGACTTCTTCCTGAAACCGGCATAGAAAATTCTACAAAATTGACGAAAAATCAAAATGGTGTAAGACCTTCGCGTGGTGTCATTATATATGACCTAGTATCCACCAAAAATAATAGACTTGGAATACCAAAGTTCTGTTGAAAATGTTTTCAAAGAAACGAGCTATCTCCTACGAACATTCTAGGGTTTCGGGCCAAATGACGGGTGTTTTGGCCACATCCATGGCATAGTTTGCTAAAATGTGCCCATCTTCCACACAAACATGCATCTTGGAAGCATGAACAATGTTTACGGAGGAAGTTTTCATATTTATTAGAAAAAAAAACCATTTTCCATTTTTCGAGTGCGAAAAATGGGTTTTTTTGTGAAGCAGCAACCACAAATATGTTGCAAAAATTGGGACATGCATTTTTTGAGTACACTAGACCATGTTATATTCACAAATAACCAAAGTGTTGGCTGTGAAAAGGTTTCCATGCTCCTCTTTTGAAAATGACAAATTCCTGCCGATTCAGCTGTAGTATGCCCAATCAGGAAGAAGCACACGGATCGTGTGTTTCCTCCCAGCGCTTCTGAGCCGTTGGATCAGCGGTGTGTTTCTTTCGCTTGATCCAACGGCTCCCAAGCTCTCGAAGAAAACACACGATCCCCGTACTTGTTCCTGATTGGCTAGCTGGAGGGAGTCACTCGAAAGGGCTTGTGAGCTGTAGTATGCCCAATCAGGAAGAAGCACACGGATCGTGTGTTTCCTCCCAGTGCTTCTGAGCCGTTGGATCAGCGGTGTGTTTCTTTCGCTTGATCCAACGGCTCCCAAGCTACGTCCTACAGTGAACGCAACGGCATTCGACCGTGAATCACTGTAGGGCTGTAGCTAGGGGAAACCGTGTGTTTTGTTCCCGCCAAATGCCGCCACCGGGAGTTCTATATAACCCAGTCGAAGGTAGGCATGGTACTCACTTGAGCGCAAGCATGGTGTGTATTGGTCCTTGCGAGAAGTGTGTGTCTGGGTTTCACATTTCCGCATCCGAGCATCTCGCTAGGCTTTCAAGCAATTTGAAGGTAGATTGTAGGGTAGTTCCAATTGAAGAAATTTTGCACACTGAGAGTCATCTCGCTTCACTCGGGGCGAAGCTATGCCGCGATGGGTTTCCGTATAGGACCCCGCTCCAAATTCGTGCAGAAATGCTCAGGCTTGCAGATAAGTTTGACAGGAAAGTTACGAATAGTCCGTTCTACCGAACTGAAGCTGACCGTGATTCGTACGGTCGTTCCTGTCTCTGGGTATTTGACAGCGATGATGACGACGATTTCATGCCGTCGTCAAAGGAAAGGAGGGTTGAAGCACTAAGCAAGAAGGCTGAAGCTTCGTCCAAGGGCAAAGGCAAGAAGGCAGAATCTTCGTCAAAGGGCAAGGGTGGCAGCACACGCACGGCATAGGGTGGAGAAGTTTGTTAGTTGTTCATGATTGTTGTAATTTGTTCTACATGCATGTTTACTTGTTTCTTAGTCAATTATGTATCGGCGGTTCAAGAATGTTCTCTGTGTAATTTATCTTGTCACTGTAATTTGCATGGTTTGTTTAATATCAATGCGAAAAGTAGTTCAAAGGGGTAGAAAAGTAGTCGAAAGGCCGGTCACACCTCGGAGTCCCGAGATCAACAGAATCTTGGGCACACTAAAATCTTGCAAACTTACACTAAAACCATGCAGAAGCAAAAATTCCATCAACAGGGGCTGCAGTGCATTCAAGAATTGGAGCGCGTCTCCAGGACCCAAGAAGTTTGGTTGGCGGGAAGTTTAGGGCTTCATATCTTAGTTGCTACTACTCTGTTGCTACTAATGATGATGATTCGCGACGTTATTTTATGTGGGTGGAGACCGCTATTTGGCGTAGCTATATACATATAGAAATGAATAAAAACATATTAAATTTAATTGAGAGTAATAAGTAGATACATAAAAATGAAGATTAGGGTAAAAATGAATAAAAATGGGTGAGGCCTGTGCCGACGGTATTGCCGTCGGCACAGAGTGCCGTCGACGTCACCTCATATTCTGTGCCGACGGCTTCCTGTGTCCCGACGGTGGCCGTCGGGATAGATCGTCTGTGCCGACGGCCGTTTCTGTGCCGACGGACTTGTCGACGGCTGCCCCTGGTACGCCCCTGTGCCGACGGCCCCGATAAATAGCCGTCGGCACAGGTTCTGGCCGTCGGCACAGCTGGCCATTCCCGTAGTGTTACCTTCCTGTATTTTCCTCAAAGGGATTGCGCCTCATAGCTTTATTGGGTATTTGTTTTCCTATATTTCTCTCCTTCCATGTAGCTAACTAAAGTCTATGAATTAGGATATTAGATTGCATACAGAAAAATATGCCTACTATATACAGAGAGAGGATTTTTGGCTCCCGGTATCCAGGAATCCTGGAACTTTAAAAAAATTGAAAAAAAATATTTCGAATTTGCAAACAAATTCAAAAAACATTACGTGGATATATATATACACATATGCATATTTTGTTCGATAATACATTGTATTGTAGGGCTACACAAAAATCATGCTTTAAAAAAGGTTAAAAATAACTCAGTTTAGTTGCTATATTTGTCTTTTTGGTGCAGATCACGTATGAAAATGTATTTCGCTGTAAATTTGGTCGTACATTGTAGACATCTATATGTCCATGTATGTTTTCTTTCAGAATTTTTTAAGACACTAAAATAATTTTTTCGATTTTTTAAAAACAGGAACACCGTAGCTCGGGAGCCGGGAGTGTTTTTCGTCTATATGCATTCTTGCATCTTATATGCCAATGTGATGTCTCTTTAATTGTGGGCTAACCTTGTCATATGTTGTGTACTTGTGGTGCAACTCATGACTGAAGTACACTGTGTACCAACTCTCACTGCGTTGTTATTTTATTTCATTTTCTAGCTATGTTGTATAAATGCAGAGGTTGAGACTTTTACTACACACCAGACTTCAGATATGGCTAATCAAGCAAAAGATGTAAAAGCAGCGATGCACATGCTCTTAATTAATAGTATAAAAAATTAAATAAGGCACGGTGATTGCGTGACCCAGTGTCATCCACTGTAGATTGGTGACACATGATTGCGTATCTTCATTACTTGCTCTCCTAAGGTTCTCCACAAAGCGCCCAACACATCTATTTATACAGCAAAGTTGGAACATGTTGTCCAACAATTGAAGCTTGTTATTTGAGATTTTTTGTTTCTTCGGGTTTCTAGGCACTAATAGTAAGCCGGGAAGAGGAAGAAAGAGAGTGCTTAAGAGCACTAGGAATGGGAACATGAAGGAACACCCAACCTGTTTGTATCCACTTCTAGGTGCAAATATTTTTGTTTGGTGCTTTCCTGATGCCTCCCATTCCTATCGTTCTTATGAACTCCTTCCTCTTCCTTTTGGCTTGCTCAATAGCTTTGACGGAGAAATCATAGACATGGGTGCACATACTTAGATAAACGTGAGATCTCGAAGGCGAGACAGGAAGAGGAAGAAAAAAGAGCATAAGAGCAGTAGGAGTGGGAACATGGAGGAAATCCACTTGCTTTGTTCTGACCTCTAGTGTTAACTGGAGGTAAGAAACTGGTTTGGTGTTTCCCGATGCCTCTCATTCCTATTATTCTTAAGCACTCCTTCCCCTTCCTTTTTGCCTTGCGCAGTAGCTTTAGCCTGCAAATATATATTGCACATAGTTGATGGAAGATTTCGAAGGCGAACTAGGAAGAGGAAGAAAGAGAGTGACTAAGAGCAGTGGGAATGAGAAATAGAGGAAAGGCTAACATACTTGTTTCCTGCCTCTTGTGTTGAGGTCGAAACATGGTTTGGTATTTCCCCATGCCTCTCATTCCTATAGTTCTTAAGTGCTCCTTACCCATCCTTTTGTTTGCTAAATCTCTTTAGCACAAAAAGCAAAAATATATGGTCATATATTCTAATAATATGAGATGTCTATTGCGATACATGAAGAGTAAAAAAAGAGAGCCTAAGAGCAGTGGAAATGGGAACATGATGGAAGGCTAAATCCCTCAGTTTCCTCGTCCAACATCAGAGGAGGCTTTGGTTTGAGTTGTCCTGATGTCTCCCATGCCTATTGTTCTTTGGTTCTCCTTTCTCTTCATTTTGGATCGTACAACATAAAAGGATTCATGTATAACATGATTTGGTTCAAGTTCATACACCATGGATAGTTGGATTGCTATTTCATGTGTTTATTTTTGTATTTTGCATGTCTTAATCCATCCATTAAACAAGATGGTGCTTATTTGCCTAACTGGTTTACAGTTCATAGTTGAGTAATTTTGATTTGTTTTAGAGTCTACTATCACAAGGGAACAAATGTCAAGCCCCAGATTATTCGGTGTAGGAACTCATTTTATGCCAATATGTTTAATTTACTGCTAGGTAGTATGTATACATGAAGTATACATGTCTCTATCTGAAAAAGGTCATGTACTCACACAGACATAAACAAGCACATTTCACAATACAGCTGATCACTACAGCTAATAGTAGGAGCTAAAATCAAGGAGAGAAATTTGGTAATTAGCACACATAACATGAAACAATAAATGCATTGTGGATTAATTTTAGCATCCACCCTGTAGAAAATCTAATTGGACAATTTTTTTCGTACATACTTCGCAGCAGGGCAAACCTAATTAATCGATAGATACGTAGATTAGCAAGAAACTATCATGATGCTGACAAGATTTATGAATAGCTTCGAAAACTATGAACTCCAACATAACTCTCTAGTATTTAGACATGCGGGATAAGGCTTATTTCCCGCACTTGAACCTTGCTGGATGTTTGCACCACAATCGGGGTGATTGATCTGAGAAATGGTAGCCTAGTTACCAAGTTGTAAGTGGGTTGACTTTGATGGGTGGAATAAGTACCGAACTCTCTTCAGGACCTCTTTCTTCCTTTGTTTCCGAACTATGTTCCTCGTGAAAACGACATATATATATATAAGTTCTAGTACTAATGATAATAGATCTCTGTAATCATTGGATAATCACATGCTTCCATATCTTCTAGTGCGACTCAGGTGTGAAGTATCTTTTTTAGTTGTTGATGTCTGAAGTACCTTGTGTATCAATTGTAACTGCAATTTTCTTTCCCTAAGCTTCTTATTTTATTCTTAGTTTATTTAGAGGGCTAAATTTGTTCAGGTTCATAATATTTGTAGCTCATAATTTGGATTGCTACCTATGTTTGTATTGTATAAAATGCACAAGTTGATACTGTTACTACACACCAGCTTTCTCATATTGGTAATCAAGCAAAAGATGTCCATGCATGCACGTTAAACTAGTAGTTCAAGACAGTAGTACATTACTCGGTGATACATGTCCCCACTGTCATGTACTAGGTGTCTTCATTGCTTGCTTTCCCTAACATTGTCTACAGATACAAAGTGGCATGCACATTCTATTTATACCACAAACTGAAACACTTTATCCAGCAATTTCAGCTTGTTATTTGAGGGTTTTTGTTTAATTAAATTTTTAGAAACTAAGAGTAATCCAGGAAGAGGAAGAAAGAGAAAGCTCAAGAGCACTAGGAATGGGAATATGGAGAAACGCCTAACTATTTTGTTTCCACCTCTAGTATGTTGGAGGTGGTAATATTTTGTTTGGTGCTTTCTTGATGCCTACCATTCCTACCATTCTTGTGCACTGCTTCCTCTTCCTTTTGGCTTATGCAATGGCTTTGGCAAAGATCTTGAAGGCGGGTGAGGAAGAGGAAGAAAAGAGGGTATAAGAGCAGTTGGAGCGGGAATATGGAGGAAGCCTAAACTTGCTTTGTTTTCTCCTACTAATAGGAGGTGAGAACTCAGGTTTTGTCTTTCCTGATGCCTCCCATTCCTATTGTTCTGCACTCCTTCATCTTCCTTGCTTTTTGGTTTGCTCGGTAGAATCTGCACATAATGTATGTGTGTGCATATTCGATGTGAGAACTCAAAAGCAAGCGATGAACACGAATGAGAGGGTGTAAGAGCAGTGGGAATGAGATCATAGAGGAAAGTCTTATTTGTTCTTCACCTCTTGAGTTGATATGGAAACATGGTTTGGTATTTTCCAATGTCTCTCATTCCTATTATTCTTATATACATGAAATTATTCTTTGTAGGAACTCATTTTATGCCAATATGTTTAATTTACTGCCAGGTAGTATATATACATGAAGTATACATGTCTCTATCTGAAAAAGGTCATGTACTCACACAGACATAAACAAGCACATTTCACACTATAGCTGATCACTACAGCTAATATTACGAGCAGAAATCAAGGAAAGAAATTTGGTAATTAACAATAAATGCACTGTGGATTATTTTTAGCATCCACCCTGTAGAAAATCTAATTGGATAACTTTTTCCTACATACTTCGCAGCAAGGCAATCCTAATTAATCAATAGATACGTAGATTAGCAAGAAACTATCATGACGCTGACAAGATTTATCAATAGCTTTGAAAACTATGAACTCCAACAGAGCTCTCTAGTATTTAGACATGCGGGATAAGGCTTATTTCCCGCGCTCTTGAACCTTGATGGATGTTTGCGCCACAATCGGGGTGATTGATCTGAGAAATGGTGGCCCAGTTACCAAGTTGTAAGTGGGCTGACTTTGATGGGTGGAAGAAGTACCGAACTCTCTTCAGGACCTCTTTCTTTGTTTCCGAACTATGTTCCTCGTGAAAATGACATATATATATATAAGTTATAGTATTGATGATAATAGATCTTTGTAATCATTGGATAATCACATTCTACAATATCTTCTAGTGCAACTCAGGTGTGAAGTATCTTTTTTAGTTGTTGATGTCTGAAGTACCTTGTGTATCAATTGTAACTGCAATTTTCTTTCCCTAAGCTTCTTAGTTTACTCTTAGCTTATTTACAGGGCTAAATTTGTTCAGGTTCATAATATTTGTAGCTCATAATTTCGATTGCTACCTATGTTTTTACTGTATAAAATGCACAAGTTGGTACTGTTACTACACACCAGCTTTGTCATATTGGTAATCAAGCAAAAGATATCCACGCATGTGCGTTAAACTAGTAGTTCAAAACAGTAGTACATTACTCGGTGATACATGTCGCCAATGTCATGTACTAGGTGTCTACATTACTCGGTGATACATTTTCTACGGATACAAAGTGGCCTGGACATTCTATTTATACCACAAAGTGAAACACTTTATCCAGCAATTTCAGCTTGTTATTTGAGGGTTTTTGTTTCTTAAAATTTGTAGAAACTAATAGTAATCCGGGAAGAGGAAGAAAGAGAAAGCTCAAGAGCACTAGGAATGGGAACATAGAGAAACGCCTAACTATTTTGTTTCCACCTCTAGTATGTTGGAGGTGGTAATATTTTGTTTGGTGCTTTCTTGATGTCTCCCATTCCTACCGTTCTTGTGCACTGCTTCCTCTTCCTTTTGGCTTATGCAATAGCTTTGGCAAAGATCTTGAAGGCGGGTGAGGAAGAGAAAGAAAAGAGGGTATAAGAGCTGCTTCCTCTTCCTTTTGGCTTATGCAATAGCTTTGGCAAAGATCTTGAAGGCGGGTGAGGAAGAGAAAGAAAAGAGGGTATAAGAGCAGTTGGAGCGGGAATATGGAGGAAGCCTAAACTTGCTTTGTTTTCTCTACTAATAGGAGGTGAGAACTCAGGTTTTGTCTTTCCTGATGCCTCCCATTCCTATTGTTTTGCACTCCTTCCTCTTCCTTGCTTTTTGGTTTGCTCAGTAGAATCTGCACATAATGCATGTGTGTGCATATTCGATGTGAGAACTCAAAAGCAAGCGATGAACAGGAATGAGAGGGCGTAAGAGCAGTGGGAATGCGATCATGGAGGAAAGCCTTATTTGTTCTTCACCTCTTGTGTTGATGTGGAAACATGGTTTGGTATTTTCCAATGTCTCTCATTCCTACTGTTCTTACGCGCTCCTTCATCGTCCTTCTTGTTTGACTAATCGTTTTAGCAGAAAAAACAAACCTATATTGCATATATTCATATGATACAAGATGCCATTGAGAGACATGAAGAGGAAGGAAAAATTGTCTAAGAGCGATGGGCATAGGAACATGATGGAAGGATAAAGCTCTTAGTTCATTGGCTAATACTCTCTTCGGTTTAAGTTCTCCTGCTACCCCACATGGCTATTGTTTTTTGTCGCTCCTTCCTATTCCTCTTGAACCACTCAAAATAAAATGATTCATAGTATTATATGGTTGGATTCAAATTCATACCCTTGCACCTGGATTACTATTTTCTATGTCTTTTTGTTCGTTTGTTTGATATGCCTTGGTCAATACATCACCATCACCACTAATATACAAATAGAGGGGGCAGATCCAACAAATCCTGGACGTTTGGGTCGTGTGCGTATGTTTGGGTCGTACTGGACCAAGAACACGGCCCAATGCGACGACGCAAATGCGCCCCGCCTCCGTTTTCCGTCCGCCGCGCGCCTGCCACGACACATTCCTGACCCAAATTTGGGCAAGATTTGCATCGGCGCGGACATAAATGGAGCATCCGCGCGTCCGTTCGGTGTCTGCCCCGGGCCAAGTTGCATCGACCCAACTGCGCGTCGCTCTCCCTGGCAGGTCCTTTTTAATGCTACGGCGTATGCAGATAAGGACAGCCACCCCACTCCTCGTCCCCACTCTGCTCCCCGCCGCCAACCGCAACCCTAGCCACCTCCGGCCGTCGCCATGGGTCCGTTCAAGTGGACCGGGAAGGGAAAGCATGACAAGGAGGTGAACTCTTCGTCGGCACAGTGCTACCGCGCCGCCCCACGGGCCGCATCTGCGTGCACCACGGAACGCAGCGCGATTCCAGCTCGCGGCCCCATTGGAGGGCGACCGGCGCGTGCGGCAGCGGCCATACGTGCAGAAGTGGAAGTGCCAATGGTACTGGGACAACGCGATCCCAGTGCCATGGTCGGATGTCCACCTCCCCGACTTTTGGCACCTCAATCCCGAGAGGATTCCGGTGCCCCCCGTTCCGGTGAACGGCGCCGCCCGTGCGAGGGAGATCCAGGAGGACAGGGCCCAGCTCCCCGCCGACCTCGTCAACAACCCGGCCTTCGTCGGGAACAGTCCCTATTAAGACACGTGATTTGACGACGAGCATGACATGCGACATCGATCCTACTTCAGCGCCCGGGCCACACGCAGCGGGACGCGTGCTCCTCCGGCGTCTCCCCCACGCGGTCGTTCTGCTCTTGCTCGCGACCATGCTCCGCCGGCGCCCGTGTTGAAGGAGGAGGTGAAGGACGTGGAGGATGAGGAGGACCCCAAGTACAAGACCACACTGGCTGACTCCCTCCTCAACATCCACACCGAAGAGCTGGCCCGCTGGCGAGGGCTCGACACGGTGCTCCACCAGTCCGCCGCGGAGGCGGAGGTGGAGCGGCAGCTCGATAGCAGCAGCAGCTGCTGCAGCTGCTGGAGCAGTACCAAGAGCAGCAGGAGCAACTGCGGCGGTAGCAGCTGCCGACCGACCCCGACGACCTACCGACTGACCCTGACGAGCTACTCCCGGAGCAGGACCAGGGGCCAGCCACCTCTCCGCGCTAGTCGGCAGTGGCGCCACCGGCGCACCTCTACCAGGCCCCAGAAGGAGTAGGCCTCCGGCGATTGGCGACGACGAGGAGTTGACTCCGGTGACGGGCCATGGCTCTAGGTTTAGCGTTTTTATTTTTATTTTTATTAATGTAAAAACCGTCTGTTTGTGCCCCCTATGTATGAAAAAATTGCGTCGCCACGTTGGGTGCACTCGTTGGCACGGCGGACACTCGTGGACAGGAGCTGTCCATTTGACGACCCAAACGGACAAAGACGGACATATTTGTTTGGGTCGCCATTAACCCCTTTTTTTGAATTTACATAACAGCATCGACCGGAGCGCACAAGCCAAAAAAAAGGGAACTACTAGGCATCCCCGGGGGATCTTTCCGTCCGATCCCCGGGTCGCCAGCCGTCCGATCGGATCGACCGGAGCCGTAAGATCCCGTGCGACCTCCACCAACCCCGCTTTTGCTACCGTGTAGCAAATAATCGCCCGCTTTTGCTACCTATGTAGCAAAAAACGGTTCGTCCAGAAAACAGAAAAAAGAAGACTGACTTCGCCGGAGACCTCACCGGAGACCTCGCCGGAGATTTCGTAGCAACAAAAAATGTGCTACTGTAGCAAAATCGACTTCGCCGGAGACATCACCGGAGACATCGACGAAAAGACCTCGCCGGAGACATGGTAGCAAATGTTTTGTTCCATTGTAGCAAGACCACCAAATAATAATAGCAAAAAAATGTTATATTGCAGCATCGTAGCAAAATTCTTCCGGCGAGGTTCTCCGATAAGACTTATGATGCAAAACAGCAGGACAAATTGTAGCAAAAAATTTCTTGCTACAAAGCCTTCAAAAATTTGCACCACATCAAACAAAATTGCATCATGTCAAGAAGAAACTTGCTAGAATAACCTTGTGGACTTGCATCAGAAAATGGAAATTCTTGCTACAAAAGCCTTCAAAATTTTGCACCAGGTCATGCATCATGTCTATAAGAAACTTGCTGCAATAACTTTGTGGATTTGCATAAAAAGGGAAAACAATTGCTACAGACCTCATAAAAAATTTCACCGCATGTAGCAAAATAAAAAAAATAAAAAATGCTCTCTGAATAGGAGCGCCTGGGGGAGAGACGGGGCGCCGTCGGCGCACAGGACGCCATCGAGCACCGCCAGGGCCTTCTCGCTGGTTCCCTTGTCGATAGCACCACCGCAGCGCCGCTTGCTCCTTGTAGAACCTCCGTCGCCAGCACCTTGAGGGACGGAACTCGGAAGGTATTCGCCGGTCCCGATGGTCGGTGCTGGAGCAGGGAAGTAGTGGAGGTCGTGCAAGGCACTGGAGGTCGTGGAGGAGCGGCGCCGGGGCGGGAGGTCGTGGAGGGGCGGCGCCGGCGCGGGAGGTCGGGGAGGGCGCGGCGGCGGACGGTGGCCGGCGATGGGAGGAGAGCAGCAGGAGGTCGGGAAGGAGCGGCGCCCGGGGCAGGAGGTCGTGCAGGGCGCGGCGCCGGGGCGGGAGGTCGTGGAGGAGCGGCGCCGGGGCGGGATGTCGTGGAGGGCGGCGCCGGCGCGGGAGGTCGGGGTGGGCGCGGCGGCGGCCGGCGGCCGGCGACGGGAGGAGAGCAGCAGGAGGACGTCATCAGCGAAGGTAGACGATGGGGAATTTTGGGGATGTGCGGTCGAGAGCGGACGGGAAAGGATAAGGAGAGGAAGAGCTCACGTGGGGCCCGTGGGCCGATGCCACGCGTCGCGTGATGGAGGCGGAGGACGCGAAGGCAACGATCCCCGGGGGACTACAACCCTTTCCCAAAAAGGCGGAGGACGCGAAGGCAACGATCCCCGGAGTACTTGGCCCTTTGCTTCCACGACCGACTTCCCCTGCCATTTGTTTAATGTGCTCCTCAAGTTCAGAGTTTCTTTTATTAATGTTCTGCACTTCTGGCTCTTTATGCCGGATTTTCTTGAGGATCTTGTCTTCACCAGAAGCCAACACTTGCTTCCCCTGTTTAAAAGGCTAACTGTTTATAGTTCATAATTTATGATTTATTTTTAAGATTTTAGTTAGACAAGGAGAACACATGTTTATCTCAATTTTATTATTCACATGAGTCCATATCATGTCAAAGAAGCAACCAGACTTTGTCAAACGGAACTGGATAAACTGTTCCGGAAGCATTCACACATGGGTATAGCAAACTATTTGATATATACACAGATTAGCAAGAAACAACCATGACTGTGAAAATATTTACTTGTAGCCTTGAATTCTCAAGCGCCAATGGAATATGTAAATATATATTCTTTAGACTTGCGGGGTAACGCTTATGTTCCCTACAGTGACGGAGCCACGCCTAGGCTGTGTAGTCAGCTGACTACACAGATTTTGACAAAAACTTCATATTTAGGCTAAAAATTATACCAAAAAATACAAATTTCATACAAATACATGTATTTTACATCACAGTTCTAAATTGACATCACAGCTTCGTACTCCTGGCTCCACCACTAGTTCCCTAGTGTTGAACTTCGGTGGTTGTGATCCTTTGAGGATGGTGGCAAAACCGAAAGGTGGTTCAGCGTGTTGCTTATCCGATCCATGATGAACTCTCTACGGGTCCTCATTCCTCCTTTGTGTATGAAATCTTATTTCAAAATACTCCAAGGGATGTGTTTCCTCAAAGGTATTATTGCCGATGGTTTCCTCCAAGGGATTGTAGCTGATGGTTTTCAATGAGCTCAATTTTCTCTCCTTCCATGTAGCTGTGTACAACATGCATAATTTTGAGATTAAGTTACTTGCAAAAAAATTGGAATGCATATACAGTTTATGCCTTGAGAAAGTGGCCTATATATATGGTGTTTTAGTTTTTATGATAATAGAGCCCTTTAATCATGGGATAATCATGTTCTATCATATGTTCTAGGGCAGCTCATGTCTGAAGTGCACTTTTTCGTTATCTCTGATGTATACCTTGTGTACCAATTTTCCAAAAGTTTATTTAAAGGTCTTAGTTACTCCAAGTTCAGATTATATTTTTCTCACAACTCGGATTCCTACCGATATGTGTATTGTATAAATGCAAAGGTTGATACTGATATTATATCACAATCTTTGTGGATATGAGTAAGCAGAAGATCTCCATGCACATGCGCTAAATTAATAGTCCAGGAAAATAGGACATACACATGTGTGCCATTGACTGTACAATGGTGGCTCATGCATGGGGTGTCTTCACTGTTTGCTCTCCCCAAGGTTCTTTACATAGTGCCCAACGGATCAATTTATACCACAAAGTTGAAACACTCTCCAGCAATGCTATCTCAAGCTTGTTGTTTGTGATGGGAGTTTTGTTTCCTTAGATTTTTCGGCACTAAGAGTAAGCCGGGAAGAAGAAGAAAGAGAGAGCTTAAGAGCACTGGGCATGTGAACATGGAGGAATGCCCAACATGTTTGTTTCCACATCTAGGTGTGAATATTTTGGTTTGGTGCATTCTTGATGCCTCTCATTCCTACTGTTCTTATGCACTTCTTCCTCTTCCTTTTGTCTCACGCAATAGCTTTGATGGAGAAATCACAGACATATGTGCACAATTTAGATAAATGTGAATCTCAAAGGCGAGCCGGGAAGTGGAAGAAAAGATGGCATAAGAGCATTGGGAGTGGGAACATGGAGGAAAGCCTATCCTGCTTTGTTTTCACCCGGTGTTAATTGGAGGTGAAAACTTGGTTTGATGTTTTCCGATGCCTCCCATTCCTATTGTTCTTATGCACTCCTTCCCCTTCCTTTTTGGCATGCTTAATTAGTTTATTTTTGCATACAAACTAAATATATATGTACCTATAGTTGATGTCAGGTGTTGAAGGCGAGCTACGAAGAGGAAGAAAGAGAGGGTCTAAAAGCAGTGGGAATGAGAACATGGAGGAAAGACTAAATTATTTGTTTTCACCTCTTGCGCTAGAGGTGAAAAGTTCGTTTGGTGTTTCCCGATGCCTCTTATTCCTATCGTTCTTTATCACTCCTTCCTCTTCCTTTAGCTCGCTAAATTCTTTAGTAGAAAACCAAACATACACATGCATGTATCCAAATTAAATGAGATGTCAACGCGAGACATGAAGAGGAAGAGAAGAGGGCCAAAGAGCGATGTGGATGGGAACATGACGGAAGGTTGTGTTCATCGTCTAATATCAAAGAATGAGACCCTTGGTTAAACTTTTGTTGATGCCTCCCATACCTATTGTTCTTCGGTGCTCCTTCCTCTTTCTTTGTGCCCGCACAACATAAAAGTGTGATATGTTCATGTTGTTCATCACTAAGTATGGTTTGATTGCTATGTTTTGTCCTTGTTTCTTTTGCATTCCTTAATCCGTCCACAAGCTAAGATGATGGGCTTAACTTCCTAACTGCTTTATATCTGAAGATTTAGTACTCCCTCCGATCCACAATAAGTGTTGCGTTTTTGGACTGTGGTTAGTTCAAAACTGCGACACTTATTATGGATCGGAGGAAATATTGTTGTTTCTTCCTTAGAATATACTACTACATTGACACATGCTCCTCCAACTGCATATCCACTCTCAAACGTTCTTGGATCTACCTCTTCTCTGAAAATAGACATACATGTACTAAACATAGAAAATTAAGGGCATTCATAAGACAAATTCGGATTTCCAATTCTCACAAGGGTAGACTTGTCATCAGAAGATTCCCAGCTTGAAGCAACACGTGCATGTTGCACGGCAACATGTAAGAAGATTTTAGACTGAATGCTATAGATTGGAAGAAATATGCTTTTTCTATTTGTAATTATATAAAAGGTACTTTCTAATAGATTCATGTTGATTAAGATCAAATTTGTGTCTTCACATCCTCGTCTAGTTTTAGGTTTTTATCTTCGTGATGATCAATGGGCAGTAACAGATCAGGCATCAATGTCGTTATGTCCAGAGAGTATTCATCTACCATCGCACGTGTTCTTATCTTGTTTTCAGTTCATTTAAACTCTTACAGGGTCCATGAGGTTACCTCCTTTTATTTGTTTTATTTTCCTTGTAAATGTCCAACTCATGCCTAAACTAATGAGTCACCTTTCAGATTTGCTAGTAACAACAAAGATTATTTACTTATATGTCCTATGGTGCATTGTTAAGTAGGTATGTCCATTACTCATACATAGCACTACAACAACAAATCGACATGTCTACATATACTTCAGTGTTCTCATGATTCTAGACTTGGCTATGGACGGTGAGTTCGGAAGAGGACGAGAGTGTCCAAGAGCAGTGTGAATGGGAACATCAAGAAAAGCATCAAATCTCTAGATTTCCTCTCGTAGCATAGGAGGGATCTAGTTCTATGTTTTTCTGATGCCTCTCATTCCTATTGTTCTTGGGTGCTCATTCCCCTTCCTTTTTGCTTGCACGATTGTCTTGGTAGAGATACAAGAAATTTAAGCATACATTTAGAGTGAGGGTCTAAAAATTGTAGGAATGGGAACATGGAGGAAGAGTGCTATGATTCTTCCCTCATTAACACTTGAGGCATAGACTTGGCTTTATTTTTTCCCGATGCCTTCCATTCCTATGATTTTTAGGTGCTTCTGTCCACTACCTTTTAGTTTATGACAACTTACTAGTTCCAATGTTGTTTTGGCTCTTCGTGCAACTAGAATACAATATATAAGGTACTAAATAACACATTCTGCTTTCCGTTGTGCTTAATCCAAAGTTAACATAATGGTGGACCAAAGGCGGTATGAACAAATTGGTGGAGTATTGCGTGTGAATAATACACAACAATGGTGGCTAGATGGTATCTTCACGGCTGCGGTGAATAACTACTCCACCGGAAACATTAGAGGAGCAAGATGAGCACGACGCCGATCGAGATCCACTAGTCTATACGCAAATAGATGCAACGACTAGGGACGACCAACGTGGCGAGCTGGCGACGAAGACGAACTAATGCATAGCGGCATCGCCCAAATCCTACCAGGTTTCGAGTCTAGGGTGTTGATTGATTCATTCTCCTCCACTTTGAGGAAATCACATGAAAGAACAACACGTCATCCGCAAGGAGCGCCCCTACCTATGGAACCGGAGGCTTCACCCATCACAGTCAGCACTGCGTTGGCGTAGCTTTCGAATGACCCGACGCCCACAGGGTGTAGACTGTGGTATGCCACCTAATCATCCTGGACCGACATGAAGCTGGCCACGGAATACTCCTCGTTCCCCAGCTTCCCATTTGAATCCTTGATATGCTACAAAATAGACATGCATGATCAGCTATTAAGGGCATAATAAGCAACACCATGGTGAAGCTAGCTGAACGGAAGTGGCATGGGTAAATTGGTTCAGCCGAACTTTGGGGAGGTCTTCATCCTTTGCGGCTGAGGGTGTCGTGGTCAATCCGTAGAAAGTATAAATGGCCCTTGAAATCAAATTGTTGGATGAGATTTATACTACTCTGCCATATAAGTTCATTGATCCTGATCATGATGTCTGCTTATTTTACCCGATGAGGAGGTATCGGGATCGGTTTCAGTGGCTTTCCTAACTCCTCTCTTACATGTCATTCTTGGCACTCCTTCATTTCAGTTCACAGTGTTTCCGATCACAAGAACAAAAGACGGATTCATGGTTTAGTTTCGGTTGGCCCTCAGTTCCTTCTTCAAAATGTTTGCATTCGTCAGGTCCCCACCTATCTCTAATTTCTTATGTATGACACACACACGCAAGTCTCTAGTACAATCTAAACTAAGCTCACTGACCAGAGGATACAACAGACACAGTGACACACACACAGAGCCCAACGAAAAAGAATGCTTGATCGAGCGGAGCTGCCAGCTCTCAGACCTTGACATGACCATTGGCATTGCCGTTGTTATCGACCTGCTCGTCGATGTTCCTGACGGGGCCCTTGAACCACTTCCTGGCGTCGACGACCCACCACAGCATGATCAGCCCCAGGACGACGCCGAGCGCGATGGGCGCGTAGTTGAAGGTGTCCATCTTGATGGGGTACACGGTGGGGAGCAGGAACACGGAGCAGGTGTAGCAGATCCACAGGAACGCCACGAGGCAGACGGGCCTGCTGGCGCCGCCGAGGTAGAACGGCCCGGGGCGGAAGTCCTCCTCCCGCATCACCATCCGGGCGAAGATGGGCACCGCGTAGCCTCCCACCCACCCGATGGTGGCGATGGAGGTGATGGCCGTGAACACCACGTTGATCCAGAGGATGGGCAGGCCCAGCAGCGCGCACAGGGCGGCGCACAGCCACACTGCGTTCCCGGGCACCTTGCGCGTCGGGTGGATCTTGCGCCACACGGAGGAGAACGGGACGCCGCGGTCACGCGACAGCGCGTACACCACCCGGGCGGCACTCGTGGTGATGGAGAGGCCGCCGAAGAAGAAGGAGGCCCAGATGACGAAGAGCAGCACGATGGCGCCCGTCGAGTTGTTGTACCTCCCGTGGAACGCGTCGTACAGTATCTGCGCCGGCACGAACGTGCCGGCGGTCTCGTTGGTCGGGTCATACAGGTAGCTGAAGTCCTGGATGCTGAAGGTGAGGGCGAGGATGTAGGCCCAGCCGAAGACGGTGATGATGCCAATGCTGGAGAGGATGGCGATGGGGCCGTTCTTGTCGGCGCCCTTGGTCTCCTCTGTCAGGTGCGCCGCCGCGTCGTAACCGTAGAGGGAGTACTGGCTCACCAGGAGGGACAGGATGGCCGCGTAGGCGCTGCTGCTGATCCCGGTCACCTCCGGCGCCGTCTCGAAATGCGTGAACACGTACGATGCAGGCTGCGTCGTTTTGGCCACAAGGGGCACCAAGATCACTATGACAGTGCCACCAATCACCTGCATACAACATCCAAGGAATTGTCATTCTCCCGCTGTACCGTACATTTTTCAGTTAGCTGATAGAGGTAGGAAAACACATTGTTTGCAAGGGACTGTTAATTACCTGCCACCACATGGAGATCACGTCGAGGAAGGCTATGACCTCCAAGGCGAAAGTGTTGAGCACGGCCCAGATGAAGGTTAAGGAAAGGTACATGACGAGGAACAGCCAGCGAGGGGCCAGATAGCCGCCGCCTTTGTTAGTGCCTGTGCATAGCAGAATTATGCTCTGAAGCACCTGGGATCCTGCATATGCCTGCAACAACAGACAGGCAAAATAGACGCATTATTGCACAGGAGATTTCTCTGATCAAACCAAATTGTCAAGGAAATGAACAGGCACAGTCATGAATCAGATTATATGATGAAGACAGCAATTGCCAAAAGCGGCATACCTGTGTGCCGATTCCGGCAATGAGGCCTATGGCCTCCAGCCAAGCGCAGCACCAAGATGCCAATGGACCCCAGACCGGGCCGGCGAGGTGAGCAGCCCAGAAATATAAGGAGCCGGTGGTCTGTTGTGTTGTCAAACAGGGGAAAAAATAAGTTGGAAGCAGAGCACGTCACGTGTGACTGTGATCAGAAACGAGGGACTTTTTGCCCCAGAATAACAGGTGCAGCAAAACAATGCTTTCAAGATTCAGTCATGCCACTCAACAGTCAAAGCTAAGATTGGACAGATTTGGTGCCCACAGTACTAGTAAAACGTTAACCAAGACGAGCGGTAATTATACGGATGAACGACGGCATGCAGAGAAGGTTGGAGTTGTGTGTGCGCATACAGGGAAGGATGAGCAGATCTCGGCCATGGCGATGCCGACGAACCAGGTGAAGAAGGAGACGACGACCCATCCCCACACGAGTGACGCCGGGCCGGCGTACTGCAGGCTGCTCCCGTACAGCGGCGTGATCCCCGTGAAGAGCGTCATCGTCGAGAAGGAGATGGCCAGCGTCTTGAACAGCGTCTGCAACACATGGGACAGAGTTTCGTGTTCGTAAGCCCATTTCTTGAGAAAACCAGAGGATAAACTACGTCCATCGAACCAGTGGCGCAAGATCACATTTCTTCTACGGAAACGAAAATAACCAAGAATCTAGTGGCGTATTTTGTCAAATATCTCCCGTGCGAGATATCCTCTCGTCTCACCCATCTTACGAAGGCAAGAACAGGAAAAAAAACATGGAAATAAACAGGGTGGCCGTGTAACCGTACCATCTCACGCCGGAGCTCCTGCTTGTAGCCGAGCTCGTTGAGGCGCTTCTCGCCGGAGTCGACCGCATTTCCCCCGGCCATGGTGAAGCCGCCCTCGAGTTCTCGAGGAGCAGTTCAGCGCCCCGCCGGCCCCTTCCCTTTGATCCGCGCGTCGACGCCCACGCCTCGGGAGTCGGTGTATCGAGAGGAGTGCGCGCGGCGGAGCAGGGAGGGAAGCAAGAGCCTATAGGCAGGCCGTGGCGGCGGCTGATCTCGTGACAGGTTTGCCTTCTCGTGTTGGAGGAGACGGGCTGGAACAGAATTGGAAGGAATTGATGAATGGCCGCCGCGGTGTTTGTGCTCTGTTCGTTTGCGTCGACGTCGCGTTCGTTATATTGCCCGTTTGCTGCGCTTGATTTCCTTGTTTTTCTTGACCTCTTGAGTTTGACTAACTGGATTCTCGGAGTTCACACTCGCATTGGAAATGGCACGTGCACAATCCAAGTGCACCACAAGTATTGCTTGTCGCGTCAGAACTGAGGAGTGCCACATTTCTCTTCTAGTATAAAAGAGAAAAATTCACCATTAGTCACTAAATTTGAGCAGTGGGCTCACTTTGGTCACTGAAGTTCCCAATACCCTGTTTACGGTCATGTATTTCGCGTAGGGGGTTCAGTATGGTCACCGCCGCCGTCTCTGTACGCTGCGCGATACGTATTTTGCCACGCGTCTGTTGACTATGTGGACAGCGTGGCTTGTTAATCCAGCGTGGACGAGGTGGAGGGGTTTATTTGCAAAGAGACCAGGAGTATATACTGAACCGAACCCTACGTTTTGTCGTACTCGACAAATCCAAAAGAAAAATTCCCCACCACCCCGCATCCTCTGCTCCCCAAATCGCGAGCGCCGCCGCCGCCGCCGATGGACAGCCGTCGCAAGTTCCCATTCGAGCTATGGCGCAACGGCGAGCCGGAGCTGAGGCCTGAGCAGGGCCGTTGGGTTCTCACCCCGACGTGCACCATGCTCAAGCTGGAGAAGAAATGGAGGGGCCGGGCCTTGGTCGCCACTGTTGCTGGTCGCCGTCCTCCTATCTCGCCAGAGGACGTCGTGGCGGCGCTGGCGGCGGAGTGCGGTGTGGCCCGGTGCGACGTGAAGGTGGATGTAGCTGCGCCCCCTGCAGATTTCTTCATCCGCTTCCGCCACGAGGAGGAGTGCTCGCGCGTTGTCTACCGGAGCTAGGACTTGTACATCTCCGGCGCGCCGCTGCAGTTCTCTCGCTGGCACCCTGCAAGCGGTGCAGAGCAGTCTGAGCTGCCGTTCCTGACCAAGCTGACCTTCGAGAGGTTCCCGCGGCAGGCGTGGGAGCCGGAGGCGGTTGGCCAGCTCGTCAACCGGCTCGGCGGGCACCTGAAGGAGATGCTGGCCCCGACGGACAGCTGGTTTCTCTTCGTCGAGGCATGGATGAAGGATCCGTGCGACGTTCCCAAGAGCCTGCTGGTTGAGGTGCCACTAGCGCGGCCGCCGCTCGAACCTCCCTCCATCGACTACGAGTCAGAGGAAGACCCGAGCACTCCGTCACCACCGAGGTCGCCGACGTCCAAGAAGACAGCTCGGCACGAGGTGCTGATCCATGTCTCGGAGGTGCTCGATCGCAGCCCAGTCATCACCGACCTGCCGGCGCGCTATGATTATGACGAAGACCCGAAGCGCACTCACTACTTTCAGTTCCATGGCGGCCGCATGGACGGCAGCGTTGTCCCACCTGTCCTCGACGGTGGCCACTTCTACGGTGGGCACAACGGCTGTGGTTCTGCCGGAGGTGACTGAAGTGTTGCCGGTGTCGTTGTCTGACGAAGATCGCAAGTGTCTGATCTTGCGTGTTTATGTTCAGTAACTAGTGTTTGTCTCTGAATAACTAGTGTTTGTTTCTGAAAAACTGAGATGTATGTGATCTATGTGTGTGTCATTCGCTATCTGAACTGCTTGTACGCCATATTTTGGCTTAATTCGAACCTATTGTGGCTTAATTCGTCACAGGATTGATGTGTGTATTTGTCACAGGATGGTGATCATGTTTTAGTTGCTACCAGAATGAAAAGCTGAATGAATTTTCATCAGACATAACACAGGATTGTGATCATGTTTTTATTGCTACCAGAATGAGAAAGATGAATGAATTTTCGTCAGACATAACACACATTTTGTTGCTCTCTTTTCCTAGCTTGTTCTCTCTTAGCAGCAGGTAGCTCTTCTCTTCTAGCATAAAACAGAAGCTAAAATCCCAGGTTTACATTAACAACATAATTCCCAGGTAGCAGATCATGTTTTCAACATGTTTTAACCACAAAATACACACCAGATAGCAGATCATGTTTTCAACATGTTTTAACCACAAAATACACACCAGATAGCAGCCAAAATAACAGACCAAGTGTTTGAACATGTTTTCAACACAAATAACACAAGAGAGATGAAAAAATCATCTCAGCTCATCAAACATGTTGACTTTCTTCTGCTTCTTGGCCACTGGTTCATCACCTCCAGCAGCTGCTCCTTCCCTTGCTACCTTCTGTGCCTTCCTGTTAGCTGCCTGTAGTGCTCTCAGTTGTGCTTGCTCTTCTCTTTTAGCTTCCTTCTGCTGCTCTCTTATCCTAGCTGCTTCCTTCTTAGCAGCTGCCTGCTCTGCTCTGTGAGCTGCAGCTTCTAATGCCTTCATCTCTCTCTGCTGTTGGGAGGCAGCCTTCTTTGCCTCTGCCTCTTCTCTCTTTTGCTGCTTCAGAACTTCCAGTGCAGCTTGTTTTGCTGCAGTTTGCTGCCTCCTCTTCTCCTGAGCTGCTGCTCTTCTGTTTGCTTGCTTCTCCAATTTCTCCTGGTGGATTGCTTGTCTCTTTGCTTCTGCCTCTTGTGCTCTTTTCTCTATGGCTTCATTCATTGCTTCTAGAGCTGCATCTCTGCTTGCAGCCATCTGCCTATCCTTGTCTCTTTTCATTTGTAGCAGCTTCATGGTGAGGTTAGCATCAGCTGTAGCTGTTGTTGTGGTAGTTGCACCTTGAGCATGTGCAAATGCATTACTGATGAATGTTGAGTCAGTCACTACATCTGTGCTCTCAATTCTAGGGGATGGCCTGGACAAGAACATCTTCTCCAGCATGTTTACTCCATAATTTACCTAGGCAGAATTGTATGAAATAATAAGATAATGCATTGCTCAATAAATGAAACAGTGGATGCTGCACAAGAACATAGATAAGCAATAATTACCTGGGTTGTCACAGGGGCCTGCTCTGCCTCTTCTTCCTGGGGGACAGCAGGCTGTGGAATGTTGTTGACATGTTCTTGTGTGAGATCTCCTGCTTCATTGTCTGACACATCCTTAGAAATTGCCCTTGATCTTGATCTAACTGCTGGCTGTTCTCCATCTGCCTCCTGGGTGCTAGCCTTTTTTAGTCCACATCCAGAAATGTTGTGGCCATCTTCATGACAGTAAGAACAGGTGATTATCATGCCATGTTTGGTCACTTTCTTGGCACCATCCTTTGTTTTGAGCTCATATAGCTGCTTCCTTCTGCTCTTATTAGTTGGTCTGCCAACTTTCTTATCAAATAAAGGTGGCCTAATTTCACACTGATGTGTTTTTTCCCATTCACTCCTATCTCTGTAGGGTTTGATGATTGGTTTGTATGCCAACTTGAAATTAGCAATGCTGTAACATGGGTCTACTAGATCCTCTGCTGATCTATCTTCATGCCTGCAGCAAGCAATTGCATGGTGGCAGGGCACTCCACTAAGATCCCACCTCTTACATGTGCAGCTCTTTGCTTTCATATCAACAATGTAAGTTCTTGTGTGGTTATCAACCTGGAAGATGCCATCCCCTGCTCCAGACACATCACAGTTGTTAGCAAGCTCTCTGTTCTTTTCTAGCCTTTTCTTTATCTTTGGGCATATGGTGCCAGGCCATTTTTCTTCCTCAATCCTTTTGTTGTAAAATCTGGTCATCAGTTGTGTCTTCACCTTATCAACCATAGATTGCAAATGCATCTCTCTGGCATCTAGAATGAACCTGTTCATCAAGTGTTAGACAAGCATGTGTTAGTCAAGCAACTGTTACAAAAGCAAGTGAAATGCAAGCAAGCAAGTTAATTGAAATACTTACTTATTGAAAACCTCACAGTTGTTGTTAAGGAGAATATCACACTTTGCTTCTTCCCTCTGAAATCCTCTGACCCAAGTATTGGGTGGGAATTGTTCAAGCCAGTTGTATGCTTCTATGTCCATGGCCTTGAGCTCTTCCATGTTTGCATCCCAGACTGCTGATGTGTTGCTTCTTGCACACTTCCACAACTGGTTCTTTAGAATATCCTACCAAACATCCTACCAACTGGCTCTTCAATGTGTTTTTTATTTAGTATACACACACAATTAATATCCTACCAAATATAACGTGCAACTTATATCCTATCCCATATCAACATAAATTGCACTTACACCAGTAGATAATTAATTATAGTATCTTGGTGTGTGCTATCCCGGAGCCTGCGTCGTGCTAGCAAGGTGCCCTCAGTGATGCACTAGTACAGAAAAGGCTATTAGTGGCGCACCAATTTGGTATTCTGTGGCGCACCCCAGAAATGCTGGGTGCGCCACAGAATTCTCGCCACAAAAATTATTTCTGTGGCGCACCAGGCTTGGTGCGCCACAGAATTCTCACATTTCTGTGGCGCACCTGGCCTGGTGCGCCACAGAATTCTCAAAAAATTCAAAAAATGCAAAAAAAAATATAAAAAGTTTCAAAAAAAATCCAGAAAAATCAGAATATGAAATAATATGAAAAATCCTAATTATTGGAATTATTTTCATATTTTTTGAATTTTTTGAACTGATACATTCCCGCTAGGTCACCCATCCTCAAATTGCTCCAACCCTAGCACGCTTAACTTCTAAGTTCTATCCAGTCCAGCTACCCCTATGCTACTCAAGTCTTATTGATATATATATCATATGAACCCTCTTAAGTATTGTATGTGTATATGTGTGGTATGTGTTATAAATGTGTGTTTTTAAATTTCAGATTTTTCAAAAACTTCTAAAGTTTCAAAAGAGATTCAAAAGTTTCGAAAGATCCAAAAAAATTCAAAAAACTCCAAAAAAAATCAAAAAACTCCAAAAAATTCAAAAAATCCAAAAAATTCAAAAAAGTCAAAACACTTCAAAAAAATTCAACAATCTTCTTTTTTATACATTTCTGGTCTTTTTTGGACTTTTTGATTTTTTTTATTTTTTAATTTTTTTCCTTTTTTTTCTTTCTTTTTGATTTTGCTGCGAAAAATCGTCTGTTTAAAATAACTTTTTTTTCTTTTGAAATTTGAGGAATGTGTGAATTGCTGACCGGGTAAACCCGGGTGGAATCGAACTTGGATTTTTCTCACGATTTTTTTGACATATTATTTGCGTTATTTCGACGTCGTATGCAAAAGTTATGGCCGTTACAAGTTTTTTTTCCTGTTTGTTGCAGAAAAGGTCAAAATTCATATTTCAAAATTTCTATACATACTAGACACTCAAACCTAACTATATGTCAAAGGATTTTATTTATTGAAATTTTTATCATTTTCCTTTAATTCCTGCAAGACTAAAAAGGCGATCCACGGGGGGGGGGGGGGGGGGGGGGTTGGTGCGCCACAGAATGTCATGCGCCACAGAATTGTTTTTTTCAAATTTTAACCCGCCCCCCCAGATAAAATGTGACTTTCTGTGGCGCACCAGGCTTGGTGCGCCACAGAATGTCTAATTTCTGTGACGCATGTGGTTTAGTGCGCCACAGAAATGTGACTTTCTGTGGCGCACGAAACCACATGCGCCACAAAAAAAATTTCTGTGGCGCACCAATTAAGGGTGCGCCACGGAGTGCCAACCTATCTATATAGGTTTCCCTACTAGTGATGACACGACTCGGAGACTCTGTGATTGTGTCTAGCCTTTTCACCATTCTTAGTTGGAGGTTTGGCATTGCGGTCTTCGCCGTGTGGTTGTTGTGTGTTGTAGCCGAAACTTGTTAAGTGCGTGTGACGGTGTAGCTATTCATGACGTTATACTGGCCTTCTTTTGCCTTCTTCTATGAAATTGATACGCCGTCGAGGACGTATTCTTAAAAAAAAAATCAATTCTAATTTACACTACATGTATTGTAGTCTATTTGTGGCCGTTTATAATTAGGAACATATGAAGTACATTCTAGTAGAACAAATAAAGTTGTCTACTTACACAAATGGATTGAATTTTGTTTAAAATACTCATGGATATAGGACATTTGTTTTTACCTACGAATGTATGCTTCTAAAATACATAGAATATACTGATTATTAATCTTATGCTCCCTCCATGTCAAGATATATCGATTGTTATGTGTTCTCAGTTCAGTTTAAAAATACCAAATAACGAATGAGCGTGTGAACTACCGAAGCTTTTCTCTTTTTCTTTTGCATGTGTTTGTATAGTTTTCGACGTAACCAGTCATGCACAACATGTGAACACCACGGTTTTCTCTTTTTCGTGCATTGCCAACACTAGTAACCAACTATCCTAAAAAGAATTGTAAGCAATATCATCTTCTATTTTTCTCCAACATCATTCTTTAGAGTGGCCGTTGGGTGCACGCATGATGCTCTCCTTCAAGGGGTGGTTGTGTGCTGGACCTGCTGGTGCATGATGCTAACTTGCTAAGTAGATCATGCTCATTAACTAATCCATTCTTATAAGATTTGATACCTATCTTAGCCATGACCATGAGGCCAACACTTTTGCTTTGCCATGAAAGTCAAACGGGGTGGGCCAGCTGGAAGCCAATTCCAACCGTTGACCGTATCCCTAGATGGATCGAACGTCTCAACTCCTGCAAATATTGTTCTCCCCTAGTTTTGGCATGCAGCGCCTGGTCTTCTGCACGTAGCCATCAGTTCTGTGCAGAAACAGCCAAAAGTAGCCTTTAAAAGGTCTAGTTGATACGCAAGCAAAGGAAACCATGAGTGACTCTTTCGGCGGAAGGATTCTCCTTCGAGAATTGCAGTGACAAGCGTTTACTGTTAGCACATATAATTGCCTTAGGTAGAAAACTATTATTCATATACAGTATCAATTTATTTATATATAAGCGTGCATTTCAAGATTCGATATAATAGTGAATTCAGATTGTGGTAAAAAAATCATGAACATGGTAAAGTGAACGGAGATAGTTTGTTTTTTCGGTCAAAGACTTAACATTTTCACTAATTAATAAGAAGAGCATTGGCCGGTTAATTAGCGGGAAACCGGTCAAAAACCCGTACAGACACCCTCGCTGTTCGTCATGGCACACGACCACCACGAGGGCACACACATCCCTGAAAACGAGGGCCGTCGCGTCGCCACTCTTTAGTGACCCCGATTTCACTGATTCCGGCCATCTAGGGAGACCTCGCCAAAGTGGCCTTGTGAAGCCCAGACCAGCCTATGCCAAACAAACAGATAACTCTTCGCGCAGAAAACTGGCATTTTCGATTATGATGAAAAGCTCCGAAGAGGAGACGAGCAAGACCCGCGCCGACGAAGATCTTTGCGACCGGACCGCCCCAAGACGGTCATCGTCATCACCTGCAGCAACACTGACTTCACAGCAGGAGAGGTCCAACAGGAAGACGAGCCGGACACGCCGGAGCAAGAAGCCGACTAACAAGATCTTGCTGCGGCCAGGTCCGGCTAATCTTTCTTCTTGCTTGTTCTGTTCTGTTTGCTTCTTAACATAGGTCTTCTTCGGTTTTGTTCGCAGACATGCTTATGCTGTTGCATTTTGATGCGTGTGTAAGAAAAGATGAACGGGCTCAGCACGCTATGAGAAGTGAGCAGGGTGGGTTGTTGAATCTTGGCACTCCAGGTTGCGTGTTTGGCGCTCCATTGAATATAGTTCTTCCTTCTCCCTGCAATAGATATGAGTGTTATCCGATGAAAAACTGATGCCACAAAGATCGTATTTAAAAATTATTATGACAATGTTTTCATAACCGTGTGAACAGAAATGTTGCATCATACATTTGCAGTCAGAGTTTTGACTTTCGAGAATTCACACCTAGTCAAACTGTGCCTTGTAAAATAACCAAGGGGATAAGAAACATAAATAAGTCCCCTCTAACACATACTCTCCGGTGGAGCCAGGAACAATGACAGGTATCATTTTCCCTGATGTCTAGAGACAGCTTCAGAGATGCCCTCCACTCTTAGAAGCCAAATTAACGAAATCGAACTTTGGATACATCTGAAGCGTCCGCGCTGATATATTACAATGTTATGGGTCTGTACCATATGTTGGAATTGTATCTTATGCAATCTTGTGTGATTCAGCTCAAGAAATCAGTATGATTGGTAGCAAGATCCACATACAGATCGGCGATGCATAGGATGCTAACCTACATTACCTACCTGCTAGATCAAATATCATTTACCTTATTATAGCCTCCATATTTAGCTGTGTGCACCTTATAGCTTAGTAACCAACTGACCACACATGCAACTCTGGTCTTTATATTCTAGATAAATAACCTTTTTTAGGTCGCCATAGATCGGACCAGACTATTTAAGATGCATAGTCTCAAAACAAATTTCCAGCTCCTTTTGGCTTAAACAGAGTTGTATCCACAACAAAACAGCACAAAATACTAGCACGGACCAGTTACAGAGCCATAGCTGAACTTCATAACAAATAAGTAAATCCGCAGTTCATATTTAAAATTACCTGGAGGTGGAATTTCGGCAGGAATTTGGTACCCATGTGTAAACAAGTCAGATGAACTGGACTACTGGAGCATGTACCAAGCAGTTCTTACATATTCCTTCGGTGGAGAGAATTGGTGGTCGGCTGGTCGCCTTCCACAGTTCCACTTCACGAAATGCTGATGTATTGCATGCTGGCATGTTCACATTCTGTAGACTGGAACATAATTCATTCACACCCTGGAAGGAAATAATACGTTGACTTCAGCTCAGAGAATCAGAACCGCAAGCAACTATATATCAGTTAAAATAATTCAAGGTTCCTCATGCAGTTCCTTGCACTTGACGTGTGCAACTTGGTCATCCTGCAGAGTGCCAACCTGCTTATAATATCAGCAAGATTTCAGGACAAGTAAGCGTCAACGACATGTTCTTCATTGCATGGACATGAACGAATTCGGACTTTGTAAACCACCAGTGTAGCGTGTTTTCCCCCAAAGTGACAATGAAAATAAACATTCTTAACAGAGATATCTAGCTTGTTAGGTGACTGAGGAACTACAGAGTAAACAACGTGAACAATTAACCAGGCAAAAGTTTGGAACTAAGATATGTTAAAACTGACAGTACCAAGTCCTTGTGACCTTACCTTGTTAATGGGTGATTGTCTTCAATACTAGCTCCAGTACTATCATACACCTTCAAAAAAAATAAACTATTATATTACAACGCATTTCTACCTTTTGAGGCACTGGCCAAGTATTTTCCATTGAATTTCCAAGTGGTGATGGCATGTTTTTTCCAACGAAGATTGCCAGCACTTAGGATATGTTTTACTTACTGGAGTGCTTGTTATATGCTGAAATTCAATTTTGCAGAGGGGCCGGGGGCAGTGATTTGTGATGGCAGACCAGTTGTCTATGCACATATAGCACAACCTGTTACATGAAATCAGGTTATTTATTATCACTTTAGAGTTTTAAGCAAATCACGTAGCGCTTGGTTGAAATTGAAGGTTTGAGGAAGAAAATCCACAAATGCAGCTAGCTAGCTATAGAACATTGTTGAGCCATACCAGTGTTGGCAACCATCCAAAGTCCTCTGTCAATGACGATATCTCTGGACAGATGACTAAAGCAAGAAACATAAATTATGCTCCAAGTTTGAAGAAACGTGACAGCATTATCTCTCTCTTCCTTCTCTCCCAAGTTTTTTTAATAAGGTAGAGGCATAATTACGCTGCTCCCCGTGCAGGGCAAATTCCCGAAAATATACAATTGTGACTAGTGAGTGTTCTTGGAGCCAGCATATATATGTTCATGCAGTAACCCTTCTAACAAGCTTTTTCAGTGATCTGATAACTCATAGTGAAAAGAAGCCCCTCTTGAGTACAATATTTGCATTAAAAAGATGTTGCTCGACTGTACATGAAAACCAAATCCTACATTAACAAAGAAGAATGTGTACAAAAAAATTCGGAACGACAATGCATGAAGTTCAGAGCATGTTTCACGTCATCACTTGATCACCCATCCGGTTAACTGCAGAACCCCACGCAGGTTACCCTGAGCTTGCGACAGTTCAGGTCAGGTGTCAGTGCAAGGGACCCCATCCTTGCAAGGCGATTGGAGCTCCTTCAGCAGACGGAGTGAGGGAACCACAGGGTGCTCATTCACCAGGTCCACCTCGGCTCGCTGCTCCACCGCCCTCCGCCTCACGGCTGCCGGCTTCCGCGGGCCTCCTCCTTTCCTTGCTCGCGAGGAGCTTATCATGATTTCGAGCTCCTTTTTGCGGTCATGCCACTTTGATCATGAAGAAAGGATAAGAAGTTGGCGTTAGTGTCAGGCCATAGCCAAAACGAATAAGGAAAAATCTGCATAGCGTATAGCATCATGTTCCGATTGGTGCGAGGAGCAAGGCTGAACAATTGATGCGATCTATGTTTTGGGACATTCACATATAACAAAATTTGTTCAAAATAATTATGACACTGGCTACAAAAACGTTTTTTTTATAAGGAAATTCAGATAACACCACTACAATCTCTGTAAGCAGGGAGTACTGCATGCAAAAAGTAACAAGCCTAAATGCCGCATGCTCAATCAGTTGGGTATTAGGATGTAAATGTCTACACATATAGGCTCAACCAAGCACTATGCAATGAAACATCGGAATCGCCGATCACCTTGGTTAGCCTCTCTTTGAGCTTTGGTCTTGTAGATGCTACCACCCGTCTCGGCTGAGCATCTGGCTTCTGTAGCACCAGCTTCTCAGGTTTCGCCTTGTTTGCTCTTCTAGACAGTAGTTTCATTTTCTCAGCTGCTTGAAGCTTCTTGGCTATCATTTTTTTCACTGCCCTTTTAAGCTTCTTGGTTATCCGTTCCTTCTCTTTCTTCCATAGGAACAAAGATATCATCTCGGACTTTATCTTGTCATAGCTGTCCCAATCAAGCTTATCTTGCCCGTGGTCACCTTCTTTTGCTGCTTCAGCAATACTATCTGACCATATCCGAAGGATCATCTGTCTTGACTTGACGGAAACCATTCGCCTCTCCCATATCTTTCTCAGTGCAGCACTTATTTTGTCTTTGCTCGCTTGTCTGAAATATATCAGCCACATCAGAGTTTTCAGAGCTACATATTTATTATTTTCACATCCATCTTACACAACAGAAAATACCTATGCAATTGACGATGCCCCAGCATTTTCTTCTTAACCTGGGATTGAAAAGGGAAAAAAAAGGAAGAAATCGATTTGAATTTCCCAGAAAGTTAACAATCCATAACTAAGTAGTTTCTGGCAGGTGCAAACGCAGTTTCTTACATGACATCACCTTGGGATCATTCAGTGCCTCGATAGTACGTTGCTTGATGAGCTGCTTGTGCTCTACAAGAAAATGTACATCTCCTCATTCTACTGTAATGACGTACCACACTGTAATGTTGTACAACTAAATTACCGAGGTAGGCAAGAGCAAGGGCATACCTATGCTTAATTTCCTTCCTTTTGTCCAGGGAGCCTTCCCCTTGTTTGCAGCACCAATCTTCCGTCTCCTTTCGATTTCCTTATCCGACAAACCAGTGAGATAAGCATCAACTTCCATATTCGATGGCTGGAGAGGTTGATTGTCTCGCACTTGCTCCATCAAGTCAGTCGATGGTTGCGCTCTTGAAAACTGGAGTGGGTCAGAAGAACAATGGCGTTCATCGATGCTGCTGCCGGACAGCCGTCTGCAAGCCTGTACTCTGAAGGATAACCGGGGCAAAACAAACTCTCGATACCGAGTTGATCGATCAGTCTTTTTCTCCGGTGCAGTCGGCTCCAACGACAACGGCACACGGCACTTGTAACGCACGGGCTTGACTCTGTGATATGTGATAGCACCGCATTCAAATGCCACGGAAGGCACGGGCACCTTGCATGTGTACAGTTCGATTCAGTATTTTTCATCACCGGAAAAACCGAACTGATATCAAGATAAATATCTACAGGTGAAGTGCGGAGCAGTCAACGGAAACCACGCGCCTGGACGGAACAGTCTGAGATACTTAGTAGTACAGATATGAATCGAAACAGCGAGAGAGTGGTGAGTTTGTGGAGCATAACCTAGGGCAATGCCCGGCGGCCGCCGCCGCCATGGTTCCTGAGCGAATGTGCGCCACCCCGCGGCGGTTTCCTGGGGCGGGGGGAGGTGGGGAACCAGCGCTGGACGACACAGATCGAATCGGGGGAGAGAGGGAGTGGGAGACGTGAGGAACTCACCGGCGGTGGGCAGCGGCCGGAGCCTGAGGCGAGGGAGACGACGACGGGCTCTCTCTCTGGCGGAGTGGATTGGATAGCCCGCCGTTGCTCTCGGACGACGGGTTGGGCTTGGAGTGGGCCTTCTCGATCGGACGCTGGGCCATGAGCTCCTCCCGGGAGCCAGCCCTTCATATATTACCGACCACGCTCGCTTCATCCATCGCTGAGCAAACTGATTCACTAGAGGGTGTGTTCGGTTCTGGAATTCCACGGAACGGAATGGAACCGTTCCATTCCTAGGAGGCGTTCTCGTGTTCGGTTTTGGCACGGAACCAACCCGTGTCTCAAAAGGACATATTCGCCGAAGATGCGGAATCCACCCGTCCGGCCGAATCGGCCGGATGAGGTGGAATGGGTGGCTGTCACGTCTAATCCTTCCCTCCCCCACTGCTAACCCCTCTCTCTCCCGTGGGTGCCGTCCTCCCTACTCGCCGCCGGCGCGGCCCTCCTCCCTGCTCGCCGAGGCGCTGCCCTCCTCCCTGCTCGCCGAGGCGGCGGCCCTCCTCCCTGCTCGCCGAGGCGCGGCCCTCCTCCCTGCTTCGTCGAGGCGCGACCCTCCTCCCTGCTTCGTCGAGCCGGCCGGCCAGGAGAAGGCGCGGCGGCCCGAGGCGCGGGCCAGCCAGCCCGAGCCCAGACGCGGCAGCGCGGCCATGCGGCCCGAGGCGCGGCGGCCATGCTCGCCCAGGCGCGGCGGCCATGCGGCCCGAGGCGCGGGCCAGCCAGCCGAAGGTGCGGCGGCCATGCGGCCCGAGCAGGGAAGGCGGCGGAGGTCGTCGGCCAGGCGCGGCGGCGGCGGCCTCGGCCAGGCGCGGGGGCGGCCAGCCGGCCGGCTGCCTCGGCCAAATCCTCTCCCATGATTTGGGGGAATAATTAGATTACTAAATGTTTAGACAAAATTAGGCTCTAATTAATTGATGATTGATTTAATTTGATTCCATTCCATTCTACACTTTCCAAATTCAACCGAACGCAGGAATCGGATCGTTCTATTCTGATAGAATGGAATGGAATCGAATCATTCCATTCCATTCCACTCGGTCCAAAAACCGAACAGACCCTAGAAGTCTAGAACGGCCTGAATTTATCATGTTAGTTTGCGTTGCAGCAAGTGTGGGCATGCATCAGTTGTTTCCAGAAGTTTGTTCAAACTGGTAGTTAGACCTGTAAGCATTAATCTTCTTTCCTTTGATGCTATTTACAGCTGTGCATGGAAATCTGAGGTGTGGCATCTGGGAACTTCATTCATCCGAACCTGTTGTAGCAGCCGATCCATCCTCGTACTTGTAGAGGTGCACCTCAAAGTTCGAGTCCTCGAGTCTTTTTCTCTGGTGCAGTCGGCTCCAACGACGACAACACACAGGCACACGGCACTTGTACTACTAGTATCTCAGACTGTTCCGTCCAGGTGCGTGGTTTCCGGTAGCCACACACCTGGAAGGAACAGTATAAGACTAGTAGTACAGATATGAATCGAAACAACGAGAGAGTGGTGAATTTGTGGAGCATAACCTAGCGCAATGCCCGGCCGCCGCCGCCATGGTTCCTGCGCGAATGTATGCCACCCGGTGGCGGTTTCCTGTGGCCGGGGGAGATGGTGATCCAGCACTGGACGACACAGATCGAATCGGGGGAGAGAAAGACGTGAGGAACTCAGCGGCGGCGGCAGTGGACGGAGCCTCAAGCCTGGGGGATTTGATAGCTGCTCTTGGACGACGGGTTGGGCCTGCAGTGGGCCCTCTCGCTTGGGCGCTGGGCCATGAGCTCCTCTCGGGAGCCAACCCTTCTCCCATACCGACCACGCTCGCTTCGCGTCGCCGAGGGAGGGAGGACTCGCGGGTGAGTGGTGACCACCACCGCAACTGCCGGTGCCGCTGCCGGCGAGCGACGTCTGTGGTTGCTCCCTTCTCGGTTAGTCCCCGCCTCGCACGAAAAAGAAGTTGCTCATGCGTAAGGACGCCCATGCGCAATATGGGCCGTCGGATTCAGCGATCCGACGGCCAGGATTTATCGTTGACCTCCGACGGCCCAGATTGCGCATGGGCGCCCTTACGCATGAGCAAAATCCACGTTTCGCCTCGCTCCAGTCCCTACCCGCATCCTAATCCTAAAGTTTTGTGGCGAGCGCTGGCTAACATTTCACCCAACTCGCTCGGGCACGCGCAGGCATACGCCGTCCTCCCTACTCTCCACTCGTACGACCGCTGCCCCTCCACTCTCCCGCCCTCCCGCGTCCGTAAGTTTGAGAAAGCACGCTCAATGGGAATCCATCAACGAGCAATGCCATTAAAGTTAATGACTAACAGGAAGTCTTGCTGAGAAAGCATATACTTCTACTACCCAAGAGATCATATATGAATTTTCAAATAATGGAAGACTTGTTCAAAGGATCACTTAAGTCTCACCGCAAAAAAAAAAAATCTCACTGCCTCCAATCATTTTAACTAAGAATTATCTGGCTATGCCATATTTTACAAATAAAACTTTCTATAAGTAACAAATGGAGCCCGGCAGAACACATTCATCCATCCAATAGTGCTATTGCTTCCTAGTGAAATACTCCGTTCCAAAGATAGATAAGCCAAATAGCCAATGTATGGTGTCCCTTTTTATATAAATTACTTCTTCATAGGCAAGATTTTCGGGAGGAGCAAGTACTTTCATCCTTCCATCGTCGCCTTGCAAAAAGGAAAAATATAAGCAACAGGGAAGCAGGCAAAATTTTCAAACACTCCATTGCTGAATTGCACCATTTTCTCCATCAGTTTCAACTTGATCGTATGATTCTGCATCTGCGCTCTACAGTCTTCCAATTTTGCAATTGAGATGGATATGGAGCTTTAGTACTAGTCCATTATTACAACTCTGAGGTGTCTTGAATCGTAAAGATGATAAACACACAAGGAAATTGCAGCAAATCCATATTTTGCGGGGGATATGGAGATTGTGCAGACTTTGGTATCTTTTCCATTATGAAGGCAGGCAGCTTTATCAGTCCTGTTAGAAGATGTCTGTTTTCTTAAAACCCAGAACATTATCGGCATGTGGCACTTGATTCATGTAAGTTGACTGTGCCAATTGAAATAGCATCGAATCTAACATTATAATGTTATTAACTGAGCAGAAATCACTTTATCAGTCTGCTACTTGTGGTGCCCTTGCAGGATTAAAAACAGCCCGTCAAAAACTTGTCAACCATCTTCCAACAAAAGCAAAAGAACATGGCATCTTAATATGCTACTACTATTAAGCCAGCCACATACACAGACTTAGTAAATGGTGGTAGAACATGAGGTTGACATGATTGAGAACTTGAGGCTGTAGGTTTGAAGCCTCACTACACATGCATAATATCAATCTACTATACCTTTCTAAAGAATATTACCATCAATATCAGTATATCTCTACTAATATAAAAAGAGCCAGTAAGGCAGATCCAATCAATCTTAGCCGTATACAAACGAGATCCAACGACCCAGAGCCACCAAACGCGTTTAACACAACGGTAAAAAAAAACCCGCTCCAAACAATGCCTCTCTCTTCTCCAATCGCCACCCACGCTGCCAAGCACGTCCTCCACTCTCCACACCGCATCCCTCCATGGCTCCGCGCCTCGCGAAGCGCACCAGACGCCGACGCGCCCCTCGTGAGACTCAGCAACTGCCGACGCCGACGCATCACCTTGCTGGCCGCCGTCCCCATGTCGTCACATAATCTGCTTCGACTCCCTCCGTCCGTCACCGTAATCCCTGATCTGATGATCTCCTGGCGGACTAGAAGTCGATTAACACGACTGGGGCGCCGCCACCGCGCCGATTATCCGCGTGGGCACTGATTCTCCCATCTAGGCTCGCCCAATAAGAAGGGCATCAGCCCGGGGCCACGACGGGCCGAGCACCTCCAATTCTATCGAGGAAATCCCCTCCGTGTGCAACAAACCACCATCAATCTTGATTCACGTAAGGAAAGTTTTAGACATTCATTGTATTGACCTGTGATTTATGGAGCTTCTGTATATTCCAACAATGTTGTCCAAGCAGGATCATGCGGACACATGGCATAGAGGAGTGGATGAGATGAGAACGGCCTTTGTTCCGGCGAGTTCACCCACACAGTGTTCTTGCTCCTGCGGGCGCTCTTGAAAGTAAGTACTCTAATAAAACTTAGTTCAGACTTCTATGTCTTAAAGGGGCTAAAAGGTTAGTAGTAGCATTAAGAATTGATACCAACTGGTCTCTCAAATCAGGTTTGATTGCAAATCGATCAAGTGTAGTTTTTCCCGATCCTTTGTGGACATGTCCTCACATACTCAGATATTTTATAAAATGTCTCTACAGGCTAGAGTTAACAATGGATTTGTTCAGTATGATATTCTCAATGACTCAACCAAGAATTGTCATTCGAAATTATATACGTCTACAATATTGTTACTTCTGTATATATTTGAAAATCATAGTACATAGAGTGCAATGACAGTTGCAGTGAAGTACATGTTGGAGATATGCCCTAGAGGCAATTAATAAAGTGATTTTATTTGTCATATCTCTTATTGTTCATAATACGTTTTAATACCATGCTGTAACTGTATTACTCGGAAACATAATACACGTGTGGTATAGAAACAACCAGGTCCCTAGTAGCCTCTACTTGACTAGTTCGTTGTGTAACAGATGATCAAGGTTTCCTGATCATGGGCATTAACCGGTTAACAACGGAGTCATATCATTGGGTGAATGATTTGATGGACATACCCAAAATATATATAGAAACGTAGTTTCAGATCTTGGACCGTGAGATTATATCAAGTCGCTGCTTCTGAAAGATACGGCTGATCGCACCTAACGTCATGTCTCATACGCACGACAATAAGGGTGACACCTTCGGGTATTGGAAGGAAGTAGTCGGGGCGAGTAATCAATAGCGGGAATTGCCAATCCGCATAGCAGGATAGATACTCTGGGCCCACTCGGTGAGATTACATCTAATGAGCTTGCAAGCATGTGACTAGGTCACGGGGATGTAACATCACAGACGAGAGAAGATAGATTGTCAAGGATGAGGTCAAGCTCGGTAAAATGTGATACCGGAGAACGACACTCGACAATCTAAGTATCACCAGGCAAGAGATTGAAACTGGACGTCTACAGGTTCAAACGAATAAAGAGACATTCGTGGACACACAGGGGCTATCATGGATATCCAGATTCCGCTGTTAGTCGATTGATCGGAGAGAGAGTCTCGATCATGTCTGGAGTGATCCCGAACCGTGGGGTAACACACTTAAGGGTGGGTGACGATTAGATTGGATTTAGAGAGAATGAGAAACAGGAACTCCGGAAGTGTTCCGGTAATTGTCCGATGATTGATCGGAGGCCACGAAATATGTTTCGGGGTCCGAATGAATTAAATAATATGTATCTAATATTAATAAGTGTTATTAATGATTAAATACATGTTTTATTTAATTAATTTCGAATTTAAAAGGCATTAAAAGTTAAATGGGCCTTAGAGGCCCATTCGGGGAAAAAGAAAATAAAAGGGAAAAAGGAAAAAGGGGGGCTGCCACCCTAGTGGGCCACATGGGGCCCACTAGGGCAGCCGCACCCCCCCTGGCCGGCGCACCCCCCATGTGGGAATAGTCCCACATGGGGGAGCCAAGGGGTTGGCCTCCCTCCCTCTCCTTTATATAGGAGTGCCCCCATGCCTTGAAAATTGCCCATCTCCTCTCTTCTTCTCTCCTACCTTGAACGGGGTTCCGATTCTGGAGCTTCGTACGAGGAGAGAAGTCTCTCTTAGTTTGCACACCGCCGTGCTGCTAGATCCACTCTTCCACTTCCGCTGCTCTGCTGGATCTGGAGCCCGGAGGTCGTCATCCACACCGTACGTGTGTGGAACCGCGAGGCGCCATCGTTTGGCGCTGGGAGCTGTCTACTTCCACTACACGACCTTGAGGTCGGCTACGTCGTCTTCATCGTCAACGTTCGTGCGGGACGTGATCCCGCTTTCGGTCTACAAGGGTATGTATTCCGTTCTCCTTCCGTATAGTATATCTGCATAGAATAGATCTTGGCTAGTTTATGGTTATCGTTGCTAGGAAATTTTTGTTTTCTGCCTACGATTCCCAACAGTGGTATCAGAGCCGATCTATGCGTAGATATATCTGTACGGTTAGAACACATGTTGAATGTGGGCATCGATTCTACATTTGTTACCCTCTAGCGTGTACTTGTTTATATCGCGGCATTGTGGGATGAAGCGGCCCGGACCGACTTTACGCGTACTCTTACGCGAGACTGGTTCCACACCTGACATATGGCTTGTACCGTATATGTGGCTGGCGGGTGTCTGTATCTCCTACAATAGTTGATATCGCATTTACAATGGAGGGCCCCGAAAGGGGTGTAATAGAGACAATTGTCTTATCGCTGTTGTGGTTGTTTTCGTAGGTAAGAAACGGTTCTTGTGCGGAAGCCCTAGCAGCCACGTAAAACATGCAAAAGATAAAGTAGAAGCGTCTAACTTTATTTTGCAGGGGCAATGTGATATGGTCAAGGTAGGTTTATTAAATTGTTTATAAACTGTTGGCGCGAAGGAGACCATCGGCGCGGAGAAGACCATATCATGTCGCATTACATTTCATATTAGATGTTATGTAGATTGTGTGCATCTTATATTGTGTATATATATATATGTCTATATATTAGTTACACGGCGGTAGTAATATAAGATGATCCCTCCCAAAATTCCGATAATAGTGTTCTCCCTCTGTCGTGCACCACCAATAAAGTTCTACGTTACGGGGTACGTCGTTTGGGGTTTCGATCCCGTTCGTCTACACTCGTCTCTTCGTTCGCATACAGTGGGTGTAAGCCACGTTGCACACGCAAATACGGCAAAGGGTGTTATGGCGAGCCTAGCATATACCAGTATATGGCCTCGGAACACAAGTACCGAAAGGTTAAGCACGAGTCACATACGGTGATGTGATTGATATACGATGTCTACCTTTGAAGTTATGCTATTCGCCTGATCGATGGGGGTAGCGTAATGGATGGGGATTGTGTAATCACTAAGACGATGAGAGGGATACTCGTCTTGAGTGGGAGTTCTGGTAGTTTTAATTTTGCTAAAACTTGAACCCATATTTTATTATGAACAAACGTCTTATGTTTTGCAAATTCCATTGTAGATGTCTCGCCCCACCTTTAACCTTGGCCTGTTCCTTGAGAAAGAAAAGCTTAAGACCAATGGGTCGAACTTCATGTCCTGGTTCCGCAACCTGAGGATCCTCCTCACTCCCCACAAGGTGGCTTACGTCATTGAAGCCGCCCTAGGTGACCCTCCTGCAGACGACGCCTCCGATGACGAGAAGAAGGTCTATCAGACCAAGTCGGAGGATTCCTCCTTTGTCCAGAGTGGCATGCTCTACGCCATGGAAGCCGACCTGCAAAAGCGCTTTGAGAAGATGAGTGCTTTTGAGATAATTTCTGATCTCAAGGCTGTCTTTGCGCCGCAGGCTAAGGCTGAGAGGTATGAAGCTTCTGAGCTTTTCTTCTCAGCCAAGATGGAAGAGCATAGCAGTGTGAGCGAGCACGTGGTCAAAATGTCTGGCTACGTTCAACGCCTGAACGCTCTGGAATGCAAGATTCCTGATGAGCTGGCGATTGATAGGGTGCTGCAATCGTTGCCTCCTAGCTACAAAGGCTTCGTCATGAACTATAACATGCAGGGCATGGCTAAGTCCCTGTCTGAGGTGTTCGTGATGCTCAAGACTGCTGAGGTGGAAATCAAGAAGGAGCACACGCTGTTGATGGTCAACAAGACCGTCGATTTTAAGAAATCTGGCGGCAAGGGAAGGAAGAACTGGAAGTCTAGGAAGGATGGCAAACACGTTGCCAAATCCAAGGCTAACAAACCTGGTCCCAAACCTGGCGTGGAATGCTTCTACTGCAAGGGAGATGGTCACTGGAAGCGCAACTGCCCCAAGTACCTGGAAGACAAGAAGGCCGGCAAGATTGTCGGGAGAGATAAAGGTATATTTGATATACATGTTATTGATGTGTACCTTACATGCGCCCGTAGTAATACCTGGGTATTTGATACCGGCTCTGTTGCTCATATTTGTAACTCACAGGTGGAGTTGCGGAATAGTCGGCGCCTGGCAAAGGACGAGGTGACGATGCGCGTCGGCAATGGATCAAGAGTTGACGTGATGGCCGTCGGCACGCTCCCTCTACATCTACCTTCGGGATTAGTTTTGGTTTTAAATAAGTGTTATTTTGTGCCATCTCTGAGTGTAAACATTATAAGTGGTTCTTGCTTGTTGCAAGACGGATATTCATTCAATTCAGTATCAAATGGTTGTGCTATTTCGATGAATGATATCTTTTATGTTGATGCTCCTGTGAATAATGGTTTATTCTTGTTGAATCTCGATCGTAGTACACATATCCATAACATAGATGCCAAAAGGATTAGACTTAGTGATGATACCGCCATGTATATGTGGCATTGCCGACTTGGTCATATTGGTGTAAAGCGCATGAAGAAACTCCACTCAGCTGGACTTTTGGAGTCATTAGATTTTGGATCTCTTGACACTTGCGAACCATGCCTCATGGGCAAGATGACTAGGTCACCGTTCAATGGTTTCGTTGAACGTGCGTCGGAATTATTGGGAGTTATACATACAGATGTGTGCGGCCCAATGAGCGTATCAACGCGCAATGGTTATCGTTACTTTGTAACCTTCACTGATGACTTGAGTAGATACGGGTATATCTACTTAATGAAACACAAGTCAGAAACTTTTGAAAAGTTCAAAGAATTTCAAAGTGAGGTTGAAAATCAACTTAACAAGAAAATAAAGCACCTCCGATCCGATCGTGGTGGCGAATATTTGAGTTTTGAGTTTGGCACACATCTGAAGGCCTGTGGAATTGTGCCACAGCTTACGCCTGCCGGAACACCACAACGCAACGGCGTGTCCGAGCGACGTAATCGTACTTTATTAGATAGCGTACGGTCTATGATGTCTCTTACCGATTTGCCCGTATCGTTTTGGGGATATGCGTTAGAAACAGCCGCATTCATTTTAAATAGGGCTCCATCTAAATCCGTGGAAACGACACCGTATGAGGTATGGCATGGTGCGAAACCTAAGCTGTCGTTCCTGAAAGTTTGGGGTTGTGAGGCTTATGTCAAGAAATTGCAGCCTGACAAACTAGAACCAAAATCGGAAAAGGTCGTCTTTGTAGGGTATCCACGGGAAACCATAGGGTACACCTTCTACCACCAAGCCGAGGGCAAAACGTTTGTCGCTAGAAACGGCACCTTTCTCGAGAAGGAGTTTCTCGCTAAAGGAGTAAGTGGGAGGAAAATAGACCTCGACGAGATAGTTGATCCTGAACTCGAAATACCGAGTGGCGCAACGGAAACAGTTCCTGAACCGTCCTTCATAACAGATGAAGTGGGAGAAAATGTCGAGGAGGCTATTGTACCTCGTAGGTCTGGAAGAACCCGTACTTCTCCTGAGTGGTACGGTAATCTTGTTTGCACCGTCATGTTAATTGAACAAGACGAACCTACAAATTACAAAGAGGCGATGGAAGGACCCGAGTCCGAGAAATGGCTTGAGGCCATGAAATCCGAAATAGAATCCATGTATGACAACAAAGTATGGACTTTGGTGGAGATTCCCGAAGGGCGCAAGGCTCGAGAATAAATGGATCTTTAAGAAGAAGACTGATGCTGACGGTAATGTGACCGTCTATAAGGCTCGGCTTGTCGCAAAAGGTTTCCGACAAGTTCATGGAATTGACTACGATGAAACGTTTTCACCGGTAGCGATGCTAAAGTCTATTCGGGTTTTGCTAGCAACAGCTGCATATCATGATTATGAGATATGGCAGATGGATGTCAAAACAGCGTTCCTAAATGGCAACATTGAGGAAGAGTTGTATATGGTACAACCTGAAGGTTTTGTCAGTCCAGGAAATGTTGGCAAGGTATGCAAACTTCAGCGTTCCATTTATGGACTGAAGCAGGCATCTCGGAGCTGGAATCTTCGCTTTGATGAGGTGATCAAAGGTTTTGGATTTGTCCAAAATTTGGAAGAGACCTGCATTTATAAGAAAATGAGTGGGAGCTCAGTTGCATTCCTAGTTCTATATGTGGATGATATATTACTAATTGGGAATGATGTGGAACTTCTGAAAAGCGTGAAGGAATATTTAAACAGTAAATTTTCAATGAAGGACTTAGGAGAAGCTGCATACGTATTAGGCATTAAGATCTATCGTGATAGACCCAGGCGCCTACTAGCGTTATGTCAAAGTACTTACCTTGATAAGATATTGAAGAAGTTCAATATGCATTTGGCAAAGAAGGGTCTTGTGCCAGTTGTCAAGGGAAAAACATTGAGCATGGCTCAGTGTCCACGGACGGCTCTTGAAAAAGCTGAGGTGGATGGCACTCGATATGCTTCGGCTATAGGATCGATCATGTATGCCATGTTAAGTACTCGACCCGATGTGGCATTGGCTCTTAGTCTGACGAGTCGATTCCAGAGTAATCCTGGCAAGGATCATTGGATAGCTGTTAAGAACATACTGAAGTATCTTAAGTATACCAAGGACATGTTTCTTGTTTATGGAGGCTGTGAAGAGGAACTTGGCGTAACAGGTTACGTTGATGCAAGTTTCTGCACAGATCCCGATGACTCGAAATCGCAAACAGGCTATGTGTTTAAGGTGAACGGAGGCGCTGTGAGCTGGAGAAGTGGGAAGCAACCCATAGTCGCCCAATCTACAATGGAATCGGAGTATATTGCTGCAACGGATGCTGCAAATGAAGCTGTTTGGCTCAGGAAGTTCATCATCGAACTTGGAGTGTTCCCCAGTGCGCGAGACCCTGTGATTATCTTCTGCGACAACACAGGGGCCATTGCCAACGTGAAGGAACCAAGGTCTCACTCCACCGCCAAACATATTCTCCGACGCTTCCATGTCATATGACAGTACGTCAAGGGAGGCGATGTAAAGATTTGCAAAATACACACGGACCTGAATGTTGCAGATCCGTTGACGAAACCTCTTCCACGAGACAAGCATGAAGAACACCGCAATGCTATTGGTGTCAAGCTTTTACCAAGTTGTAAACTAGATTAATTTGTACTCTAGTGCAAGTGGGAGACTGTTGGAGATATGCCCTAGAGGCAATTAATAAAGTGATTTTATTTGTCATATCTCTTATTGTTCATAATACGTTTTAATACCATGCTATAACTGTATTACTCGGAAACATAATACACGTGTGGTATAGAAACAACCAGGTCCCTAGTAGCCTCTACTTGACTAGTTCGTTGTGTAACAGATGATCAAGATTTCCTGATCATGGGCATTAACTGGTTAACAACGGAGTCATATCATTGGGCCAATCCGCATAGCAGGATAGATACTCTGGGCCCACTCGGTGAGATTACATCTAATGAGCTTGCAAGCATGTGACTAGGTCACGGGGATGTAACATCACAGACGAGAGAAGATAGATTGTCAAGGATGAGGTCAAGCTCGGTAAAATGTGATACCGGAGAATGACACTCGACAATCTAAGTATCACCAGGCAAGAGATTGAAACTGGACGTCTAAAGGTTCAAACGAATAAAGAGACATTCGTGGACACACAGGGGCTATCATGGATATCCAGATTCCGCTGTTAGTCGATTGATCGGAGAGAGAGTCTCGATCATGTCTGGAGTGATCCCGAACTGTGGGGTAACACACTTAAGGGTGGGTGACGATTAGATTGGATTTAGAGAGAATGAGAAACAGGAACTCCGGAAGTGTTCCGGTAATTGTCCGATGATTGATCGGAGGCCACGAAATATGTTTCGGGGTCCGAATGAATTAAATAATATGTATCTAATGTTAATAAGTGTTATTAATGATTAAATACATGTTTTATTTAATTAAATTCAAAATTAAAAGGCATTAAAAGCTAAATGGGCCTTAGAGGCCCATTCGGGGAAAAAGAAAATAAAAGGGAAAAAGGAAAAAGGGGGGCTGCCACCCTAGTGGGCCACATGGGGCCCACTAGGGCAGCCGCACCCCCCCTTGGCCGGCGCAGTCCCACATGGGGGAGCCAAGGGGGTTGGCCTCCCTCCCTCTCCTTTATATAGGAGTGCCCCCATGCCTTGAAATTTGCCCATCTCCTCTCTTCTTCTCTCCTACCTTGAACGGGGTTCCGATTCTGGAGCTTCGTACGAGGAGAGAAGTCTCTCTTTAGTTTGCACACCGCCGTGCTGCTAGATCCACTCTACCACTTCCGCTGCTCTGCTGGATCTGGAGCCCGGAGGTCGTCATCCACACCGTACGTGTGTGGAACCGCGAGGCGCCATCGTTTGGCGCTGGGAGCTGTCTACTTCCACTACACGACCTTGAGGTCGGCTACGTCGTCTTTATCGTCAACGTTCGTGCGGGGACGTGATCCCGCTTTCGGTCTACAAGGGTATGTATTCCGTTCTCCTTCCGTATAGTATATCTGCATAGAATAGATCTTGGCTAGTTTCTGGTTATCGTTGCTAGGAAAAATTTTGTTTTCTGCCTACGATTCCCAACAGTACATTGATTTCATGCAGGTAACTGTTTTTTCTACATCATGCAACAAGGTATATACGCCGTTTATGATCTTAGTTCAGCTAGTTCTAAACCCCAAGACCAAGTGCAACTCGAATCCATGTTGTATATGACTTCCATGAGCATTTCTCAGTTTACATTTTTCACTAATTTTTTATTAGTAGATCTTTGATGTTTTCCATATTTATGGTTCTAACTGAACATTTGCAGGTGATCCAAGCTTGCTATTGTATTCCTTGTTGTTCACATGGCTTGAGGCTTTGCCTCTTCAAAAAAATGTGTATTACAAGAAGGTGTCGAATAGATAATCAAGGTATTAAGCTGATCGATCAGTTAGTTCTTTGAGTGCTTCATGAATGTATATTCAATTCTTGGTAGGCATGTTTGGATACAGTATCTACTGAAAACCAGTTCACAATCTATAGTAGTGCTTTTGTACTTATATTCTTAATTGGAATGGTTAGAAAGTACAAGCTAAATATGAGAACTATGACTCCGAAGAATCTGAAATGCCTAAGAAAAGAATTTATAATCCAGCTAGCACCCTAGCAGGGCTGCATGTTCTGTTAATACTTATCCCTCTTTTTATGAAAATGCCAGTTCCAACATACAAAATAACATATGTACGGCTAAACCGAATTTGTGATGCCCTAAGAAGACCATCCTTGAATGCTTTTACACATGCTGGATTTGGATAATTCTCTATTGGAATTTCAGTCCGTATCTTTGTAGCAACCTGGATATCTAGATGTTTGGGTAGGGTCAGGGTCAATACAAAGGAGGCATGGCGTCAACCAAATATATATGAATTTTCTTGCTTAATTTTTTTGGAATCTCCACAACTGAAGTTGTGGAAATTGATTATCAACCATGCAACGAAACTAGATTCAAATGTCTAGGGAATAGAGGTAACATATTTAATCTTTTTTCAAGAAAACGCAAAAAGCTTTTGCGTTTTATTTCATTGAAAAGGGAAGGAGTTGTTGTTACAAAGTTTCTCGCCTAGAGTAGGCGTACAGGGAAAACCAACAAAATTATCAGTGGACGTCCCAGGTCGTCAGGATGAGATCACGCAGTCCTAGGGCGCCAGCTCTGCCCCAAAGTGTAGCTTCCTCTTTGATTCTGGCCACTAGATCAGCAACTGAGGGTCTTGCGCCATCGAAGACGCGGCTGTTGCGTTGTTTCCAGATTAGCCATGGAATCAGAAGGGTAGCGGTGGCGAGTCCCTTGCGCATTGATTTTGGCGTTGTCTGTTTGGCTTGCAGGCTCCAAGAGCGTAAGGGTGTGGCATGATTAGGAGGCTGGCAAGGTAGGCGAAGCCAGGCCAGTATATCGTGCCAGACCTGCTGTGAAAAAGGGCAAGCAGTGAGTAGGTGCTCAATGGTTTCCTCCTCCTGATCACAAAGCAGGCAGCTCTGGTGGTGTTGCAGGCCGTGCCGTCGTAGGCGCTCCGCGGTCCAGCAGCGGTCTTGGTCTGCCAACCAATGGAAGAACTTGACTTTGGGTGGGGCCCAGCATTTCCAAATCATCTTCCAAGTGGCGCTGGCGATCGAGCCGTGGAAAGTGGCGGCGTATCAGGAACTCGCCGTGTAAGTTCCTGACGCGGTCCAATTCCAAATCAGGGCATCTGGCTGGTCTGTCAAGAGCGTGTGCTCGATTGCAATCCAAAGCTGAATGTACTGTCCAATTTCGTGGACGCCGATGGTGCCGATGATGTCGCATGCCCAGTTGTGCTGTTGCAGTCCAGCGGCAACCGTTCTGATCTTGCGCCGGCGTTTAGGCACGCAAGCATAGAGCTGGGGGGCGATTTCGCGGATCGATCTGCCCTGGATCCACCGATCTTCCCAAAACATGGCGGTCTGGCCGTTGCCAACAACCATGTAGGTGGAGGCAAAGAAGAGCGCACGTTCGTCAGCAGGAAACTGCAACTCTAGGCCGCTCCAAGCGCGCGCGGTGTCAGTTCGGCTTAACCATTGCCAGCGAAGCCTAAGCGCAAGGCCAGCACGCTCGATGTCTCTGACGCCCAGGCCGCCGAGGGCGATCGGACGACAAACGCGCCGCCAATTCACATGGCAGTGGCCGCCGTTCGCGCTAGCACGGCCTGCCCAGAGGAATCCGCGGAAGATTCTCTCCAATTGCTTGATGATTTTCTTGGCGGGTGCGTACACCAACAGTTGGTGGATCGGGATGGCGCAGAGGACGGATTTCACAAGTGCGAGCCTGCCGGTTTTGTTCATCAATCCAGCCTTCTAGGTGGGCAGTTGGTCTGCAACGCGCTCGACCACGGCCTGCAGCTGTGCACTGGTGGGGCGTCTGATCAGCAGAGGGATACCCAGGTAAGTCATGGGCAACTCTACGATCGGACAACCGAGCTCACTGGTGATTGCCGTGGCGTCTTCCGGCGTGCAGTGCAGCAATGCGGCGGAGCTCTTGGTGTAGTTGACTAGGAGCCCGGAGGATTGGCCAAAAATCTGCAGGATGGCTTTGACAGCAGCAATCTCGTCAGGTGCAGGGTGGCAGAACAGCACCACGTCGTCAGCATACAGAGACATCGGCGGAATTTGGCGACGCGGGTGCAAGGGCATGAGGATGCCGAGCGAGACCGCGTCGTATCAGCCGGCCCAAGACATCGACGGCGAGGACAAATAGCTGGGGAGATAAAGGGTCCCCTTGCCGTAGTCCTCGGCGATGCCAAATTGGTGGGCCAGGCTCGCCGTTCAGCAGCACTCGAGTGCTCGCAGTTTGCAGCATTCGTGTGATATGGTGTTTTTTCCTATGAAATTTGAAATACTCTGGCTTTATCAAGTTTCCGCAATGTTTTAAGTAGATTTTATTTAGAAACCTTTGATTGCTGAATGATGCATCCTTAGACTCATAGTCATCAACGTTCTTCTTAGACATTCACATTCATCTTATTCAGTTGTATATGTTCAGCTGCAGGTTTTATTTTTGAATTAAAAAGTATCGGAATAAACATTGTGAAACCAAGAGACGAATCACAAGTTGTTTGTGTGTGCATTTGAGGTTAGTGATGATCATCATCGGGAGAAAATGATTGTCGAGGGGGTTAAGAAGATGTAAGGAGGTGGAACAAATGGTGAGGGGCAGGTCAATTACGATGTTGTGCTATGACGAAGAAAATGCCGAGCTCAAGATATATTGTTGAATCACCACAAGTGAGAATGTGAAACCAGTGATGTGTTAGATACATTGTTAAGCTGTGAATTCTAGAGTTTTAAGTGTTCTAACCGTGTGTTTAATCAAATTGATCTTTCACATTGGGGAGCTAGCAGTATGTTATATTGCAAAAGATTTTTTCCTGGGAAAACAACTAAATGTTCTGATGTTATTTTGGAAGCTGACTATACACTATGTATTAGAATTTGGCACATATATTTATATAGCCCTGTTTCTTAGTTTCTTTGGTCTGTTACACTCTTATACTCTATCTTGGATATTACATTTCTTATTTATTTATTTTAAATCATTTTTTCATGGAAATTTTGGATTAAAATACAATATGGTCGAAATGGTTTTAAATTTATTGACCAACGAATTTAGTTTTAGATTGGTGGATACGTGCATTGCACGTGCTTGATTACTAGTATTTCTAAAATGAGTCAGCCAAGAACCATAAGGGAGCTAAGGACTTTCCGAGCTCGAGAACGGTGATTTGGAGCTCGGGCTCCATGGAGCCCGTTTTTTTCAAAAAACATTCAAAATTTGAAAACTCATCAAAAAATCTGAAAAAAATCATGCACGTACCTGAGCATGGTACGCACCGCCGTGAATTTTTTCGCACCGAAATGACATCGTATGCGCCCTGTACAAAAATGACAAATTTCTGACAGAAAATTCAAATTTTGGATCTCATTTTCTGTCCGAATTTTGTCATTTTTGCACAGGGTGCATACGATGTCATTTCGGTGCGAAAACATTCACGGCGGTGCGTACCATGCTCAGGTACGTGCATGATTTTTTTCAGATTTTTTTGATGAGTTTTCAAATTTTGAATTTTTTTTGAAAAAAACGGGCTCCATGGAGCCCGAGCTCCAAAAGGACTTTCCGAGCTCAAACCTTGCATTTCTTCAATGATGTTCCTCACGGATCCTTTGCACCACTTCCACGTGTCAAGAACACAAAACAGAAAATCATCAGTCCCAGGCAAATGCCAAGAATGTTAGGTGCATAGTTTAAGGAGCCCATATAGTGTAGGACGCAGGTAACAGGAACACTGAGCAAATGTAGCAGATGGACATACACCGCGCTGATCCAAAGGATGGGCAATCCAAGGAGGGTGCTCAAAACAGAATATGTTCAGATGGTCTTTGCACTTGCAGCCAGCGAAAATGAAATGGCATGGTCCTTTGATAGTGTATACACCCACAGTGCAAGAAGGAAACATCACAATGTTGGCATGAACATAGTTCAGGTTGCTTCTGCAAGTGCCAAGAATTAATCAGAAAAAAGGTGAACTAACTCTACGTTTAGTAGATGAGTCACCGTGTGAGGAAGTGTTGGTATAATTTTTTGAATTGAGTTCTAATAACTTAAGTTTCAATATTTCCAGTGTAACTGATTATTGCAGGAAACTCAGTGATGCATTACCTGGTTGCTAAAGGTGAGGGCAAGGATTTACGCACAACCAAAGTAAAATATGTGAATATAATCAACTATCAAAAAATAATACAGTAACAATTTACAAGTGTATTTTGAAGAATATAGTAACCCATCGTTATAACTCTTTTTACAAATAAACATAAAGAAGCAAACGTTTGGATTGAAGTTTGTAGAAGTAACGCTGAGACAAGAAAGAGAGACATACAACTCCTTTTGAGAGGAATCAACTATACAGTATCAAATGAATGAAGGACTTCCTCCAGAAGAAGTCTAGTCTGCTTGTCCAAGGGCTTCTCCTCGGTATCAGAGTAGGCGACATTGAGCAGATAGAGCTTTCTAGAAGCAACAAAGGCCGCCGTGAAAATCCGCTTCATCCCTCCCCTGGTGCTATCCAGTGAATACTCGATTTCGTACACTGTCAAGCCATCATGACCTGATCTCTCTCCAGTAGAAATCACCTCTGCGGATTTGGTACTTTCCTGAATCAAGAGAAAGGATTCAAACTAACTGCCAATACTAGCACTGAATTTCTCTGTATCCATAAGTTTTAGAAAGCACGCGCAATGGAATCCATCAACGAGCAATGCCATTAAAGTTTATGACTAACAGGAAGTCTGCTGAGAAAGCATATACTTCTACTGCCCGAAAGATCAGATATGAATAATCAAACAATGGAAGACTTGTTCAAAGGGCCACTTAAGTCTCACTGCCTCCGGTCACTTTACCTGAGAATTATCTGGCCATGCCATATTGTACACACAAAACTTTCTGTAAGTAACAAATGGAGCCCGGCAGAACACATTCATCCATCCAATAGTGCTATTGCTACCTAGTGAAATACTCCGTTCCAAAGATAGATAAGCCAAATAGCCAATGTATGGTCTCCCTTTTATATAAATTACTTCTGCATAGGCAAGATTTTCGGCAGGAGCAAGTACTTTCATCCTTCCATCGTTGCCTTGCAAAAAGGAAAATTATAAGCAACAGGGAAGCAGGCAAATTTTACAAACACGCCATTGCTGAATTGCACCATTTTCTTCATCAGTTTCAACTTGATCATATGATTCTGAATCAGCGCTCTACAGTCTTCGATTTTGTGCAGATGGATATGGAGCTTTAGTACTAGTCCATTATTACAACTATGAGGTATCTTGAATCGTAAAGATGATAAACACACAAGGAAATTGCAGCAATTCCATATTTTGCGGGTATATGAAAATTGTGCAGAATTCGGTATTTTTTCCATTATGAAGGCAGGCAGCTTTATCAGTCTTCTGTTAGAAGATGTCTGTTTTCTTGAAACCTAAAACATTATCGGCATGTGGCACTTGATCATGTAAGTTGACTGTGCCCCTTGAAATAGCATCGAATCTAACATTATAATGTTCTTTTTTTTTGGCGAAAACATTATAGTGTTCTTAACTGAGCAAAAATCATTTTGTTAGTCTGCTACTTGTGGTGCCCTGGCAGGATTAAAAAGAGCGTGTTAAAAACTTGTCAACCATCTTCCAACAGAAGCTAAAGAACATGGCATCTTAATATACTACTACTATTAAGCCACCCACATACACAGATTGACAGACTTAGTAAATGGTGGTGGAACATGAGGTTGGCATGGTTGAGAACTTGAGGCTGTAAGTTTGAAGCCTCACTACACATGCATAATATCAATCTACTATACCTTTCTGTAGAATATTACTATCATTGTCAGTATATATTTCTAAAAAAAGTCAGCCAAGAACCATAAGGGAGCTCAGACCTTGCATTTCTTCAATGATGTTCCTCACAGATTCTTTACACCACTTCCACGTGTCAAGAACACAAAACAGATTGATCAGTCTCAGGAGAATGCCCAGAATGTTAGGTGCATAGTTGAAGGAGCCCATATAGTAACAGGAACACTGAGCAAGTGTAGCGGATGAACATACACCACACTGATCCAAAGGATTGACAATCCAAGGAGGAGCTCAAAACAGAATAAGTTCAAATGGTCTTTGCACTTGCAGCCAGCGAAAATGAAATGACATGGTCCCTTGATAGTGTATACACCCACAGTGCAAGAAGGAAACATATCACTATTATCCGGCAAAGGCTGGATGGGCTCCGGTGATGGCGGTGGCGGGGCTACTCCGATCCCCTAGGTCGCCGTCTCTCTCGCTTTTTCCATGGTGATCCCGTCAATCAGAGGAGGATTGTGGGCTCGATCTGGATCTGCGGGGGTAGTGACCGGGGACAGCGGCGTCCTCGCCGGGCGTCCTTGCTCGGGGGGTCGTGGGCGATCGGCAAGACGGCGCTTCTCCCTCAACCACATCCTCCCAGATCCAGCGGCCCTGTGGTGACGCAGAGATCGGCGGGCTATCCTGGCAGCGGCCGGGGTGTGCTTGTGGCTCGGTTCTAGGGCATCATGGGGCTTGGGACTGGAAGTGTTCGGCGGACAAGCCGGTCCGGATCAAGGTGGGCGCGTGATGCTGTCGGTGATTACCGGGCTCTGACGGCGGTTGGAGCCATCGACGGCGGCGTCCGTGGACGTCGTATCCTTGTTGAAGGCGTCGGTGATGCAGGTCGCGTTCCCGCACAGATCGCTCCGGGGGAAACCCTAGACCTGGTTTCCAGGTCCAACGTTGACGACGCAGATCGGCGTTCTCCCTCTTGAGGGCAGCGTGTGGGAGTTGGACCTGACTTGTGGGACTAGTGGCAGCTGGTGGTATTCGCAAGGTGGAGCGGCGTGTCATCATCTGCGTCGACGACGGCGGGTCTTGGCGGCATGGCGCCGCGGAGTATCGGCGACGGATGCGGCCTGTCGAGTATCATGCGGATCTTAACCCTGAAGAGTTCGATGGCGGTGGCTCGATGGTGGTGACGGCTTCTTCAGCATGTGCTTCAGGAGTCTGCTAGACCGGATGACCGCTCTCGTGTCGCCTAGAGGGCGTCTCGGGGTATGCGACTTGTTCCCGGTTCCTAGTTGGTGGGTGGATTTCGCATTTTCATGGCACAAGGCCCTGTTTACATGATTTCACTCATTGTCGGGTTTGTAGGTGTTGCGTGGTGGCTTCGTGTTTTTTGATGTATGTTTCTTTGTCAGACCGTTGTTGAATAAAATAATAAAGAAGCCGTATGCATCTCTTCGATGCAGAGGCTGGGACTCCCCTTTTCTAAAATAAATAAAAAACAATGTTGGCATGAACATAGTTCAGGTTGCTTCTGCAAGTGCCAAGAATTAATCACAAAAAAAGTGAGCTAACTCTATGTTTAGTAGATGAGTCACCATGTGAGAAAGTGTTGGTATAATTTTTCGAATTGAGTTCTAACAACTTAAGTTTCAATATTTCCAGTGTAACTGATTATTGCAGGAAACTCAGTGATGCATTACCTGGTTGCTGAAGGTGAGGGCAAAGGATATACGCGCAACAAAAGTAAAATCTGTGAATATAATCAAACTATGAAAAAGTAAAGGTCCTGGGAAAAAATAATTGTGCACTCGTACAATTAGAATAGAGCCTGCTGAAAGAAACTAATACAGTAACATTTACAAGTGTATTTGAAGAACATAGTAACCCATCGTTATAACTCTTTTTACAAATAAACATAAGCAAACGTTTGGATTGAAGTTTGTAGAAGTACATCTGAGACAAGAAAGAGAGACATACAACTCCTTTTGAGAGGAATCAACTATACAGTATCAAATGAATGAAGGACTTCCTCCAGAACAAGTCTAGTCTGCTTGTCCAAGGGCTTCTCCTCGGTATCAGAGTAGGCGACATTGAGCAGATAGAGCTTTCTAGAAGCAACAAACGCCGCCGAGAAAATCCGCTTCATCCCTCCCCTGGTGCTATCCAATGAATACTCGATTTCGTACACTGTCAAGCCATCATGGCCTGATCTCTCTCCAGTAGAAATCACCTCTGCGGATTTGGTACTTTCCTGAATCAAGAGAAAGGATTCAAACCAACTGCCAATACTAGCACTGAATTTTATCCAAAATATCAGCACTGAATCTTTACCACCGGTGATAATAAACAACAAGAAGAGGAGCTCAGTATGAACTGCTCGTTCGAATACATTAGATGCAATTGCCATCCATAACCACATACAGATAAAGAATTAAAACAAGTAATCAAACAAAAACTCCCTATACTGCACAATAGATAAGCAGTTCATGTAAGTAGGGTACATCAAATAAGACCATTACACAAGTTAACTAAAAAATAACAATACAGCATGGGGCCGGCAAATTGCAATGCCCCCAAACAACACCGAAGTGTTCAGACATTAGTGCATTACCTTTTTCCTCTCCGCCTGCAGAAGCCTGTCCGCGACAAACTGCGGCGTACCAAAATCCGTCAGTGAGGAGAGGCGGACCGGGTTGACGACGACGCCGATGTTGTTAGTCCCCTTCCCCTCCTGCTGAAACAGCGCCGTCGCGCCCGCCTTCTCCACCTTCCCCAACAGCAATACACAGTTCACAGCTCCAATTCACAATCCTAACGCGTCAAAAATGCACAGAGCTTCCTACGCTATTGCATCGCATTGTCGGATGCCTATTTACACTACAGGTTGCAGGCTTGCAGCACCACGTCGCTTCAGTGCTTCGTACCTTGGGCCATGAGGCGGGCTTGAGGAGGGTGAACCCCTGGTCCTGGTCAGTGTACCGATCCAGCTCCAGCATAGGCGTGCCTCCTTCTCCTCCCCCGACCTCTGCCTCCGTCTCCGATGCGGAGGCCACGGGGAGTTGCGGTGACCAGGCGGGGAAAGGGATGGCTGTGAGGAGGAGCGAACCGGCGGAAACGGCCCTCCTGGTTAGGAGCGGGGGAGGGGAGGAGGTGTGGCATTTGGGCGCGATGGTGCGGGGAGGAGGCGGGCGCTTGGTGCGGCCAGCGAGCTTCAGCGGCGGGCCGCGGCGAGGGCAGCCGGCGGGGCCGACGAGTGGCATCGATAAATATCGATTTGAAGTTCTCGCTCGCGGCTATGGCCGCCTCTGCCGCTCCGTTCGCTATCGCCATTTTACGCTGGCTGTGGGCCTGCTAATGGCCTACACTTTTTCCTTAACTGGCATAATACCCGTATTTTGCAACGGGTCAACAAATGGTAAATAAATCTCGTGAAAAAAAGGTTCAGCGGGAATCAGATTTCTCCGGGTTGAGAGTAATCCATCGGTTTTCAATTTTCTCAGCAATAAGGACATGCACAGATTGATAAGACGGTCTTATCTTAGATGTGTCATTGTGTCAACTAATTTAGATATGACAATAAATATATGATGTACCATGGTTGATAAGATGATCTTGTTTTTAGTAACCAGATATCCTAAAAAAGTGGTCAGACACTAAGAGATGATCTCTTAGCTAAGATAAGACAAAGCTTTTTTTTCATTTCTCTCTCCTCCAACTTAGCGGTTATCCTACGTGGTATTGCTAAGATAAGACCATTGTACATGCCCTAAGCGGCACTTCACGGCCTTGCCGGGGCATTTTTATCTCGCCCAATGACACATGTCCAATCCCCGATCGACGGACGTAAACGACCAATCCGATTCACACGGGAAATGGAGTTGGGTGGCAACATAGAAATTCTTATCACCGTCTGTATTCCACACGGAAGTGGCCATGTGTTGCAACGGTTGTAAATAATTCAATATGAGCTCACAAACTTAGAAAATAATATGATGTAATTTCTAGCACTCAAAATATCTTATATTTCACTTTGGTTTTTTGGTTTGTACCATTTGTAATATTTTAGATTCTGCTTCGGATTTTGTTCCCTTAGTTCACTGTACATTAGTCTCGGAATAGGATTAAAAACCGAGCAACTAATTTGCAATCATGTTTATGTGCATCTTGGTTATACAGAAGTACATGATATCATGTATATCATCATGCATAAAATAAATGTAAATTGTAGCTCTTGTTGGCCTCGCTCGGTATTTTAAGGAAAATGAAAACTAAGGAGAAGCGGGGAGGAAGGCTACTGGCTCGTACAGGCAGGCGCCGCTCCGTGGGCTACATGATGTGAAGCGAGTTGGCTCGATAGTTCCACGAAGCGAGAAACGAATTTTCAGAAAGAGGAGCACATAAGAGCTACATCATCTGATGCGGCGATCTATCCGAAGTTCGGAACCATCTAACGCAAGCGGTCGTTCTACTGACCAAATCGACATGAAGGAGGGAGAGGAAAGTATACCTTGGCTTTGACTGATTAAGGATTTCTATCGATCGGATCGTCGCCTCCTTCCATAGAGGGAGAGCTCTTATACATCTCAAAAATATTAATGGTAGGGATGGCACCCGCAGGGTATGGGTAAGGGTATAACTTTTGCCCGTCACCCGTACCCATACCCTTCAGTGGGTATAACTTTTTCCCATACCCTTCACCCGACAGGGTAAAAGGGTACCCGCGGGTAAAAATACCCGCATTTGCAACACAACAAATTGAGTACAAGATAGTCGTAAACAACATCATATAATCATATAACTTTAACCAGCAACACATACTTAGGAATATCAGTATCCCAATATCGTTCGCGGCATCATGCATCGCATGATTGGAAACAAATAGTAGGTACATTAGGTTATTATTATTGTGAGACACACTTGTCACAGATTTAGAAGGGTACATGGGTACGCGGGTATGGGTTATACGAATCCATACCCGTACCCTCTCTGCCCGATGGGTACGAGATTTCCCAATTTACATACCCACGGGTATTTTCCGTCCCCAAACCCTTACACTAATAGGGTTTTTACCCCGCAGGGTACGCGGGTAATGGGTACACATTGCCATCCCTAATTAATGGTATAAACACAGACATTACACACTTGATCAATACTACTTGAGGGGATAAAAAAATGTCGACCATAATCGATCCTAGATCATATACAAGTTACAACATGACTGCACCTGAACTCAAAATTACAAGATTGTGTTCTTGTCATTATCACCTACCTTATAGAAGGGGAAGAACCAGAGGCGAGAGATGAAAGACAGGAGGCTGGCGCGGGATCAGATCTACACAGGCATGACCATTCCTCTCTCTTCCAATTATTGTTAGACATTGACATAGTTCTTGATCAAAAAGACAAAAGAAAAGTGAATAAACTCAGGATTAGCACCTCACCTAGTAGATGGTGGTCTAGGTATTTCGCAGTATGCTGATGATATCATCTTACATTCTTACTTCTAGAGGATGATCTAGTCAATGCCATAAATTTATTGCCTGCCTACATCTTTGTAAAGGGAGCAAAAATATGGTGAAATATTAATAAGCATCATATGTAAGTAATATACTCTACATATATGTGAGGGTAAAAAACATCGTTACTTTTTTTGGTGGCAGGATTGACAGACATGACAAGGAAGTGGGTGGTAGGTTTATTTTGCAGTTTATTCATCTATAGTGCTCAACTTAATGTAATTGAAAAGTATTTGGTACCTGCAACACACTTGCAAGCTATGAGGCCTGTTGATTTTCAATGACAAATTGTAAAAACCAGACTTGATCTGATCTTTTCCTGATTTTACTTGTTCACTCTTTGCAAAAACCTTTTGGATCATGTGTGTGTGTGTATGTAATCTAATCAACTTGTGACACCTTCATATGAAATTTGACAAGCTGGTAGTTTGGAACTTTAGTCGAGTGGGAAGAAAGGTATGTAGCGTCAATCGATCTACGTTCTGTTGCGACACATAGTGTTTTGTTCTTATGCACATTGTCAGCTGACGGGCGTTACGCCACAAGGCCCCCAAAATGTGCACCCATCGCTGTAACATCCCATGCCATTCCTCACAATTTTGGAGGCGTCAGATCATGGATCTGCTCGATGGAGAGAATGATGTGGAAGCTGCACGAATCTTCCATACATGGTCCATCCGTTTAGGAACACCAATACGGCTTATAATTATTCTCAAAAACTGAGTGCTGCAATTGATGTGATCGAGGGTTGTGTTGGCAACCACACAAGGTATCTTGATTTGTTCTCATATACTCTCTCAATCGTCTTCTTAAACTGGAAATGATGTAAAATAACTTTTCAGTCAATCCCACCCTCGGTGTAGGACGGTGTGGATGCTAAATCGGCTGACAGATTACCTCCGGTCGTATCTACCTCACACCATTGGGTGAGTATACTGATCTAGCATGTATATATTATTGGGTTGCAGGTAAAACTTTTAAAATTTTCCGTAACCTTGCCGTCAAGATCTATTCTATGAAGATATGCTACACCCCATAATGATAGATCTAGAATACTTACAAACACCATTGTGGAAGATCTTGTGTTTGTCGAAGTAGATGTCGGTGAAGCTTGATGAAGAATCTCACGTCCGCGCCGGGAGGTGAGATTGTTGCCGACCTGTCGTCGATGGACTACTTGCGCAGCCCCGCTCTAGCAGTATCCACACGTACACCGCGCCAACCCGCCAGTTGCGTTCGCCGCCTAGAGCTACTAGCACCGACGAAGAGAGACAGCCTTTCGGTATAGTTTAGGTGGTAGATCTAATCAACTTGATTAGATCTATATGAGAGGATTAGAGATGTCTAATTCTCAACACATGAGATCTACTAGAGAGAGAGAATAGCCACGGAGGCAATATTGTGTGTTCTCCTTGGGGAGAGGGGGGAGTATATAAAGGGGAGAGGGAGAGGTGGTGCGCCGGCCCTAGGAGGCCGGCCGACACCTCCTCCAAGCCTGTTGGGGGAGTCCTTGTCCAACAAGGACTCCCTCCCTTCTCTTTTATCTTTTTGCTTTTCTCTTTATTCCTTTCCTAGTTCAATTAGGACTCTTTTAAATCTCCAATTTAAACAAGGAAGGAGAGGAGGGGACTTGGTGCGGCCGGCCTGGAGGTGGGGCCCATGCGGCCGGCCCACACTAGGTGTGGTGCGGCATGCAGGGCACCCCCCTCTCTCCTCCGGCGCATCCCCCTTCCCGGCAAACCTCCAAAACTTGTCCGGAACCATATACACTCTTTAGATAAAATCGTCGACTCTATCCACCGATGTCGGAAACACTTCCGCGCATCCCGGAACCTCTCATGTTCGCCATATTTCTCTCTCGAGAAATTCTGCCCTATACCGACATTATTTCCCTCTCATGATAACTTCACCGAAACACCTCCGAATTACTCCGGAGTTGTTTCTGTGACATCGGAGGGACTCTGACCTTTTTATCATAACCACAAAACTACAACATTATTCTCTCAATAAAAGGTTGACTCACAGTTTAAGTGTGTGACCCGAAAGGTTCGGTAAACACAAAGAGATGTCCAGGAGGTTACCAGACAATAACCAGCATTGGGACCTAGACGGCCGTACTGGCTCCCGTGTGTTCACGAGTGAATGACAGAACCTGTGTGTTACTCATTACGCTAATTCCCTTACGTACACGATACCAATGATATCTCGAGATTTGAGACAATGTGCTCTAGTGTGATTAAACCCTTTAATCATAACACATATAATTCTCGTACCAATATCATTCTCTTTTCTCATTCCGTATTTTCATTGTCCCGTGATTAATCACGATGTGTCTGGCCAGATGACTGGGTGACAATAATAATACTGAGATGGCCTAGATGATGTATCTCTCCATCGTCTAGAGGAGTAAGTGTCTTTCTTGAATGATCTCTGTTCCAATACATTATTCTAGTCCACACCCAAAAGCCACCGTTATGGTCCCCAGTTACGGCAAGACGTTAGGTGACAATCAAAATATGAATGTCAAATAAGCGGTCACCGGATATTCTCAGGACATAGTAATACAGCTAATGAAAACTAAACATATGATCAATTGCTATCTTCATCGTTGACGATTAGTCTCATAGTAAGATCATACAATGGATCGGTTCAGTACTATTATCATTCCGATAACAAACTCATATAGTTGTGTGACTTATACAAAGTCCATGACCAGGAAAACATGATCATCAAACAACAAGATAGACTAGTCTTAGAGACAAACCAGGAACGCTTTTACTTGTTCGTATCTCTACACCTGTATTGGAGGTTTTCCTCTTGAACACGTTGTATTTGCTATTCAAGTGCCCAATACAGTTATAGCATAAAGACATAAACATTAATAATAAACTTGGAGATAAATAATAACTAAATTATTATTGTCTCTAGGGCATATCTCCAACATATATTACCCAAAAATACTATTTACGACTCTATCTAGCTATCTGACATGATTAGAAGTAGGGAACTTATTTGTACTAAACTTTTTTATTTTTCTGATCTATTATCAGTTTGTATTTTGCATAGTAAAATTAACCGCATACATTAAGAAACAATATTTTTATTGTACGATTCTAACCGCCTATGCTGAAATACATTTGCACTTAAAATGAAGTCAACTTTTGCAAGAAGATGGTTTTGGTTATTTTCCTTTTTGGACACCACCCTTCACAAACAGTTGATTTAGCAAACAGAGGAAAATGAAAAGAACAAAAAGTCACATATCTCTATGGATCAATGTGTGTGATTTAGTTGAATAATAGGTGTATGTATGTCATTTTATTTTATATTCATATCTTTAAAAGTTCTTGACAGGCAGCTGAATGCATATATATCTCTTAAATATCTTGATAGAACTTTCCGGACCACATATTTGACTACCTTAGATAAAGTAATAGAGTAAACAATGTGTCTAGAAGAGTGATGCATGTAGTTTTTGACTTTTCAAGTCAGTATTATAGAAGAACTACAAAGGTGAGACCATTGATTCTCTCATTTAATTGATTGGTTTGTTCTCTTTGCCTACCCATTCCTCACCAAAAAATCAGGAATCAAAATAGAATTAGTCCTGTCTCAGTATGAACAGAAAGGGACGGTATTTCTTAACACCAATTAATTCTATTGATTTTAAAATAAAACGATAGCTCCATGAATTTACTATATTTGTTATCAACGCCCCCTATTTAGAAGAACCAGCTTACATGCGTTGCAACGACTTAAGAAATGATAAATAAATCTCGTGGAAAAAAAGGTTCAATGGGAATCAAAAATTTCTAGATCGGGAGTAATCGCCCATCGGTTTTCAATTTTCTTGGAAATAAGTGGCACGTCGCAGCCCGGGGAATTTTTATCTTGCCCAATGACACATATCCGATCCTCGATAACAGGTGTAAACGACCAATCCGATTCACACGGGGATATGTAAGTGGGTGGACACATAGAAATTCTTTTCACCGTCTGTATTCCACACGGAAGCGCCCATGTGTTGCCGTGGCTGTAAATAATTCAATATGTGCTCACAAACTTAGAAAACAATATGATGTAATTTCTAGCACTCAACATATCTTATATTTCACTTTGATTTTTGGTTTGTACCATTTTTAATATTTTAGGTTCTACCACATGAGGCAGAGCTCTGTTGTTGGTCTCCTGCCTGGAGTGACGCATTTACAGTATAATGTTATACATCTGAAAAAGATGAGTGAATTCCACTGTTTACCCTCTAGTTGTGCATTTGTGACACTACTTACCCCATCTAGTGAAAATTTGTCTAGATTACACTTTTCAGAAATTTTGGACACTTTTTTCTCATGCATACCCGTTGCACATGGGTTGTGACACAAAGAATGCATCAGAGAGATCGGGCCAGGCGGGAAATTAGGCCGCGTTTAGTTAGAGAGGATTAGCGTAGTGCAGTGGCATTGTTAATGTAATTAGTGAGAAGTGTGACACCAGGCACCACAAATTCTCCTTAGTAGTAAAAAATATTAATGGGCTGGGTGAAAGTGAAGCACCCCCCCCCCCCCCCCCCCCCAAAAAACACAAAGAAAATTGCTAGAATTTTTAAAAAATAATATTCCACAGCAACCGCTCGCTCGCGTCCCGCGCACATCCAGAGGTTGCAGGCGACGAGAAGGACTCCGGTGCGACTTCCCGACTCACCGTCCCAAGGTAATTTCTGCCCTTTTTTCGATTTGACACAAGAATAGGATGGGGCCGCCGCTGGATTCGATCCAGGCAGCTTGGGTCGCGCCGCCGGATTCGATCCAAGCAGAGGAGAGGGCGGCGGCCGGATTTGATCCAGGAAGAGGAGAGGGCGGCGGCCGGCGAGCTGGGGTGGTGCTGGGGAAGAAGAGTGGATGAGGAGAGGGCGGCGGCCGGCAAGGGAGCTCGGGGTGGAGCTGGGGAATGGGAGGGGCAGAGGAGAGGGCGGCGGCTGGCGAGGTAGCGTGTGGTCGGCCGGCGAGACAGCTCGGCCGCGAGGGAGCTGGGTGCGTGCGTGCTTTTTTGTGCGGAGATGGATTCCTGCTGCTTGTACGTGCGTGCTGCTTGTGCGTGTTTGCTGCTGCTTGTGTTGTTTACTGCTGTAGGTCGATTCCTGCTGCTGTTTTGCTACTGAAATTTGTCCTTGATTTTGGATAGACACAAAATTATGATGTTGTTTATTTTAGATGGACAATTCAGGGATGAACAACTCACAGATGCAAAGCGATGGATCTTTTCTGGACATGATGAATATGGGTTCCGGTGACATGGATTGGGGTGACACACAACAATATAGCCCTATTGGGGAACAAGTGACGACGCCAAATGAAAATATATCCGTTCAAAAAATAGAGCCCACTAGTGGAGACAGGGCCTACTGTCCCGGCCCGTGAGGGGCTTTAGTCCCAAGCGGGACTAAAGGCCCAACCTTTAGTCCCGGCCCTGTTACCAACCGGGACCAAAGGCCCCCCACGTGGCCGCCGCGGAGCGTGCTGGGGGACAACCCCTTTAGTCCCGGCTCGTATAACGGGCCGCGACTAATGATAATTTTTTTTCTTTTATTTATTTCTTTAGGGTTTATTTGTTTTCTTTTTATTTATTTCTTTCTTCAAAATAGTTTTCATATTTCTACGCTACCACATACCGTACACGTTCGTGCATATATATAAGATAACTTGTCTTACGATCGAGCATACAAATATAAACAATTTTGATAGTTATATGGAGATCACAATTACCGGGACTAGAGCCCATCTATTCGATTACACGGCCGGGGATCATCAGTAGCGCCTATTCACACTAAATTCTCCGGCGTCGTCTACCATCTCTTTCAAAAAAAATCCCGCCAGTTTCTCTGCAATTCCTAGTAGGCGTTGCTCTCGTAGGAGCCGATCCCGCATTCTCTCGAACTATATAAGAAAAGGAGATCAATATGAACATCAATCATGATAACAAAAAGTGACGGTAATAAAATAATGTTGTGAATGTATTGCTTACGTCGAGTCTATAATCATTGTGTTCAGTGGTAAACGTGCGAATGAACTCGCAAACGTAGTATCCACATAGATTCGTCCCCGGTGGCTGCCTCGCGCACTTTACGAGAATAGAATTCAATCAAAATAATAATCTAGCATCATAATTGTATTGAAACTAGAATTAAAGAGATGCGCGGACATATCTCGTACTACTTACCGTGACCGGAGTAAACGTCAGCTTCTCACTAAAGGAACCCGTCACCACACTCCTGAACAGGTTCCAAACCCTGCCCGGCAAAGAAAATGAATTAATGAATGAGTTATTCATTACCTGATATCTCATGAAATCAACGAAGGAGACCGATATAGCGCGGAAATTACCTCTGGAGCATGTCCTGCATGTTGCGGAACTCTTCCAGGTGTCTCTTTAATGGGTCCATGACTTCAACTCTTCCCTTATCAACTTGAATGTCTAGCAGAATCCAGTGGAACCTGCACACGTTTATATATACGTCAGTAACTCATCAATTACACTTAACATCGAGTAAGCAAAAGTGAATGTGTACAACAGAGTAAGACCCTCACTGAAAGTTGTAAGGAAACAGTATGTGGTCACAGAAATTTTGCTCCGTTAGAAACCTTAGAAGGTTTTCCGCCGTCTCGTCGGGTTTCGTCGTTAGCGAATGTATATGTACTTTATCTAGGTCAATGAACCCAACACTATAGATCTTTCTTTTACATTCCCGGATTTTCATTCTGCATAATAGAGTACAAAAGGATATAATGAGGATAATTACATGCAATGAACTGAACAACTGAAAAACTGAACAACTTATATGTAGACAATGAATTCTACAACTTACAGACAATAGCAACTCATGAGAGTTTTGTCGAGGGCGTCGAAATTGTATAACTGGAAGAGTTTTGAAAACTCAACATGGACCTCTTCGGGTCGGAAGAAGTACTCATGTGGGACTTTCGCCACGATCATTGTTCTGCCCCCCCCCCCCTACCACACTCAAGTACCATTCATGCAAATTCCGCATTTGTGTTGGCAGTTGTTCCAACTTCTCTTTGCTGACCAAAGGCTTCCCTGAGACATATGTAGGGACAACATCAGCCTTGGGTAACTTGTCGTCTTGGGAACCTAGCAATTCAGCAACAGTCACACCCATAGCGGCCGCCAACTTCGCAGCTTCTTCCATATCCTGCTGCAGCACCTGGGGAACGTTTTCGGATAACACCTTGAGGGGTGGGATTGATTGTTTGGCCTGTTCTCCGAGCTGGGGAACGTCCCTTCTTTTCCCGCTTGCACTTTTACTTGATTTGCTCCCGCTTGCACTTTTACTTGATTTGCTCTTCTCCACTTCCTTCCGAAGTGTGCGTAGATAGTCATCTGGCAGGAACTTTTACTTGATTTGCTCTTTGTTTCTGAACAGACGTTTCAACCGTGGTATTATAGGAGCATACCACATCACCTTGGCAGGAACCCTCTTCCTGGGTGGCTCGCCCTCAATATCACCAGGGTCATCTTTTCTGATATTATACCGCAATGCAGTGCATACCGGGCATTTATCCATATTCCCGTACTTCTCACCGCGGTAGAGGATGCAGTCATTAGGGCATGCATGTATCTTCTGCACGTCTAATCCTAGAGGGCAGACAAGCTTCTTTGCTTCATACGTGCTGGCGGCAATTCGTTCTTTCTTGGAAGCATCTTCTTCATTAGTACCAGCAACTTTTCAAATGACGAGTCAGTCACACCGGTCTCTGCCTTCCACTTCAGCAATTCCAGTGTGCTACCCAGCTTCTTCTGGCCATCTTCACAAGTTGGGTACAACAATTTGTTGTGGTCCTGTAACATCTGCTCGAACTGCAACCTCTCATTTTCTGTGTCGCAGCCTCGTCTTGCATCAGAAATGACCCGACCAAGATCATCAGCGGGCTCATCTGGTGCCCGTTCTTCACCCTCTTCTTCTTCATTGTCTTCCATTTCGGTATCAGCGTATTCAGGGAACATAGATCGGTAGTTGTCATCATCGTTCTCTTCTTCATCGCCGTCTTCCATCATAACCCCTCTTTCTCCGTGCTTGGTCCAAACATTATAGCCGGACATGAAACCGGACCGAAGCAGGTGGCTCTGAATGACTCTTGAGGAAGTGTGATCCTTCTCATTCCGACATTCAACACATGGACAAATCATAAAGCCATCCCGCCACTTGTTCGCCTGGGCCGCGAGACGAAAAGAACGCACGCCTTCTCTGTAAGCGGCAGAGCGTCGGTCACCGTACATCCATGGATGGCTCATCTGCATCATAGAACTATATATCAAACGCAATCACGATGCTAAAATTAGTACCGCGCGGTCTAAACGAGAAAATAGTTGCTAACATTTTAGGACATTTGGAAACAAAGAGGAGGAAGCTTAAGTGTGGCTCGGGCACCTCATATCATGTTTGTCTTGTGTGAACTCAAGTGGCATCGCTCTAACAGGCATTTCACCGAACACCTCTAGTGCATATGAAGAAGAAAAAAACTAGCACAAACCAACACCACCTCCCACCAGGAAAAAAACAAGAGAGAGGGGAGAGGGGCTGCCATATATATAGGGCCAGACCATTAGTCCCGGTTTGAGATACAAACCGGGACTAAAGGGGGGCACCAGGCCGCAGACCCCTTTAGTCCCGGTTTGAGATACAAACCGGGACTATTGGGCCGTAACGAGCCGGGGCTATTGGGTGCCGTACGCCGAAGCGTTTTCGGGGCGACGTGTCCGAACCATTAGTCGCGGCCCAGGCCGCGGCCGGGACTAATGGCCCGGACGAAAGGCATGTTCTCTACTAGTGGCCGTTGGAAAAAAGCTGTTGAATGGTAGTAATAGGATATTAAAATATAGGAGAGAGAATATAGATGTCGTGGATATAGATGTTCTACTAGAAAACTGGGGACATCCAAAAAGAAATCTTTTTAAATGATCCTCTATATGGAGACTAGTAAACATGCACGTGCGCGCACGTCTCGGCTAATATAAATCTCATTCATAGTTTAGTGAGTTTTTTGTTTAGTAATATATGTCATGACTAAATCTTATAATAATGTGCGAACAACATATAATCCACACATTTTGCATCACTTGGAATTTAGAAAGCATCTCCACTACAATAGTTATTGTTTGCATAAATCATACAATACAAGAGCAGTTCGAATAGATAGTTTAAAAACAAGTTGCAAGTAACAATTACAGAGTATTTATATAATTCAGAAGGCCCATCTCTTTATACGATCAATCTTTTCTCGTTCAAAGATAGGAATATTGTTGATCGCTTCGTTGTGTTGATACTTCAGAATATATACCAGAAACCGCTTCCTCAACTCATAACCATCCTACATATGCATTTTAAACATTTGTTATATAAAATGTTTAAATTGTGCATTTTAAACATTTGTTATATAAAATGTTTAAATTGTAGCAAATAAGCATGGTTGAGAATATTCACCTTGTGCATTTGAAAAGATGACGCTTCATCGTACCATGAGTGCATTAAGTTGAAAACAAGGTAACCAGACAAAGCACTGCATACATATGAATTGTCATGTTAACATTGAAGCACTGAAGTAAGGTTATACTTTCGAAAAACCCTCTTACCCGTCCAAGTTTGTGGGAACAATAGGGACTTTGCGTCCCCATTTGGAGACGTCATCATTCCATTTGGGGTTTGCCAACTGAAGGGCAAGGTTAATCTTCTTGCCAATTTCCATATTTTTAAATACGTGAATCTCCCAAGTCGGTCTCGGAAGCGGGTCTAAAACATACATAAATTTCTTCTTTTGATCGAACACAAACAGTATGAATATGCCAAGAATGTCATAAGGCAAGTAAATCTGTAATGATATGTTTAGAAATAAATCAATCACAGTAATATGAAATAAAACAGTATATATGACTGAAGTAATAAACACTCACTTTGTCACATTCCGATATATGGTACTCTCTACTATTTGGCCAGCTATGAAATAACTGTGATAATCGCTCAAAATCAAGCCTTCCACGACCACTTTGGTCTCGTGTAGAGTGAGACATGGTCTAAAATAATAGAAACATTAGTAATATGAGAAAAACATGTGATAGGTAAATGTAGTAACTTACACAAAATTTTAGATCCATATAATGAGCTGGAATGTCACGAAAAAGGTTGATCTCATGGCATGACAGTATTCGCACGGCCATGTTGAAGCAATCCACGTCCATATATTCCTCAGTATTCAATATTTTCTTTATCTGTCTTAGATTTATACTAATAGGGTATGGCTTGGAGCTCCTAACCCATTCGGTCCTGTGAAAGAGAGAATTTCGTGACCCCAATGATACATGTATAACAACAAAATGAACTGACATGGAAAAAAGGTGACTTACTCCAATGAAGCGACATCATCAACCATGTTGATGAATAAGCACAAGTCATCTATTAAGTCGTCATTTGTTGGTTTGACAAAGGGTGATAGAACAGATGATTCCGATAGAGCTTCATTTTCCGATGATTCCATCAAGTCAGGATTTATTGGATTGACCAATGATGTAGTGACCAATGGTTGTGACAAGAGCTCAAATTTTTGTGATGAGTTTGATTTTTTCAATTTTTTAGGTGGTCTATCCGTGATCACACAATCCTCGGGGTCCGTGTCGGTTTCGTCATCTTTGACAGGTTGATTTCTTAGATCATCATCGTTCAATTCTGAGTCAAATAAAATGACTGCTAATTTTTTCCTAAAATTTGTCATATCAACCTAAAATAAAGTAGCAATCAGAGTTAGTTTTGAGATAATGATACAATACATAAATATCATGACACAGAGCAAAAAAATATACCTGTGTAGGATTGTCAGACAAAATATCTCCTGTGAAGTACTCCATAAAATTTAACATCCAAAGACCACATGATGACCTTCATGATTACAAAAAATTATGATACAAATTTTATTATATGAAATACAAACTATGCAAGAAATCTAAATACTCTTGTAAAATATATTCAAAAACATCAAATAATCATATCAAAATATCTATTTTTTAAACACGCCCGATCAAAAAAATCGGGCAGTAAGCGGACACGACGGATCGGAAAAAGAAAAAGGAAACCGGACAGCCCCACACTCGCTTTCCTCGTCTTCAATCTACACTCTCTTATGTTCAAAAAAAAAAAAATCTACACTCTCTCACCTTCCACCGCCCCGAGACGACCCCGACCTGTCCCTGCTCTCCGGCGAGCCCGACCTGTCCCTGCTCTCCGGCGAGCCCGACCTCGCGGCGGCCATCCTCGCCCGCCTCGGCCGCTCGCAGCGGGATGTGGATCCAGCGCCTCTGCCCATGGCCTACTTCGCGGAACGCCCATGGCCTACTTCGCGGCAGCGGCCGCCACGCCCATGGCCTACTTCGCGGCAGCGGCCGCCGCGCTCTCCCAGCTCGCGCGGACGGGGGCCGTGGACGCAGACCGCCTCGTCGTCGGCGCGCTCCTCGCGTTCCTCTCCTCGGCGGTGTCCGCGCTCCCTTCCGCCGTCGCGGGCGCCCGCGGCCGCCAGGTCGCCCCTCCCCTTGGCATCCACTGCCGGCGACCGGCGTACTCCCCTACTCCGGCCCCCTCGTCGAGTTTGTTCGCTGAAGAGCCCGATGAGGCACTGCGGCATGCTCTTCTTCGGCGTCCAGTCCAGGTCAGGCTCGATTCTCCACAGATGCAAACACCAATTTTTGGGGAAATCAATTGCCAGTGTGTGTACTAACTACGACAAGCTGTTTTTGTTGTCTGAATTTTTAACTGGGTGCAGGAGCGTAGAATTTCACCTTCTCAGGCTGTTCAGATTCAGAGATCGATTCGGTCAGTCGGTGATGCGGCTCATGTAACGGGTGCATGCTAGGGATTATCTGTGGCGGGCACATCTCAACTGTATTGAATTTGTGGACAGCCTGAAGCAATATCAGTGAGTACTCTAAATAAAATGACAGCTCCTTGCATATGTATTGGGTGAGAGAGGCAGAGAGCAGATCTTGGTTGGGAAAAGGGAACTATTAGCATAGGTTCATTTGTTTTTCATTGGTGTTCATGGATATCCAATTTTGTATTTCATTGTGCTTGCATCTCTTTATATAGATAGGAGCATAGTTGAGCTCCATTAAGTGGGTACATAGAAAAAACACATAATATTTTTAACTTTTGAGGTATGAGGATTACCCATCTGTCTGCAGTCCGTTCTTTATACACTCTTCCCATTTCCATGTTGAGACGTGTAGATCCTTCCACTTGTCAGATTTTAGTTCCATGCGGTGCAATGCATATCTGAATATATTTTCCAGTCCTTCCAGCTGTTGGACGAATAAATAACAAAATATTAGCATGAGAAGCGAAGAAAAACACTTAATCTTGTTATGAAAAGATGGGGCTGTGGGACTAATGACTAACCATGGCAGTGAGGTCTTTGCGTTGCATTCTTGAGCCTAGTGAGTCGAGTACTTGAAATACCGAATATTTTCTCTGAAATATTTGGCATCCTCATCATCTTGACTTGCCCACAACCTTTTCAACTCATCTGGAACCTCAGGGGTGCATATATGGACTTTTCCTTTTCTACAACAAAATGCAGGCCCCTCGTACTGAAACCGCAAAGCTTCACAGTGCCGGCAGTCGGGTACTTTTTTCAGAACATGGTGTTTTTTAGGTAGGTTCCGGTAAACGACCTCATCGACCTCATCATGTCCTGCCCCTTCAGTCCGATGTTCACGTTGTAATAGTTCAAATTCAACATCTAGCACAGGAGCCACAAAATATTTATTAGTTTTACACTGGAATTAAAAAAATGTGCCCTGTTCGAAATTCTGTATGCTTATATACCTTGTTCAGCGTACATCCTAGCTTCTTCATCAGGCTCTACGTCATCAGTATCATTTTGTTGCATTGTGTCCAACCAGTCTGGTAGCAAAGATATTGGTTAAACCTAAACACCCTAAATTATTAGTGCAGAAATTGAAATGTGAGCTACAATTTATATATATGTACCAACGGGTTGGTGGACATCTGGCTCAAAGATGCCATATGCATAGTTGGTTTGATCATTGCAAACAATGTTGTTTGGATCTTCATTAATTCCACCCGTGCAGTCCCTGATAACCTTTCTTCTTTCATAGTTGTCACGTTTCTTACTCAACACAATACTCCTTTGAACCTCTGGCGTTGAAAAATATTGCTCCCTTCGCCGCTGGAGTTTGTCAACACTTCCATTTAGTTCAACATTATTGGAGCCGACACAAGGGTCGATATCTGAAAAATTGAAAAGTTTTGTCATCTACACATACAAAATGATCAGCAACATTATTCTGAAATGATCACAACATTGGAAATAATTGCTGGTTTTTTATAAATGATTGATGTATTACCTGCATGTTGCATATTACATATTGGCGTAGCTGTCAGGATTCCACTTTCTTGGACAGTAAAAACCCCCGAGTGTGGTGTTAACGAACCTACATATAACCCGAGCAATGCATCAGTTCATGTTGTTCTGTTGCTAAACAAAACCAGCATACAGTGATGACCATAATACCTTGTGTCCTAATTGGGCCAATGGTGTGTGTATGTGTTTGATGTGTTCTGCGCATACAGTAACCAACATTCCTGTGCAACCAATCAGAACCATCGACATTGTGAACGTCCAAATTTTCTTTGCCCGAAGAGGTTCGTCCAGTCACTTGCAGTTGTGTTAATTCCGATGTCCATGTACATGTTTCTTGGGTGCGCATACCTGTCCATCATTGTTTTTGTATGACTAATTGATGTTTTAAATGCAACTACCCTGGGAAAATATGATCTGGCATACCGTGGGCACTTTCAATTTCTGATGCATTGCTAGGCCGATAATTTGGCAGGGCTGGTGTAGCTGTTGCAGCAATAGTTTTCTTGAGATCACGGGCTACCTTTTGTTTTTTCAATATATCGTCTCTATGTAGTGCGTAATACTCCCTTGCCTTCTGTCTTTTTAGCTCTTTAGGATCTGCAAATAGTTTGAACTATCAAAGACGAACCTTAAGAACATACAAATGTATGAATTAATTGGTCAAAAAGATCACCATGGGAGGCGATCAACGCTGCTGAATCTGAAGCATTGGCTTTGGAATTTCCATTGTCCACGACAGCAGCATCAACTTGCTGTTCACGGGCCTCCTTCTTTCTCCTTAGTATGTCTTCTCTACGAAGTGCATAGCGTTCCCTTTCCCTCTTCCTCTTGAGCTCTAACGGGTCTGCATTTTTTGCAACAGCAAGTTAATTTTTTCGGTATGCAGTAATATGCTAGTGCTGATTTCAGAAAACTTAATAACCTGAGGAGTGTGTGTTGGTTACGTCCTGAAATGGTGTGCGTTCCCCAATTTGCTTTGAAGATGACATATTAGCACTACAACATTAATCCTGTAGTGTAGGTGTCAGATCAGCAGTAAGGTAGTTATATCTTTATAAGCAATAGAGTTCGCCCTTCTATCAGTTGTGTGAGTTGTGGATAAAAATCATTTGTAGTCTGCTTCATATTGTGCTTTACAGCTAGGGTAATCAGATACCATTCATTTTTCATATCCATATTAGTAGTCAGACCGTGCAACAAATGGTATGGCAATTCTACTTCGCATGCAGATAAAACAAAGTGAAAAAGACAATTCGGGTCTGTTTATATGAACGGAGTGAAAAAGACAATTCAGGTCTCTTTATATCAATGGGGGAATCATTCAGATACGTGCATCCCCATACCGTGCAGCTGAAGATTCGACAATATATTCAGATCAAGCATTTCAGGTCTGTTTAAATTCTTAGCAAGGGATGGGAAGATAGGAGTAATAATGTTGTAGCTCTACAAACTGAGCGCGGATTGTTTGTTTGTTCAGGTGGATCAAGAAGGGATGGCGACGAAGCAGCGGCGCGGACAGCTTGCACGGCAGAGATCAGAGGCGCAAACCTGGAGATGGAGATTGGCGTCGACAGCTAGGAGAAGAGATCAGAGACGCAAACCTGGAGATGGAGATTGGCGTCGACAGCTAGGAGATGGCCATTGAGGCGACGATGATGATGAAGCAGCGGTGCGTCCGGGGACAAACCTGGAGATGGAGATTGGCGTCGACAGCTAGGAGATGGCCATTGAGGCGACGATGATGATGAAGCAGCGGTGCGTCCGGGGACGGGCAGCTCGCACGGCAGAGATCAGCGACGCAAACCTCTGGAGATCCGCCTGGATGGTCGGCGGTTGATGAACGTCGTGGAGATCCGCCTGGATGTATCGGTTTCGTGAGATGAGATGGTGTATAGCGCTGATTGCGAAGGGGTGCGCGATCGTGGGAAACCTGGCAGGAAATTACTCTGGCGGTCGACAGGATAAATCTGGGGCGTTGCCTTGGGCAGTTCTTGATTAAACGGATCTGGGTTGTTGGATCCGTTTTAGTGGGCTAGATCTGATGGTGGAGATTGACCTGTGTACGCTTAGTCTGGGTGGCTTTAGCGAAACAAAAGTTTGCTCTTTTATAAGTAGTGGAGATATAGAGGACCAAATTTGGATGAGCTGTTGGAGATGCTCTAACGTTGTTGACATCCCTATAGTGTACAATTGTCAGCATGAGACATTATCGTTCATACTCTATCTGCATTTTCAAGGAAAACAACGACCGGCTCCGACGTTGTACATGACTCGCTTTCCTTCCATCTATAATTGTTGTCCTCCTCTTATTTGACACATGAACAAATTAGAAGTTTGGTTCATCCTAGAAAGGAAAAGTTATTAATATGATTTTATAGCGCAAAGGCACGAGACCATTTTCCCTAGCGCATTACACAACGAAACAGATGTCCCAGAATAGACTTTTGTGGGATACATGACCTAGAGGCAACAATAAAGTGTTTATTATTCCAATTGAGTAAAATGGGTCACTAGTCGGAATATGCATGTGGACACATTAGAGAGTAGGCCTGGAATTTGAGCCGAGTTGAGCCGGCTCGGCTCATTAAAACTCGGTCAACTAGCCAGCTCTTAGCTCAACTCGTTTACGAATACAGAAATGGAACTCGGCTCGGCTCGCAAAACTCACGAGTTTGCTCATTTAACTCGTTTAGCTCGGTAAAACTGATGTAGTTATCGCAACAATCAATGATAACTAGTTGAATGCCCGTGCGTTGCAACGGAATTATGAATTTATAATTCTCTCGGTAAGGAGAATCGCTCATTCTGGTAAATATCCCCGACGTGCAATATACGACATACTTCATCCACATTTGCAGCATCTGCATATTTTAAGTTGTACTGTGTTATGTGAAATAAAAGTAGCGTAATTTATGTCATTTTTTCTTTAAACAAATGTTTTTATACATTATATATGTGTCTTATGATTATATTTTTTGTCAACTTGCGGACGTCACGTTTCAGGGTGAACCCAAATCCACTCCAATGGACTGCAGTAGATTACAGAGAAACAAAAAAGGAGCAAAACAAATTAGGCCAAAAGGGAACATAGGATATCACAATCCCTTGTATAAACATCAGCAGGCAAGGAGTGCAACACTTGCTTGTCACAGGACTCACTCCCTTAGATTATTAGGCTAGGATATCACAATCCCTTGTATAGACCCCTAGGCTCCCCAAGTGCTTCTTATCATCCCGGAAAGCCCCTAGCGTGCTTCTTATCCCCAAACCTGCGGGCCAAATCCGTCCTCGTTTATTCAATCTATGTTAGCGTATTGTTAGTTGGTAATGGTTTTAAATAGCGCGCTATATCCTAAAACCTCAAATGGAGCTCGGGCTACATGGAGCCTGTTTTTTCAAAAAATTGAAATCGGCATTTTAAGTTTCCAAAAATCGAGAAAAAAAATCTTGGATGTAGATAATTGTCGAGATCTACAATCGTGCAAATTTTCAACTCCAAATTCGTTACATTCGGAGTTGAAAATTTGCACGATTGTAGATCTCGAAAAGATCTATATCCTAGAAATTTTCACGAGTTTTGGGAACTTAAAAGTGTCGATTTCGAATTTTAGAAAAAAGGGCTCCATGTAGCCCGGGTTCCAAAATTAACTTGTACAAGTAGAAAGTTATTTGAACACTGCGAGTAGAGAGTTGAGTTTAAGGAGGCGTTTTGGCTCCCGAGTTCACCTGCTCCTGGCTAAATAAAATTTTGGAAAAAAGTAAAATATTTCAATCAATTATGAAAAAATTAGTGATGAATATACTTGTTTTTTACATACTTGCCAAGTTTCACGGTGAAATGAAATTTGTAGTGCTCTGTGTAAAAAAAGTGGCCAAATGAGATTTCAAAATATATTTTTTAATCACTGGTTTTATTTTGACATAGCAATATGAATGTCATTTTAGCACAAAACTTGGACCTTGGGAGCCAATTTGAATTTCTGAAAGTTGAGTAAGTATTATGTGAATGAAAAGATTGTCCAATTTCAACAACAACAAAAAATCAACTTATTGATTAGACCGAGAAAGCCATATCAGCAGTTCATGTCTGGTGACAAGAACCCCACGCGGGGGCATCACTAATACAACTATCAAAGTCTACTTGCTTAGGCTGAAATATTTTTTACCAATGATCTAAATTTGAATGAGTTTGACAACTGATTTCACTAAACTAAATCAGCCCGGCGACCCGGGAGATGTTTCCAACGTTGGCAAAGGCTTGCGTGAAGCGCCACGCCGGCCTCCAGCATGGTGCGCAGAAGCATTTCGGTGCCGGTGCTGCTCTCCCAGCTCGCCGACACAAAGGGACCCTTGCCGTGCTGTGCGAGATCAGGGACATGGCCGCAAAAGGGAGAGCGGGGCATGGAGCTCGTGGCCGCGCTCCCGGCTTGTGGACGCGCAGTTAGCCATCTCCGCGCCGGAGATCGCAAAAGTGGCGCTCGACGTTATCTCCTTGCTCCGGCTCTCGAACGTTCCTCGTCGATAGGGATGGAGTGGCGCTTATCGACATGCTCGTTTCGATGTTAAGACGCTCCAACTCCGTTGCCGTCGGCCAGGTGCGCGCCGCGGTGCTGCTTGTGGACAAGGCGGCCTGCACGGCGCCGGCGTCGATCGAGCAGGACTCAGGTCTATGGCGAAGGGAACGAGAAGAAGAAGGCGCACGATGATTGTGGCCTAACCTGGTATAGACGTATAGTAAAAAACAAGAACACGCGCGAGCCTCGCGTGTCTTTATATATTAAGATAGAGAATTTTGAATCAACTAGGAAAAGTGCCCGTGCGTTGCAACGGGAGAAGGAAGACGGACGAAATCAAAATAGAAACATTCCTGTTTTTATAACGTGTTTCGTGGAAATTTTAAGCGATAGATTTAAGTGGGCATAAACAACAAACCTGGTGCATTTTGTGGCATTTGATGGAAAGTTAACTTGGATCATTCAGTGCTGCTGGAGGCAATGCAGATGAACCCAGCGGGTAATTATGTCATTATCTCTCAGACGTATTTATACTTCTTTGATACTTTGGCGTATTCACTATTGAAATACATATGTAAATACAAAATATGTAGGGATTATGGAGAGTAAGCAATGAAGTAGTCATTTTCTTTAAAGACATGCAAATACAAATATGTAGGAATGATGGATAGTAAGCAATGAAGTAATCACTTTCTTTAAAGAATGGAGTAAGATCCTTAGTTCATAAAAGTAGAAAGGCCAATTTTTAGCAATTGGCAACAGGGACCGAGGCAACTCCAAAGTTTTTCTAGGCTAACAAGAGAAAAATAATTGGTTCATTTATTTAGTGAAAACAAAACTATCCTTTGACACACGGGGACGTGATACAGGTAACTGTCTATTGTACTGATTATCATTTACATGGCCAGATGACTCCCTTTGCTATGTCTGCAGGGTGTGAAATCATATGTACCTCTAAATTCATTGCCTGCCTCCGTAGCTTGTGTGATCTGAAAGCAAAAGTATATAGCAGCTCCTTTGGAAGGACTAATGTGTACTCCTACTACTCTTACTCATTCAGATCAAAAAAGTCAAGTGCAGATGAGTGTACAAATATAGCATCAGATAAGAAGTTGAAACTTGAAAAATCAAACTCAACTCAACAGAAATCCGACGGATGTACCCATCAAGGCAATAGCATTAAGTGGCCTGATTGCTGCATCCTAGTAGGTTGTAATCAAGATCTCCCTTTGCCTTTTACTCCTGTGCTTGGGCATTTTGCGCTGCGTTCCAAGGCAGCTGCGCACCTCTTGTGAATTCATCTTCTCTATGTGCTCGGCCTGCAGAGATATTGCTACCAAGAGTCTGCCGTCGCGGTTGGTGCTGGAAATCACGAACGCGAGCCACTCGTCCGTCACGCCGTCGGCGTGGTGGATCGGACGCGCACCCAGGCCGAAATTTGTGAATGAATTTTATGCAGCAGCTGCACATGGTAGCAACACCACCACCAGGTTGGGGAAGACAATGATTTCACGGGGACGACGGTGCCTGCTATGGCCTCTTAGGGTGGCACGGAGCTCAGCCTCGCTGCGCGCGGCAACCCACGTCATGGTGCGGGGCTGCAGGCTCAATGTAGGAAGGTATTCCCGATGTCGTTGGTGCTTCCTTGCCCTCGGCCTCGTCTTTGAGCGGTTGAGATCTCACGGCTATGTAGGAGAGGAGGTGATGCGCCGGCCTCGGTGTGGGCCAGACGGTGATCTCATGGCTGGGTAGGACAGGATGTGACGGTGTGTTCTTCGTCGGCGTCGGCGTCAGCGCCGGCACAACTCTGCCTCCACGCGAGATCATGATGATGGTAGGGCTTCATCGCCCTCTGGACGGATCTTTTTCCATGCGAGATCATGGTGTGGGTTTCCTCGTGTTAATCTCGGCTCAACTCTGCTTCCACGGCTGTGTTCCCTAGTTCGCTAGTCAGCTAGCACATCCAGATTGTCAATCGTGGCACCAGCTTTGCCATCGACGTCGTTGGTTTTGGGGAATAGTAGGCCGCGGTCCTTACTGTAGGAATTTAATTCATGAACACAAGAAACTGCAAAGTGCTATGTGAAAACCCCACACCTCACGAAGCTCTTGGGCGGCGTCAAGGGCAGCCTGCAAGCGCGCAACATCGGAGCGTGACAATGGCTTCGAGATGGGCACGTCCTGCACAACGGCGGAGCGAGCGCCCTTGGTCTCAGACGTGAGGAACGGGGACGCAGACCGGGACCCGGCGGTCTGCTTGTTGACGAGCTTCACCTGGATCGCGGCGGATGCGTCCCCAGCAGTCGACTTCGCGCGGACGGCGAGCGCGCTGGAGCAGCGCGACGTCGACGGAGAAGGCGACGCGGTTGGCGTCCCGCGACGAGACGTTGTACTCGCAGAAGAGTTGGCGAACTGCGCGACGCACTGCGGCCCGTCGCCGTCGGGCTATCGAGACGGGACCGCGCTCTCCGACGGTGTCGACGAGAAGACCATCTCGATCGGATCACGGAAACTAAGACTGGGGAAACGAAAACTTCTGTTTTCTCTTCGGACGTGAGGATCCATCGATCAGCTCGTCAACTTATACACGTCACGAGGATGTGGAAACCGATGGGGATTATGTTCATGTGCCAACTCTTACTCTGATCGATGAATAAACGTCGGACGGAAAACAGTCAAAGATGTCGATTTGGAAAACGACGAAAATTAAAACGAATCGGTATGTACTTATAGGTGGCAGTGGGGGTAATTTTATCAAACTTTAAGGGCACTTATAATGACGTACGAGAAGAAACCTTAATGCTTTTAATATTAGGTATAGATACAGAGATTGGAGTCCCAACCACAAGCGGCTGGACTCCCCTGAACACGCTACCCAATTCCTCTTGCTTGTCCACCGCTACCGGAGAGGCTAGGTGGTAAAAAGGATAGTAAAAATGATAACGATGGTGGCTGTTGCTAGTAGTAAGGAGAAGATAAAAGGGAGAGGTTATTTGGTGTTGGCTGTTGCTATTAGTAAGGAGAAGATAAAAGGGAGAGGTTATTTGGTGTTGGCTGTTGCTATTAGTAAGGTGAAGATAAAAGGGAGAGCTTATTTGGTGTTGTAGGTGGTATGAGGAGAGATAGAGAGATAAGGTGCGGTGGCATAGTCCGTGTAATTAAATAGAAGTGTGACACCATGGGGTGTGACACCACCAACTCACCTTTAATAGTAAAGATATAACACTATCAAGTAATATCTAGTGGTTAAACTATAATAATCACGAAAATTGTTCACAAAGACAAGATATTACTTGATGTCTGCATCAACTTCAGGAAATACAATGAAAAGACAGTATTGGTACTTGTCACCTAAACAGTTGCGAAACCTTCTGTACTTCGAAACACGCTACTCTTCATTCTTCAATTCCTCTGTTCAACAGATTGGTAGGGGCTCACCGTTCCACTCCTTGAGGCACTCAAGCAGAGCATCGATATGCTTGCCCTTGTTCATGGCAACGAACACCTTGTCCACCTCTTCACCAGGAGACCGCGTCTTCTCTCCGGTCAAGTACTCCGTCCCGAGCTCCTTGCGCACGAAGCGGTAGAGTGGGTACGAGCGACATTCGGTGATGCGGTTCTGCTGTGCGGCGGTGCCATTCTCCACGGCACACCAGGCAGACTCGACCTCCCTTGGGAGCACTGCACGGAGCTCCTGCTCGAATGTGGCGAGCTTGGCGAACACCGACGTCTGCACATCCCGCTCAGCCTCGCCGTTGGCCAAGGCGTGCTCCACAAGAACTGCACGCATCTTCTGCATCAGGGGATAGTTGGCACTGCATGGGTCGTCAGCATATGCAAACACAGCCTCTCGGTCGATCGTTAGGAGCAGATCCTTCTCGCAGAATCGTGCGTTGTGGAGATGACCATTGTCATTGGTGCTCAGCGTCTTCCTAGCCACCGTCTTCACACAGTTCTTGACGGCGTTCTTGACATTCTCCTCCAGGTGGCGGAGGTCGATAGCTTGGCACAAGGCGACCAAGAATGTCGACGACATGAGCTTCAAAATATCGATGGCCTCGGCGGTCTTCCTGGAAGAGATGAGACCGAGGGAGTTGACGTCTTGGTTGTGTTGCTCTGCGCTCTGCACATGGTTAGTCACCGGGTTGCCCAAAAATTGGAGCTCGGAGCAGTATGAGGCCATGGCAATCTCAGCACCCTTGAAGCCATAGTCCAAGCTCGGGTTGCGGCCACCAGACAGGTTGGAAGGCAAACCATTGTTGTAGAAGTCGTTCACTAGCTCCGAGAACTGGGCAAACATGAGTTTGCCGATGGCAGCAATGGCGAGCCTGGTGTTGTCCATAGACACACCGATAGGCGTGCCCTGGAAGTTGCCGCCATGGATGGCCTTCCCACGGGAGACGTCGATGAGTGGGTTGTCGTTGACGGAGTTGATCTCGCGCTCGATCGACTTGGTGGCTGCACGGATGACCTCAATCTGAGGGCCGAGCCATTGTGGCGATGTGCGGAGTGCATACCTATCTTGCTTCGGCTTCATCAGTGGGTCCAGGTCGCCTAGCTTCTTCGCGAGCATCATGTAGGAGCTGCCTTCAAGGATGTGCTCCATGATGGCCGCGGCCTCGATCTGGCCAGGGTGATGCTTCAACTTGTGCGTGAGGTGGTCGGTGTACTCTGGCTTGCCGTTCATCACCTCGCAGAACACAGCCGATAGGACCTCAGCAAGGACACCAAGGATGTTAGCTTCGAAGAGCACCATGGATGCCAGCCCGGAGCCCACCGCGGTGCCATTGACCATGGCAAGGCCTTCCTTGGGCTGCAGCTCAAAGAAGCCGTGCTGGATGCCGGCGATTTTAAACGCCTCTGCTGCATTAACCTTCGTGCCATCTGGAGCGGTCGCCACAGAATTGGGGCGGCCGGTCACAAGGCCAGCGATGTAGGATAGTGGGACGAGGTCACCGGACGCGGTGATGGTGCCCCGGAGAGGTAGACACGGTGTCACGTTGGCGTTGAGAAGCGTGGCGATGGTCTCGAGGATCTCGAAGCGGATGCCAGAGTACCCCTGGAGCAGGGTGTTGACGCGGACGAGCATGGCCGCCCTCGTGGTTGCAGCGGGCAGAACATGGCCGTCGCTGCCGGTGCCGAAGGCTCCCGCGTTAAGGAATCTGATGAGCTCTCTCTGCAGGGCGCCTCCCTCCTTGGTCCTCCGGTGGGAAGTGGCACCGAAGCCGGTGGTGACACCGTAGCTGTCTGTGCCGTTGGCCATGCTGTTCATGACCCAGTCGCTGCTCTCCTTGACGCGTCCACGGGCGGACTCGTCGAGCTCCACCCTGGTCTCGGCACCGGCAGCCACCGCGGCGACCATGGCGATGGTCAGGCTGGCGCCCTCCATGGTCACTACCGGCCGGCAGTACTCCTCCACCATCCGCTTCACGGCATCCAAATGGCTCCCTGACAGTTCCTCGGCGGCCTTTCCCCAGTTCAGGGGGTCGGCGGCCCGCGCCACGCAGAGGCCATCGCCGTTGGCGGCAACGTGCCCGTTCTCGCACTCCATGGAGATATGTAAAGAAGTACTGAAGCAAGTAAGCTAGCTAGACAGGGTAGGTAGTCTATCTGAATTCTGAAAGTGGTGATGGCTTGATTTTGGTGTCTGGAAGACGGACTTGTGCTGAAGAGGAGCTCGACTCGAATGGCAGAGGAATGTTCGGCTCTTCTTGGAGGTGGAATGGAGACAGGGAAGGGATTAAATAGGGAGCGCAGCTGAGCAGGGTAGGTGCGTGTGTGGGTTGGTGTGGACCTGGCAGGCGAGGTTGGCCACTGGATTGGTAGGTGCAGAGCTCCACTGGCCATGGCCGCGTACGGACCGGGTGGTCGGCTGGTGGCTACGAACGAGAGCGCGCTGGCTTCTTCGTGGCAGCTGGATTCAGCGGGGTTGGTGCGCGAGGAGAGGGAAGGGGTGAGAGATCGAACACGCGAGGCTGACTTGGTCGTCTTCTATTTCCAGGTCAAACGCCAGGGTGCTCGATCGGCGTCTTTTTTCTTTCTTCCGACGCGCTCGCATGGCCATGTTCTTAGTATTTCAGGTATCTTTTTTTTAATTCAAAAAAAAGGTATCATTTTGGTTGAAATACCGTATTTCGGCATTAATCATGCGTCATATTCTTAACAGCTCATATGTTAACAATCATTCATTCTACTACTAATCATGGAGCAGAAGGTTAGTTGTTGACCACCGATCGCGTGAGATGCACTAGCGTTTGTTGCTGAAGGCGGGCGTTACCTAATTCGATACTACCAGAAAGGCTGCACTTTCTACTGTAGTTATGAACGTGCAAAACTAACCATGCTAGTGTAACTGTGTAACCATGTCCTTTTGTCGATATTGGAACATTTAAAACAACCATCGTCCCGATTGCAAGCAGCTCTTGGACATCGCAACTACAAATAATGATCTTGCTCCGGCGGGCTTGCTTGTGTGTACTTCCCTTTACGCATTTGATGCCGCGATCTTCCTTGCCCCGACCAAGAGGGATCACGGGGCTTATGACAAATGTTGATCAATCTCGATGAGGTGTTGCAAAATTTCCACGCCATTGTGTCCCAATTCACGATGAAACATTTGGGGCTGCCGCTTACTGTGCACCGGCTTAGGAAGGTGGATTTCCAGCACCTTGTCGACAAGATCGCAGCAAAATTACCTAGAGGGAATCACATCACCATGGTGGGGCACGGCACCTACATAAAGTATGTTCCCACCTCTATTGCATTTATCACCTCACGGTCGTCCTTCATATCTCGCGGTGCATCATCGAGGCAATCACAAAGCTCCTTCGTGCCTTTCTTTGGGCCGGAACTGACAAGGTCTCGGGAGGCAAGTGCAAAATCAAATGGGAGGTAATCTGTCGATCCAAGAACCTTGGTGGGTTAGGGGTTCTGGACCTCCAAAAATTCTCCAGGGCGCTTCGCCTGCGATGGCTATGCGCTAGAATGGACGGTGCCCCCATCGCCCATGGGTGGGCACCGGGAACCCGTGTGATGACGATGATATGAACATGTTCTACAGGCGTACAAATATTTGTGTCGGTGATGGTAAAATGGAAAATTTCTGACATGCGCCTTGGTTAAATGGCCTAAAACCAAAGGAAACTATACCGACCATTTCTGACATGCGCGTTGGCTAAATGACCAAAAATCAAAGGAAATTGTACAGGCCAATTTTTGAGATCTCCAAAGGGAAAAACAAAGACATGTCGACCTCTATGTCAAAAAGTGATTGGATCCAAAAGATTGACACAAATAGAGGAATCAGTGTGAAACATATCCAAGAATTTTCTATCCTATGGGAGATGCTCCAAGACGTGCACATACAGGATGGTTTGAGGGAGTCGATCTTGGTCGGCCTCCCTTTCCGGCACTTACTCAGTAAAGTCGGCATACACTGCTCAATTCAATGGGGGTGCTCCCACAATCATGAGTCCAGCCATCTGGGACAATTGGGCACCGCCGAAATGTTTTTTTTTCACGGCTTATTATTCAAAACCGGGTTTGGAGCAGACCTTTCGCTGTGTAGGGGGTGGCCAAATTGCGGACTTTATCATGCAGCTATGCAAAACAGAGCCGGAAATGGCAACCCACATTTTTTTTCGGTTGTCGCTTCTCCATTTGTGTGTGGGGGCCATGGTACGAGAGTGGTTAGGGCTCAAAGACTGAAATTGCAACTCTTGGATCACTTTCGTTTCGGTCAAGGATTGGTGGATCTTGGTGACCAACATTCACGTTGTGCGTAGAAAGTCGACAGCGTCTCTCCTCATGCTTGTGTCTTGGGAACTTTGGAATGAAAGGAACGCGAGGGTTTTCAGGAATGTGTATGCCATCGGTGGTCTTCACGCGCATAATGCTTGAAGCTAAAGATTGGAGCGTTGCCGGAGCAAACAATTTTGTATTCATTCGGCCAATGGGGTGCTGTTTTTGTAGTACTCTTTAAACTCTCTCTTAATCAATGAAATGGGCAAAACTTTTGCCCTTGTTTCAAAAAAAAAAAATCTATGAGAAAAGAAATCTTGCAACGAAAAGGAGCTGGATTTGTTTAGCCAAAGCAAGCTAAGCGAGGTTCTGCTGTGGACAACCGGAGCCGTCATCTCCTAGTGCTCCATAAACTTCCACTACTATTCTTTTCGGGGTGTGAAGCCCCACATGTTGTATTTTTTATTAAGCTAGCACGGAAGGAACGAAGAATCCTTTGAACTAGCGGAAGCTTCAGTTCAAGACATGGAAACCCGCTTTTGTTCGCGTCTTGGTCGTCTAATAAGCTATTCCATCTGCAAAAGATTATATGACGAGGCATATTCCGGTCTAAATGTTAAATCCATCCAGATGCAAACTTCCGGACGGTCCAGCAGCCACTCCTCCGGCCGGTGTGAAGTTTCATTCTCATTGCACACTTGACTTGACGGACTTGACTGTGTTGAGTGGAAATTCAGGGATATATTCTTACAAGGTTTACTGTGTGTGTGCTCCACGGATTACATGGTAACTGCAAAGATTTTCAGCTGTGGCTGCACCGAAGTAGCAAGCGAGGGCGAGACTGCAACATGTCTTGAACTGAAACGAAAACGAAAACGGAAGAATCCATGGCCAGGGTTCTCTGGTCTTTCGTCTCGTCGGTCATCCGTGTGCACACCATGACCACACATGCACTGAAGGCATTTACGTCGCTATATCCACCTGATTTTTCTGAGTGGTCAATAATCGCCGGTCGGATTGGTGTATAGCTAGTCTAGGGTAGCTAGTTGTTTAGGTTTTGCTGGGTGGTGGTGTCGATGCCGTCGCTGCCCAGGCAAATAAGGTGCTCTGGATCTTCGTTGCGTCGCCGTGCCGTGATGCGGGCGAGATGTGGAGCCGGTGTGTCCAGGCGAGAGCTGGCTAGGGACTTTTGTTCCCCTCATCCGCGACTTGGCGACGTCTGCTCCAGCGTCGTCGGGAAGTCGGGGGAGACTTTGCAGGAGCTGCGGCCGCTGATCTTCTGGGATTGGCGGTGGGCCGGACGATGCGGCGGTCCGTGCGGGGACCGCGGTCGGAGGCAGGCGGATCTGCTGCTGTTCCTCGACGATGTCGACGGGAAGGGCGAGATCTGGAGGTTGAATTTGGGCTCGGGGTGTTCCCCGACCCGCACGCCACAGCGAGATGTGGGCATCTCTGATGCTCCTTATCGGGTTCATAAAGCCATCATGGCGATGGAGCTTCTTCAACCTCTGCGGTGAGTTGGCGTCCATCCTTTCCTCCTGCGGTGCTCGTCGGCGCCGGAGGCGAGTGGTGGATCGATCTTGGTGGTGCAGAGCTCTCGAGGGACTAGGTTGTAATTTTTTCTTTGTCGAGGGACTTTTCTGCAATTTGTACGGGCCTACGTGTCCGTCTGGGCTAGCGTTCCTGTGTGTACGTATTCTGTACTCGGTTTGTCTTTGACTCAATGAATACGTATACTCCTCAAAAAAAAACACACGGCGGGTTGGTCGGAGGCGTGTATACATATGGCGTATTCCTTATCCCTTCCCTCCCCCGTCACTGTAGCAGAGGCGAAGAAGAAGGCGATTTTTGGACGATCTCCGTCGAGCCACCGCGTCCGCGCCGCTGAGGCGTGGGATTCCTCCCCTCCGCCGGCCGCTTCGGCGGCGGGAGGGTGAGGGATCCCCGTCTCCGGCCTGTACATACGGGAGGTTAGGGTGGAGTGCTCGCCGGCGGCGCCTTGGAGGAGTGGGTGCTGACGGCGGCGGTTTTGGTGTCGAGGCGACCTTCTCCGGCGGTGGTGCTCCCTGGGGCCTGTCGCCGTCGCGCTCGGCTTGGAGGGGCTTGAGGCCCGGCGTGGTGCTCGAGCCCCTCTGTCCCCCGTCAGATCCGTGGTGGCGGCGGATCTGGCGGCCGGTTCCGGGAGCTGGTCAAGCTCTTCGGCTTCTTCCTGCGACGGCTACGATGGCGGCCGGGGCAAAGCGGTGTTGGTGGGGCGGGGGGACGTCTGCCGTGATCGTTCATCGTCGAAAGCTCCGTCGCGGCGCGGCGGATGGGCTGGGTGGCGTCTCTCATAGGGCAAAGTTCTCCCTGGAAGTGGTGAGGTGGTGGTTGGTCTCCTTCGTCTTCGTCGCCGGCGAAGCTGCGGATCTTGGTTGTTGCTCTGTTTCCCCTTCGTATTGTACTCGTACTCTGTATTTGGTTCTTTGTTGAATATACGTGGGAAAAATGCAAAAAAAAAATACATATGGCGTATTCTCCGTTTGAGGTCCAGCCTATGGAAAAAGACTGTTGGTGACCTTTGGGTGTATTCGCAGCGAACCCATGCTTAATGCTTTTATATATGTTGATTATGGTGCAAATTCATGTAACTTTCTTGAACTGATCCTCAAAAAAAAACTTTCTTGAGCTGAAAATGCATGGAAAACTGGTTTGGTGTCATGAGTCATGACCATGCGAAGATTTACCAAGTGATAACGTGGAAACCCCTGTCTCTTTGGTCTCCACGTGTGCAGCCTTCTCGACGTGGCATGCGCATTCGAACAAGAATCTTCAAAAAAAGAAGTGAAAAAAATAGTCATGTAGAGAATAGGTACACACACATACATGTAAGATTTTGTGAAATCATACAGTCATTTTGAAGCTAGAGGTAAATGGGAAATTAAGTTACTGTGCAACTAGCAGCTAATGGTTACAACAAGAAGCGTTATGCAAATCGGATTTTTTTTTTGTTTTTTACCAAAAGTGATTCTACATGTCTCCGTACAAATTTTGGGTCGAACCCATTAGCACGATATGGCATGCCACGAACCGACTCTATATCCGCAGGCTCTTGGACAAGACCCCTATAAGATCCTAACCGGGAACAAACCAAACCTCAAAAACTTTTGGATTTGGTTGTATGTGTTCATGCTTGATAAAACATCTTTGTTAGCTAAATTGAGTCTATGACATATTTTTTGGATATGCCACAAAATCCCATGCTTATAGAGTGTACAAAAAATTCACTTGATGCCTTGAAGAACGTTATACTGTGGAGTTTGATGAGGATAACGGCTCCTGCTACAAGGAATGTGTTGATTTCTGACCCTCCATTTTTGTCACTAAATCGCCACTGTTTTCCATTTATGACCATTAGACTACCCACAATGGTGATATCATAGGTGGTATCATGCATTTCATGCATGCAAAAATCTGGCGTGGCATTATAATTAATGATGAGAGTGTCGGGGGGCTACCCCCGGGTAGGGTCAAGGCTTGGCATAAGTTGAGTTTAAAGGTGTGCCGAGGTACGGAAAGGGCCGACCTGTTTGGGCCTGGGAGTGTCCGAGCTTCATCTTGACCTGGAGAATATAAAGGCCGACCTATCTTGGCCCAAGGGGTCCGAGGTATCCCGTTGGCATGGGCCGAGGTTCATAATCCGAGCTATGATCAGCCGACCTAACTACCCGGTGCTATGATTTGTATTGTGAGTACAGGAGAAGCTATTTGAAGGAAGTAAGGTCCGACCTGGTAAAGATCTTAGCGCAAGACCCGAGGTAAGGAGCCCGACACATCCGTGCCGGGCTAACCAAGGCAAGAAGCCGTAGGTCGGGCAGGAGTCAATGCTCCTGTCACTTCCCGCCTGACACGGGAGCGTCTGTCACGGAGCCTGGCAGAGGCGTGCCCCGGGTTCGGCGGGGCTGCACGTCTCTGACCGCTGACCACGCGAGTTCTGGGGAAAGGCTACGAGGTAGCTCAGCCAGGCCACGTCCTGTCTCTGTCAGAGGAGACATGCTAGTTCTGCCGTTATGCAGCAGGAGATGGGCATGCCATGTCTTGTCCCTGACAGGAGTACGATGATGACCAAAGCAGAGGCATGGCAACAGTGTTCAGCAAGGGGCACAACGGTAACTCGGCTGGCCTATATAATGGGCTTCAACCCCTCCTGCGTGGGAGACGACGAGAGAGAGACAGAGAAAAGGAATCGAGATAGAGAGGAACCTCGGAATCCCCGGAGACACCTCGGATCAAGCTCGGAGTTCCTTTTTCCTCCCTTGTAGCTTCATCTTCTACCTCAAGTTCTCACCATTGTATCATCACACAGCTCGAGGAGCAGCTTGTACTTGTCACCTTGAGTATACACCAAGTAGGATAGTGCTGCAGTAGGGGTGTTACCTCCACAAGAGGGCCCCGAAGCAGGGTACATCGTGGTGTGCTTTGTGTTCTTGGTTTCTTGGTTTCGTTCATGTTCTTGCGGTTTCTTGCGTGTTCTTGCTTGTGCACTTCTTGAGTGCATAAACCCTCCCCGGATTCCCCCAACGACCATTCGGCCCCATCTTAGCCATACCTATGGCATCTGCCGTGATCCCACCACGACAGTTGGCGCCCACCGTGGGGCAGATTGAGGCGTTGGAGGGAGTTTACATCCGGACGGGCTCAGGCGAGCGTGTTCTTTCCGGGCTTATCGCCAAGATCGGTGAGTTCACCTTCATCAGCGACAATGCGGGGTGTTTCGCCGGCAAGCCCTTCCCCGAGCATGGCTTCACCATGATGCTTGGCAGCTTCGTCACCTACGTTGCTGTCGAGGTTGTTCGCGAGTACCCGGAGCAGGTGCTCGTGGACGACGAAACTCCTCTCCTTGCGGCTTAGGTCGGCGTATCACTCGCCCCGAGAGCTGCGTGGAGGTGATGATGACCGGTCCGGTTGATGCCGCTGGCAAAGGAGATGCCAGCAAATCCAAGCCGGCCGAGGTTGCTAAGGTGAGATCTGCAAAGCCCAGGCTAGAGAAAGAGTTGCCTGGTACCCCCGAGGTGCAGGGCCGAGGTGCGACCCTAGTAGAAATAGTGGAGACACTGGCAGACCCAGTAAATCCAGGAGTGGATGTAGTAGTGACTGTGGCCGACTAGAGGCAAAGCGTGTCCTGTTGCAAAGGAGGCTGTAGCAATGATGACAGCTAGAGATGAGTTCAATAGAGATCTGCGTGAGTACAATGCAGCGAATGGCTTCACCCCGGTAGCAGCTGATACAAATAGGGGAGCCGAGGTGCGGCAGAGAGGCAAGGGGCTCAATGATGAGATAACAGGGAGGCTCGACCTACCACCTCGGCTAGGAGTGAGAGTCGCGTGTCGACTGGAAGGCCGGTATATAGTTCCCCTGCTAAGAACCTCAGAGCTGCCGAGGCAGGCAGGGCCGAGCTATCCGGGTTGACTGGAGATGCATGGCGTGCGCAGCAGAAGCGAGTCAATGAATTAGTGTATGTAGCTAACCAGCAGAATGAGGCTCTCCGCAGAGCATATGCCGGGGCTGGTGATTCGAGATGGTTTATTCAGCTAGGCCAGTTAGTCAGGTGTCCAAGGGGCAAGCCTCGTCTCCACTCGTCGGAGGAGCCGATCGAGCCCGGAGTGTCACCTCGGGTCAGAACAAGCAGCTGCAGATGTGTATGATCCGGTGTTAGCAGCAAAGCAGAAGGTGGGCCAGGGCAATGCTAGCCGAGCTAAGGGAAACCCCGGCCAAGGTAATGCAAGCCGAGCTAAGGGTAACTCCGGTCAGGGAAATCAGAATGGCGGGCAAGCAGCGTCGGCTGGCCGAGGTAAACCACCTCCGCCCCCGAGGTATCAGCAACAACCCGGCCGCAGGGCAATATCAGCGAGAGCCGGAGTATGTTCAGCAACCTCAGAACGTCGGTCAAGGCGATGACCGATATGATGATGGAGACTCGGCCATGGCGCGAGCTGGATACCACAGAGTGGATGGGGCGTTGGGACCTCGGATAGGAGCTCGGATGTTAGCTCCGGCGATGTTCGTAACAAGCTGGATAGAATCTACTTGTCCGAGCAACTGGAGGAGGAAGGCCCTCCTGGTCCGGCGTGTTTCGGACCTCGGATCATGAAGGAGCCACCACCGCCAGTATCTCAGTTCCAGTTAGGTCGGAACACCAAGCCATACAACGGGAGCACCAAGCCGCAAGATTGGCTGACAGATTATGTATCCTCGGTGCACATAGCGGGGGGCAATCGCCGATGGGCGGTCCGGTATCTCCCGCACATGTTGGAAGGTCCAGCTCGGATCTGGCTGAATAATTTGCCGGAGTATAGTATCAACTCCTGGATAGACTTGGAGCTGGCGTTTAACAGCAACTTTGCTAGTACATACAAGAGGCCAAACCGACCTCAGCTCCTGGCAGCATGTAAGCAAGATGATCATGAAACTGACCGAGAATTCTTAACTCGGTGGAGCAATGTTCGGAATTCCTGTGAAGGAGTTGTAGAGGCACAGGCCATTTCCTGGTTTGCAGATGGTTGTCGACATGGCAGCATGCTGTGGCAGAGGCTCCAAAGAGATATGCCGAAATCCCTAGCAGAGACAATCCGGATTGCAGATTCTTATGCTCTGGTGATCCGATGCAGCCAGCAGCAGAGGCAGTGGCACGTAACAGAAGGAGGGAGCCAATAAACAACCGGCTCGGACCAAGGTGTAATGACCGCCAAGAGTTCGGACAAAGAGGAGGGAGCCGGACTACCATACACCTCGAACCAAGTTGCAGCGGTGAACCCGGATCAGCCCGGAGCTGGAGGTGTCCAGAGGCCGAAAATCAATGGTCCGGCATTTAGTCCGAACCCGGAGCCACCCTTGACTTATGAATGATGTTAGATGGTCCTTGCCGTTACCATACGACCGACCCGCGTAAGCCAGCCAACCATTCAACCCGGCAGTGCAGCTGGAACCACAGAATCAGGAAGAAGGGGCGAAGGCCGGAGGAAACAGAGGAGGACCACCTCAGAGATTTCAGCCGAGGCCTAACCCAATCTGTCCGGAGCAAATGTTACCCCGATAACCACTGCACCTCCTCCGAGGCCTGCAGCAGCAAGGCCCGTGAATGTTGTGAATGTCCGAGGTAATAACAACAATAATGGTGCCGGACCAAGTCAGCAGTATGAATACCCCGGAAATGACTATAGAGAGGCTCATGCGAGCTATGTGGTCTTTGTGACCGAGCCAACTGACAAGAAGAGTGTGCAGAGGCGTGCCATGGAGGTGAATGCAGTAATGCCGGTGGTGCCGACCTATATGAACTGGTCTGAGCAGGAGATCACTTGGAGCAGGAAAGATACACCTCGGATCATGCCGAGCCCTGGAAAGTATGCCCTGGTGGTAGATCCGACGTTGTGTGGGCCTACAACAATGTGAGGTTCACCCGAGTTCTGGTGGACAATGGCAGTGCCATCAACATCATGTACCGAGACACAATGGTGAAATTGGGCATATCGCCAAATCAGTTGATGCCAGCAGTTGTACTTTTCATGGGATTGTGCCTGGCGTTTCCTGTGCACCCATGGGCAAGATATGGGTGGATGTAGCATTTGGAACCAAGGATAACTGCCGAGTTGAGAGTATCGAGTTCGAGGTGGTGGACTTGGAGAGTGCATACCATGCATTGCTTGGAAGGCCGGCTCTGGCCAAGTTCATGATTTCCACCCATGTTGCATACCTGAAGATGAAAATGCCGGGCCTAATGGGATCATATCCATCTCGGGTGACTACAAGCGAGCCATTCAGTGTGCCTCGGCGGGGTCTAATCTGGCCGAATCTTTGGTGATCGCAGCTGAGAAGAAGAAGCTGCATCAAGTGGTGGCAATGGCGCAGTCAACACAGCTCGGCATGTCCGGACTGATGAGCCCGGACTCAACTGCAGCATTCGAGGTGCCCAAGGAGACCAAGAAGATCCCCATTGACCCGGAGCACCCGAGCGCATGGCCATCATTGGGACCGGGCTGGGCGAGAAATAGGAAAGCGAGCTCTGTCACTTCCTCCGTGAGAATCGGGATATCTTTGCATGGTCGGCTAAGGACCTGCCTGGTGTTCCGAGGGAGTTGGCAGAGCACTCTTTATTTGTCAGGCCGGAGGTGAAACCGGTGAGGCAACCGACCCGTCGTCTCTCAGACGACCGAAGACAAGTGGTGCTGGACGAGCTGGCTAAGTTGCTTGCAGCCGGGTTCATTATGGAGGTGCTGCATCCGGACTGGATATCCAATCCGGTCTTGGTGGAAAAGAAGAAAGACGAGCCAGCCGTGGTCAAGGTGTGGCGCATGTGCATTGACTTCACTAACCTCAACAAGGCGTGCCCGAAAGATCCATTTCCATTACCTCGGATTGATCAAGTGATCGATTCCACTGCTGGTTGTGAACTGTTGTCTTTTATCGATGCGTACTCTGGTTTTCACCAGATACCACTGAACCCGAAGGATCAAATAAAGACTGCTTTTATTACCCCGTATGGGGCGTATTGCTATCGTGTCATGTGTTTTGGTCTGAGAATGCCGGGGCAACTTATCAGAGGTGTATGCAGAAATGCCTGCACTCTCAAATGGGCAAAAATGTGCAAGTGTATGTCGATGATATCGTCATCAAAACTAAGGAGAAACGTACTCTCCTCGAGGATCTCGAGGAGACATTTGTGAATTTGAGAAAATATCGGTTGAAACTTAACCCGGACAAGTGCACCTTTGGTGTCCCGGCTGGAAAGTTGCTTGGATTCCTGGTGTCTAGCCGAGGTATCGAGGTTAACCCGGCCAAGATCCGAGCTATTGAGAACATGAAATTACCGAAGTGTTTGAAAGATGTGCAGAAATTCACAGGGTGCCTAGCCTCGTTGAGCCGATTTGTAGTCGGTGGGAAAAAGCCTTACCTTTGTACCAGCTCATGAAGAAAAGTACCGGGTTTACATGGACCCCGCAGGCCGACGTGGCGTTCAATGAGCTGAAAAAGATGTTGTCCACCGCTCCGGTGTTGGCGTCACCATTGCACAATGAGCCGATGTTACTTTACATTGCGGCCACAAACCGAGTTGTAAGTGTGGCAGTGGTGGTGGAGCGCGAAGAAGGTGGCAGGTCGGTGCAGAGACCGGTGTATTACTTGAGCGAGGTGATCTCTACCTCGAAGCAGAATTACCCTCACTACCAGAAGATGACGTATGGTGTCTACCTGGCGGTCAAGAAGTTGAAGCATTATTTCCAGGAGCATCCCATGACGGTGGTGTGCGAAGCTCCAATCTCGGAGATCATCGGGTGCAAAGATGCAACTGGCCGAGTTGCCAAATGGGCGATTGAGGTGTCTCCATATGCACCACATTATGAGAGAAGAGATGCAATTAAATCCCAGGCGTTGCCGGACTTCTTTTGTGATTGGGCCGAGATGCAGTATGAGCCACCCAGGCCGGACTATAATTATTGGAAATGCATTTTGATGGGTCCAAGACAAAGATCGGGCTGGGGGCTGGAATAGTCCTCACCTCGCCGAAGCGAGATCAGCTGAAATATGCTGCAGATTCATTTCTCAGCATCAAACAATGTGGCGGAGTATGAGGCCTTAATCCATGGACTCAATGTGGCGAAGGAGATCGGTATCCGGCGTATGGAATGCTTCGGCGATTCCGACCTGGTGGTGCAACAATCTTCTGGAACTTGGGATGCTCTGGATGCCAACATGGCGTTATATCGGTTCCATGTGCAAAAGATATCCGGGTTCTTTGAAGGGTGTGAATACAGCATATACCTCGGACAGAAAATAATGCTGCCGACGTGTTGTCAAAGCTCGGTTCATCTAAAGAGGCAGTACCACCTGGAGTAGCCCTGAATCACTTGAGAACTCCTTCAATCAAACCTTCTCCTGAATCCGAATCTATTTTCATCCCGGCGGAGCAAGAGTCCGGACCTGTTCCAATGGAGGTAGACGTCGGATGCGTTTGGTCGGACCCGGGGACTGCGTGGCAGAGCTCGGGGACTGCGCACCGAACCTCGGGGACTGCTCGTCAAGACTCGGGGACTGGTCGCAGGATGGTGGAGGAAATAATGGAGGAGATTATGGTGGCCGAACCAATGGAGGTGGACGAGAAACTTTTTCCTTTGCACCCAGTGCCGGAGTGGGCGGAGCAATCATGAAGTTCATAACAGAGGGAAGCTTGCCAAGTGACACAACCGAGGCTAGGAGAATCCAAAGGAGGGCAAAGGCGTACACCATCATCAACAAGGAGCTCTATAAAAGAAGCGTAACCGAGGTGTTGCAACGGTGTGTCGAGCCAGCTGAAGGCAAGGAGATGCTTTTGGAGATCCACCAAGGAGAGTGTGGTCATCATTGCAGCACAAGAGCTCTGGTGGCCAAGGTGTTCAGGCATGGGTTCTATTGGCCCACTGCTCTTGCTGATGCAGAGGCCATAGTCCGGAGATGTGAAGGATGCCAAAGGTTTGCCAAGCAAACGCATATGCCAGCCTCGGCGCTCAAAACAATTCCTATCACTTGGCCGTTTGCGGTATGGTGTTTGGATATGGTGGGAGAGTTCAAACCAGCCCGAGGTAACATGACGCACATACTGGTGATGGTGGACAAGTTCACCAAGTGGATCGAGGTGAAACCAATCCGGAAGTTGGATGGTCATTCAGCAGTGACTTTCTTGAAGGAGATCATTCTGCGATATGGGTACCCCCATAGCATTATCTCGGACAACGGCACGAACTTTGCTGTTGGAGAATTTGCTCGGTTTTGCATGAACAAGGGAATCCGGCTGGACATAGCCTCGGTGGCACATCCGGAGTCTAATGGACAAGTGGAAAGATCAAATGCTCTAGTGTTGGCCGGCATCAAGGCTCGGCTCATTGAACCACTGCTGAAAACGCCGGGGTGTTGGATAGATGAGATACCAGCAGTACTGTGGGGTCTAAGGACCACGCCAAATCGATCAACTGGCTATACGCCATTTTTTATGGTCTATGGGGCAGAAGCTATGCTACCCACTGACATCGAATATGATGCGCCCAGAGTGGCAATGTACACTGAAGCCGAGGCAAAAGAGGCTCGGGAGGATGCAGTAGATCTGCTTGAGGAAGCTAGAGAATTGGCCTCATCTCGGTCAGCAATATACCAACAAGGTCTCCGACGTTATCATAGCCGGAATGTCAACCCTCGTGTGTTTCACGAGGGAGATTTGGTGCTGAGGCTGGTGCAGCGCAAGAAAGGTCGGCACAAGTTGTCACCTCCATGGGAGGGACCGTTCATTGTGAGCCGAGCTCTGCTCAATGATTCGTACTATCTTATAGATGCGCAGGAACCAAGGAAAGATGGGCTGGACAACCCCGGATCAGAGGTCAAGCGACCATGGAATGTAGCTCTACTCCGACCTTTCTACTCATGAAGGGCGCAATGTATGTACCTCGGTTAATCCTTAATGAAATGTCGGCACTCCGAGGTTGAAGCTCGGGGACTGCCTCGCTCTTGTGCTTGTGTTTTATTTCTGTTTGTCAATTTCGTTCATATGCCGAACTATTTTGAACCTCGTCTCAAACTTCAAGTAATGTATGCTGTGTAACTAATCTTGTGACTCGACTGACGAACGCCGAAATGGTAGTCAAGAGCAAAGATGAAAAAACGTGGGAAACATGAAAATGGACTCGGGGACTCGGTCCAAAAATATAGTTCGGCATGTGTCGTTTACTAACCCCTGTCTTTACCTTTCATTTATGTCGGATGATTTTGAAACACACCTCGATTTGCTAAGTACTGTATGCTATAAACAACAATCTTGTGACTCGACTGTCGAACGCCAAAATGGTAGACAAGAGCAAAGAATGCCAAGTATAGTAAACACGAAAGTGAACTCGGGGACTCGTTCCAAAAGGGTTCGGCATAAATTTTAGAAAAGCATGGTTCGGATAGCAAGATAATAGTACTGGTAGCAAGGCAAACTACTTAAGGTCTATTACATCTGAACCCGGCATACCGGGAATTTAATGTTTTTCTTGAGACAAGTTCAGGCCTCGGAACCAGAGACCTCGGTCGCCGAAGTTGTGGTAGTGGGAATCTCGCTGGAAGAAGCCTCGGGAGCCGAAGTCTCGGGAGGAGGAACCTCGGCGCAGGAACAACCTTGGTCGCGGAAGCAACCTCGGTTGTTGGAGTGGATGCCGGGGTGTCCGTCACGTCGGGGGAGATCACCTCGGTGGCTACGGCTTTGCCGGACTTGCCCTTGGGGTTCGGAGGTTCGTCGAAGTTGAAGTCATCATCAGAATCTTCAGCCACCTCGGTTGTTTGGCCGGCCTTGCCCTTGGAGCTCTGAGGCTCGTCGAAATCAAATTCCTCGCCGTCAGAGCCTTCTTCACCAGTTCCTTCAGCAGCTTCTTCACCGGACTCTTCTTCCTCGTCCGAGCTCTCTTCATCCTCAGAATAGAGGCGCCCGTCATCGAAGGTCCGGGTGTTTGCATAACTAGCAAAGAGGTCGGATTTAGAGGTGGTGCCTTGCTTATTTTGAACCTGCTACGGCCCTCCATCCGAGGTCGTAGGACCGCACCAGCTTCGGGACTAATGTCGGGGGGCTACCCCCGGGTAGGGTCAAGGCTTGGCATAAGTTGAGTTTAAAGGTGTGCCGAGGTACGGAAAGGGCCGACCTGTTTGGGCCTGGGAGTGTCCGAGCTTCATCTTGACCTGGAGAATATAAAGGCCGACCTATCTTGGCCCAAAGGGGTCCGAGGTATCCCGTTGGCATGGGCCGAGGTTCATAATCCGAGCTATGATCAGCCGACCTAACTACCCCGGTGCTATGATTTGTATTGTGAGTACAGGAGAAGCTATTTGAAGGAAGTAAGGTCCGACCTGGTAAAGATCTTGAGCGCAAGACCCGAGGTAAGGAGCCCGACACATCCGTGCCGGGCTAACCAAGGCAAGAAGCCGTAGGTCGGGCAGGAGTCAATGCTCCTGTCACTTCCCGCCTGATACGGGAGCGTCTGTCACGGAGCCTGGCAGAGCCGTGCCCCGGGTACGGCGGGGCTGCACGTCTCTGACCGCTGACCACGCGAGTTCTGGGGAAAGGCTACGAGGTAGCTCAGCCAGGCCACGTCCTGTCTCTGTCAGAGGAGACATGCTAGCTCTGCCGTTATGCAGCAGGAGATGGGCATGCCATGTCTTGTCCCTGACAGGAGTACGATGATGACCAAAGCAGAGGCATGGCAACAGTGTTCAGCAAGGGGCACAACGGTAACTCGGCTGGCCTATATAATGGGCTTCAACCCCTCCTGCGTGGGAGACGGACGGAGAGAGAGACAGAGAAAAGGAATCGAGATAGAGAGGAACCTCGGAATCCCCGGAGACACCTCGGATCAAGCTCGGAGTTCCTTTTTTTTCTCCCTTGTAGCTTCATCTTCTACCTCAAGTTCTCACCATTGTATCATCACACAGCTCGAGGAGCGGCTTGTACTTGTCACCTTGAGGTATACACCAAATAGGATAGTGCTGCAGTAGGGGTGTTACCTCCACAAGAGGGCTCCGAAGCAGGGTACATCGTGGTGTGCTTTGTGTTCTTGGTTTCTTGGTTTCCAGTTCATGTTCTTGCGGTTTCTTACGTGTTCTTGCTTGTGCACTTCTTGAGTGCATAAACCCTCCCCGGATTCCCCAAACGATCATTCGGCCCCGTCTTAGCCATACCTATGGCATCTGCCGTGATCCCACCACGACAGAGAGAGAGAGGAGCTAGTGGTATCATAGTTAGATACCGTAACATAACGTGTTCCAATGCAAATTGAATCTACAAACCTAATAAATGCATTATTACATGATACTATAATTATGTTACTACCCACTAACATAGAGTAGTATAATGTGCATGATACCACTATATGATACTTCCCACTGTGAGCAGTCTTAGCGACAAAATCCTGATGATAAAAATGAACACTCACTAATGACATTTAATGATTATTTTGGTGAAATCATCATAAACTTTATGACCAACTTGGATCGTCATAAATTTATGACCAAGATTTTGACATTGATGGTCTGACATGACCATGTGAGATACAATGTGGACGGTACGATGAAAACAAATCGTCATATATCAAATTCAGCATGATCCACTTGTGATCGTGTATATGGGCCAAGCCCAGCAATTCAACCCCTTTTTTATTTCCCAAATGCTAAAGAATGCACGGGTGCTATCTCGTCTCGTCGAGCAACCGATTGATGGCCGTCCGATTCTTCCGAGACGCTCCGATCTGAGTCCGTGCGTGCGTGCCGTCCCGACCAGAAACCACATGGGTCCCGCGCACACATGGCATGGGGAGACCGCTGTTTGACTTCTGGGAGTCGTGCCCCTATCTCATCCCGGCCATTTCATTCCCCATCCCGGCCAATTAATTACGGATTTTGGTCCGGCGATTCACGAAATCCGGCGACGGCGAGGAGTGCGGCGAGCTCGGCACTGACCGTGAGGAGTCCGGCGCTGGTTTGCGAGGTCGGGGAGCGGGAGATCGAGCTCCGCACGGGACGGGCGAGCTACCCGGCGGCGAGATACCCGGTTGAGGCATGCGGGCGAGGAGCTCCTCGCCGGATAGCAAATTCACCCATTCGAGTGCGGCGATTTCCGTGCCTGAGGAAGAATCCGCGTGCGAGATCGACGAGCTGCGCGCCGGAGACCAAGCCTTCGCGTGCGATCTGCGCTTCTCGGGAGCGTGCGGTGAGCTCGGGCAGGGGCGGGGGCGTTGAACTTTGCGGGGACCGCGTGCGGCGGTCAGATCGGCGGCGCCATCAACGACGAGACGTACGCATGGGTCTCTCCTCGCGGGTAGCAAGTTTCAGAGCACGGATGGGCAAGCAAACAATCCCCACAGACTTGCATAGCAGTGGAGTTCGTAAATTGCAGAGAATGTGTACCAAGCGTGTAGCGACTAAATTGATGTAGGGAAAGCATCCATAAGTTGCAGATTAGGAGTACTAAGTTGCGGTAAGTTGTAGACTAGTAGTAGTGGTATTTTCTTGCTAAGTTGCAGAGTACTAACTGTTGAAGTTAGGCTACACCCTGATGTTTTTTTGGCAGAGCAATGACCACTAAGTTGCATGGTAGTAAATCATCCACCCCTCCTCGTGTTTGGGATGGGGATTTTTCTACGAGCACATCGTTTGCATCAAGTTTGTGTTATATGAACTCTGATCTTGAGATAATTTGGGAACCAACTGACAAGATCGAGATAATAGGGGTAGTAAGGGGTGGATGGTCTGTATGATTGTTGAGCCTCTGGTTCTAGCAAGTTGCAGGGGGTGTAGTGTGGGCTAATTCCCATGTAGGTATCAGTAAGTTGCATTTTATACTTACCAAGATGCTGAGTAGTTTATTTTTGTCTGGAAAATGTACGCCGTCGTTCAATTTAGAATTTTAGATCAAGTAAATTGTAGTGGCATCTAAGGTGCATGTAGGCATCACTAAATTGCAGATATTAGGCATCACTAAATTGCAGATATTAGGCACATCACGGCATAAGTTGCAAATAGCAGTAGCAATCATTTTGCAGTGTTTGTGTCTTATGTCTGAATGTTAAGTTGCAGAGTTTCAGCATTAAGTTGACAGACATGAGTGTTTTTATGTTAAGTCCAATAGTATGGGATTTTTTTGCTAAGTTGCAGGAAAAATGGTACTGAGTTGCATCGACTCTGAACTAAGTTGTATCCAGGCACTACTAACTTGTTTAATCCTGCCTGGCATCAAATTGCATGCAACTCTGTTGGTTTTTACACCTGGCAAATGATGCATGTTTTGCAAACATGGCAGAACTATTCAAGATACTAAGTTGGTTCTCGGTGGTATGGACCTCGGCGGTATGTAGACGCGGCGAGTTCGGCGGCGTCATCCTCGACGATAGGTACGCCATTTTTCTCCTGGGGTTAAGGGATCTGTGGTGGTTTTAGTTGGGGATTTTTGTATCCTTCCCCTCTGACGACTAGCTCGTCCTCGAGCCGCTGGGCGGCGGCCATGGCTGCAATTCGAGGGATTCCCCGTGGCGACGAGCCACTCTATTGTTTCCTAAGTGCTGTCATGGTTATATGCCTCTCAAACTTTGCGTTGCTGACAAGTTGCGGAGCAGTAGGTCTTTTAAGGTGCATAGCATGACCACTAAGTTGATGCAGACAAACACACCCACATAAGTTTTTGGCAGAGACTTAAGTGGACAACAAGGTGTGCATGACGAAACGCAACCTGCGCTTACCGAATGCTGCAGCAGGGAACATTGATTAGCAAGTATTCGTGGGGAAATAATTTTGTCCTGTAGTCTTTTTTGGTCTTGTCTTTTTTTAGTAATCCATACTTCTTTTTGGTGATATCACCTACAGGATGCAATCCCAAACCCTGGACAGAATGCAGGTGCAAGCACGAGCACCAATCCCACTAGTGCAGTTGCGGGGTATCAAAATGCAAAACCACGACACCTAAACGAAACAGGAAAGCCAACTCGTGTAAGGAAGAAGGTCCAAGAGGTGAGTCTCTCTTTTTAGACCACTGTCTTGTTTTTTTTACATTTTTGTTCTTTTTGCTGCACGAAAATGTTCAACTAACTGTTTTTTCTATAATCACAACAGCTTGGTAGGAACCGTGCCTCGCCAGCAAGGCTTGCTAAGCTGAATGCTCTGTTATCATCTAATCAGAAGGCTCTTATGGAGTGATAAGCAACCTTGATGAAGCCCGGGCGTCTAATATCTGTCATCTTGCTGTTGACCAAATCGTCGCACAAATGAAGACCATGGGTTCCAAGAAAAATTATGTTTGTTGTTGTTTGCACCATTTAGTGGCAACAACTCCATAATGTTATACTAGCTTCATTCGTCCATTTCTCATATTTACCTCTAGGTGTCTTTTAACCCATGTCCCTTTTTTCTATGCTTTTCATTCTTTTGCACAGATCCTTTACCTTGATTCCCTCGAGGTAGATGAGCCCATTGAGTCTGCTAGCAACTACCCAATACGCGTTGCCGAATGGACGAACCAACTCCATTCAGGCTGTCATGCACAAGGATAGGAAACCAAGCGGGGAGTTTGGCAAGCTCAGGTATGGTGTACTATTTCTTTTCTTTTTTTTTCGCCCCCCGATTTCTTGGTACGCAACTTTAGGCTTTTCTGCGCCGCACGACTTGGTTAATATGTTTTCTTTTGTACCTTTTTTTCTTCGTGTAACCTGCATCAGAAATACTACTCATGCTCGACAACTTAAGAACTTAATACTAATATTTCTGCAACTTGGAACCACTAGCTTTCTTACTCTGACCAGCTTCCCATCAACATCAGAGTCACTTTCAACTTTCACAGGACTAACTTTATCCACAACATCTAGTCTCTCCATCTGAATTTGTTCTTCAGTTTTTGGCGCCCTATGTTTGTTGCAAACAAACTGTTGCTTCTCCAAGATGTTGGTGTAAGTTGCCCTCTTTGATGTGTTAGATTTTATAGAGAATCCCACCCTCAAAGCATATGCATTGTAGTGAGCTCTGGCACCAGCAACTGTATCAAAACGCATACCCAAAAAAGGCGCTGATGGACTGGATACAACTTCTTCATTGACACCAACCCCGTCACGGCCCCCATCCGCAAAATCTGGTTGACTAGTCCATGTTGTAGGGACAGTAGTGGTCGGTACGCTAGGGTTAGATGCATGTCGATGTGCTACATTATGTCGCTGTCCTTTTGCACTAACTTCGTCAGTCAAATCTTCATGCCCTCCTCGAACAGGGCCCGGTGACTCCTCAACCGCCTCCACCATAGCCGGCTGTGTGCAGAATGGTGGCTCCATATCATCCTCCAGGCCATCTGCGGGTTCCTTGAGATCTAGGTTTACCATCTGTACAACACAGCACATGGGGTACACACAATGCTTAGACAGGAATGGAATAGATAAAGAAAACTGCATTTTTTTCCCCACAGTCGACACTAAGTTGCAAAACAAACATGTTTTTTAAAGGTTGCCGATTCACAATGTAAAAGGTGCATAGTTGCTACATTAGGTTGCAGAACAAACATGTAACTACAGGTGACGATGCTTCTATGATTTTTTTTACAGGCAGAAGGAAGAGTCTATTGAGGAAGCAATATCCAATATCCATCAAGGTTCACAATTTCATAAAGATTACAGGTGTCTACTGCTAAGTTCTGATCTGGTGCTGTTAAAGTTTTGCTGATTCTTTTGTAAAGTGCTTCCTGGAAACTGGTTTTCATTGTTGCACTAAGTTGCATGGTAGTACAACTGGAAATGATGCATGGTGCTTGCAAACAGCCATGAGCTGCTCCCCTGGTAGTAAGTTGTAGAGACTATGTTATTAAGTTGTGTGTAGAATTGGTCCCCAAGTTGCTTCCTGGTATAAGCTACTTCAAGTAGATCTTTTCCGTGCTTAAGTTGTGTCTAGATCAAAATTGTGTACAGTGCAAGCAACTTAATGCTTTACCTGGCGCTGTTAAAGATTGCTGATTTTTTTTGTAAAGTGGTTCCTGAAACTGTTTTTCATTGTTGCACTAAGTTGCATGGTAGTACAACTGGAAAATGATGCATGTTTTTGCAAACAACCATGAGCTGCTTCCCACTGGTACTAAGTTGCAGTCACTATGATATTAAGTTGTAGGTGGAACTGGTCTTAAGTTGCTTCCTGGTTCTAAGCTACTCAAAGTAGATATTTTCATGGGTAAGTTGTGTCTAGATCAAAGGTGTTGCTTACCAATTGCACCAAGTTGCAGAGAAAATGGTACTAAAGTTGCCTCTTTTTTTGGGGAGACACTAATTTACTGTTCAAGTTGCAGGCAAGTCCTGTAGCAGGTTTACGCATGCATAAATTGTGGCAAATCAAGAGATTTCTTGCAGATCCATGGCAACAGATTTAGGACACAGCAGTTTTAGTTGGAAGAACATGAAAAGAAGAAGGAGAAGAACAGGGAAGTACCAGGTCTGAAGAACCTTGCTCCTCACTTTTTCGGGCCTTACTTTGCTTCCGGGTGCCCTCAACTAAGTAGAGAAGGAGCAGCAACAATGTTGTACGTCGTGATTTGGGTGCAGAAGAGATCAGCAAGGATGGTTTCTGTGCTGTCGTTCCATGGCGAATTTTGGCACCTGGAGAAGAGTGGGAGGAGAACGAAGGGGGAAAGGTGAGATTTCTGCTAGCGGCTGCTGCTGCTTTGGGGAAAAGGGGGACAAGCGAGCGTGGAAGCAGCTGCTGGGCGTAGGGTTGGTGGGCGGGCACGAAGGGATGGGCATCGGGATCGCGCGCGAGGCACCTGATTGTCGTGTCAAGTTGGGTGCGCTTTTGACAAAACTTTTTCCAGTTCTGGCTGTCTCGCGCGGGTCGGACTTTTCTTTTTGAGCGATTGCTACGGGACGCAAACCAACACCCGATTGCTGCCTAGACGTTGCCTTTTTATTTTTAGCTTGTGAACTCTAGTTGGCTAAATGGGCCAAGACCAACTTCTCGGCATGTTTTTTTTTTTTTCATAATACATTTGTAGCTTGTTAATTGGGTTGTAACATTTGTAGCTTGCTGGCTATTATCGGTTCTCTAGTAGACTCTAACTGACATGGGCTTAGGGAACATCGGATCCTGTTTTGGTAAAAAAAATTAAATATGGCCAATTAGCGCCATGTTACCAAAAATCTTAGATCGGAACAATTTTACATTACAACTATATCTTACACATGCCTGGCAATTCACACCATGTTAAGTATGAAACGTCCAAATGCCAGATCAACTGCATCAATTGCCAGAATAAAACTACCCTAGCTAGAACATTCAAAACAACACACAATAGATCTTAACAAAATAGCAGTACATCCCACAAAATGGCAAAGTTACATTAGAGTCCTCGATCCAGCTTTGATCTTTTTAGACATGTCCTGCAAATTAGAGAAATTTTGATAAGACGGACCTCTAATGATAGTGAGAGTAAATCATACAATTGTTATGTAGCCAAAAAATAGAACAAAATAGAAAATTAATATTGTGCTGCAGCTAGCAGTTTTTGAAACAAGCCAAACATCTTACAATAGGAACACATACAACTTTATAAACAAAAAAAATTGTGAAGAAACATTAAAACGTCTTACATACACATTTTACTAGAGTTTTTACATCTGCCAAGTTGACCATCTTACATCCTATGGGAATGGATCACCTTACTATCTAAAAATAACCATAGTTTTCTTTCTCGAGCTAGTTAAAAATGATATACTCAAATTCAGATAAAAGGAATATGTACTGCATATACCAACATTTTAAAATCACAAGTGTTGCGTGTTGAACTAGTCTTATAACAAAATACATCCTAGACAAATAAGGAAAATGTACCATATAATTTTTTTGAAACTCTAGTCTTATAGGAAAAGACCAAACAACAATTTGTTTTTTTACAAAATACAGATAAAGGAGAACAAACAATGCCACTCAGGCAATGGCTTCTTCCGTTCTTAGTAAAAAAGACAATGGATTCTTCCTTTTCTATTAAAGCGGCTATCCCAAAGAACTAGTTGATGATATTTCATTTATGGTATTATTAATGAAAAAGAAGGCATCATAGAAATAAACCAAACAATACCAAAACAATGTTGCAAGAAAAAAGGAACCACGGGATCAGAGTCCGTTGCTCTGGTGGAAAACGACAAAACTGACCCTGAGACGAAACTTCGGCACAAATGAACCTATTTCGAAAATAATTTCGATTCTAACCCTTTCCGGTAGCGCATGTCCCGACGCCATGGTCTAGGGCGCTATGCCCCCGCCAACATGGCAACACCGGATCATGAAAATCTTAAGTCCAAGAGGGTAGCGCCCTAGCCGGGGGATCTACAGTCTAAAAAATATAGTTTCAAATCTCTGTAACTTTTGACCTACAGATCCAAATGTCATGATTCTTTTTTCCTATGGGTCACGTGTTAAATTATTTTTCCAATGCCACCGATATCATGATGGTTAGACAAGTAGATAATAGTTCGTGCATTATTTGCTTATGTTTATTTATTTTTGAATGTTTAGACGATTTTGGGAAACATGGATGTGAATGAAATTTGTGTCCAAAATCTAGAACAAGAGGAGTACCTTGAAGGGCCAAACAAGCACCCGCTTTGACCATGCTTGCCCCATATTTTCAACTATTAATTTTCACAAGCAATTTACAAGTTGTGTGTTACTTTTTAAAACTTAATTCAATGCTTAGTATTGATCCTTGTTAATTAATAATTACTACTACTCCCTCCGTTTTTATTTACTTTGCGTTCTGGGTTTAGTCAAAATCAAACTTTGTCAAGTTTGACCAAATATTTAGAAAAAATATTAATATATACAATATAAAATCTATAGTATTAGAATCATCATAAAGTATATTTTCATTTTATATGCATTTGGTATTTTGGATGTTTATATTTTTTCTATATTCTTGGTCAAACTTGACAAAATTTGATTTTGACTAAACCCAGAATGCAAAGTAAATAAAAACAGAGGGAGTACTAGATTTCTGTAGACCAATTAAACAAAATCTAGCATGTTCGGAGCCTCCAGTTGTTCCCTCAGAGCGGTGCAGTCATAGAAGTTGCTAGGCCATCCTGTTTCAGACCGTAAAACGATAAGGTCGTTGGGAGGAGGAAGACGACCTCAGCCACCCTGCATCCACCGCCGGCCGAACCGCCGACCGCCATCACCCGTGGCCGGTGGTGCTCCCGCGACCGCCTCGCCTCCCCCACCCTACTCAAATCACGGCCTCTGTCGGTCGACAGTCGTCTCGGCCATCCTCGCTAAATCCCCCTAAAATCAGATCACGTCACCGGCAACCACCCCACCCCCTTTGTTAAGTCCATTGTTCGCATTCGCTTGCTCTAGTCTCGACGACGTCTTCTCCTCCGCGACTCCCTACTGGTCGCAGCGGCGTCGCCGGCGCCGTCTCAGGGTGAGAGGAAGGGTGAAGTGTGCGGTTGGGGGAAGAAGAGAAAGGAGGAGATGCAGCGTGCGAGCGATCGCACATGCGTAGAAGAGTTTTCCTGTAGTCAAGCGGACATCGTCTTCCGCAAAAAAAAGCGGTCGTCGTGGAATTGGAACTCATATGTGTATTGGACGCTCTCAGACTGCCGCATCTGTGCGTTACTCTTGATGCTATATGTATGATTATATGTATGATGACGACATATCCGTGCTTACTTTTAAAAATCACAGAGATTTGATTTTTTTTAGAGGGTAGCTCTCCCAACTATGGCGCTACCATCAGCTTGGCGCGCTACCCGGTGTTGCCACGTTGGTAGGGGCGTAGCGCCCCAGTCCATGGCGCTACCATGTGGAGTCTAGAGAGTAGCGCCTCTAGGACCGACGCTACTTATATGGGTTAGATTCGAAATTATTTTCGAAATAGGTTCATTTTATGCTGAAATTTCGTTGCGTGGTCAGTTTTGTCATTTTTCACGTTGCTCTCATCAGATGGATCTGACAAGTGGCATATGACGCAACAAAATTGGCCTTTGTTTACGTGCTTGACATTTTGTCGAGCAGAAGACGACGCCACGCCACCAGCTGAACACTACCACATTCTAGCTGCCACGTTCCCACGGCCCACCGCAAACCCTCGCCGGACCCGTCGCGCATCAGCCGACGTAGGCTACCCTGGCCCCCTGATGTATTTAGAAGTTTAAACAAATTTAAAAAACGAGATTCTGGGAGAATCTGATAGAGGGTACCTTCTGAGAGAATCTAGAAAATAACCTGAAAAGAAGGGCCCTGTCCCGACTCCCGACCAACCCCCGGCTCCTTTCTTCGAGCACGCGCCGCCGCACCAACCGCGACCAAAAATCCCTCCAAACCCCGGAGCCGTGCCGTGGTGACCTGGCCCTCTCAAAGCAGTCAACCAGCCGCAGCTCCTCCCTCGCTCCAAAGGGCACGGTCTCACTCTCGCCTCACCAACCCACCACCATGGCCGAGCGCCTCGCCGCCGCCGCCCTACGCGCCGCCGCTCCGGCCCGTCCCTCCCCTTCCGGCCGCCGCGCCGGGCCACCCAACTCCGCCTTCTTCCCCTCCCCATCCTCGCCCTCCCCGGCTCACCGCCTCGTCAGCCTCCGCCCTCGCCCTCTCGCCCCTCCCAGGTCGGTGCCGATCAGGTTCATTCGGATTTTGACCTCAATGCTCTGGTTACTGACTTGTGTGTTTGGTTTATGCGCGTGATGTGATCGCAGAAGGCCAAGGCGGCCGGGGGCGTGGCGGCGGCGTCGGACGCGGCGCAGCTGAAGGCCGCGCGCGAGGACATCAGGGAGCTCCTCAGGACAAGCCACTGCCACCCCATCCTGGTACGGTACCGTATACCCGCACGGTCACGCCACGCTATTAGGCTACTAGGAAATCTATTCCTTGCACCACTGTCTTCATCTAGGACAGCAAGGTGAATTTGATCCTTAGAGCAAAGCTGGGGTTTAGTATCATAAGGTGCTTTTGTTAAACAGTTTGCCTCTCTCAAAAAATGGTTGCAGTTGTAACCTCTAGCTCCATTAGTCCATTGGCAGTATCGATCGTTTACCGTGACAAACTGCAGCAACTGTTCTGAAGTAGGTTGTGTCTCAATTGGTTTTGTTGTGCTACTGAAGCCAGTCTCTAGTGGCTGCATCTCGCTCCATTTGTTCACTATGGAGCTTATTATGCTGCCTTTTGTGTTGTTTAGCTGTTGTATACCGACAAATTATGAGTATACCTGATATCTAATGTGCAAATGTAATATAATGAACTGTGTGAAGAAAATCGACCAATGAGGATATCAGAAGACTCTCATTACTTAGCCATCAAACGGTGCAGAGTAGTTTAAAGGGAATTGTCCGATATGAATGTTATTTTATAGTGATTAGTGATACACTGGTACTTCGCAAATTAAGATCATTATCATCTTCATTCTTTAAGAAGAACTCTCCTTTCACTTATTATATGCGGCATTTTCTTGTGTTTTACCTTTGTAACTATCTTGGACATTTCTGCCCAGTTGGCAGTCATAGAAGCTTAAGGCATCAATAGAGATGCCATATGTTCAAACCAATACCGTTTCAAAACAAAAAATCAGAGAAGTGAAACTTTTCATTTTGAAAATTGCAACTACTTAATGCAATGCAGTGGCACAGACCATTTACTTTGGTTTTATCATTCTAATACACATAGGTGTGTGGGGCAAGTTGCCTTTGAACTTAAAGTTTTATATCCATTTTGCTATTTATTTTACTGCATTAAGGTTCGTCTTGGATGGCACGATTCTGGCACATATGACAAGAATATTAAGGATTGGCCAGAGCGAGGTGGAGCTAATGGAAGTTTAAGATTTGATGTTGAATTGAAGCATGGAGCCAATGCCGGTACAGTTACTTGGATTTTCACCATTTCATTTCTTCGTTCATCCTACCTGTACAACTAAAAACTAAAAGTCCCATTCGGTATCCTTACAGGTTTGGTAAATGCTCTAAAGCTTGTGCAACTGATCAAGGACAGATACCCAAGTATCACTTACGCAGATTTATTCCAGTTGGCAAGTGCTACAGCAATCGAGGTCTGACCTTTCCCCCATTGTATTTGTCTAGGTTAGAATTAGTGTATCAATACTTTATTAAAACCTAAATTCCTTTCTTTTGCCAATCTTGTACCAGGAAGCCGGTGGCCCAAAGATTCCAATGAAATATGGACGGGTTGATGTCACAGGACCTGAGCAGTGTCCACCTGAGGGGAAGCTTCCTGGTTAGAAATTTCGTGCCAATCAACATTCCAGTTTATTGCGTTCCGTACAAGTGTCCTACTCTCTTGTTTTTGAGTTCTGTAAATATGTTTTAAATATACGAAGCATCTCCTGACTGCTTGAAATGTTAACCAAAGTGTATTTGTTATTTCTGTACACTTACCGGGTAGTCTATTGCCACATTGAAAGCATGGACATGTTCTTAATAATTTAGAGAGAAAAAAGGTATCTGCTTGTTGCTAAATGCATTTAATCTGATCATTGCTAATTCTTCAATTATGTGTTCTTTTGTCTTTACTAGATGCTGGCCCGAGTGCACCTGCTGACCACTTGAGGGTGGTCTTCTACAGAATGGGCCTTGATGACAAGGTGTGCGAATAATGATCTTAGCCACCTGTTTGCCCATATTGTTTAGCAGGTTTTGTTGAGCTGTGTGTACCTTGTGTCTGCAGGAAATTGTTGCTTTGTCTGGGGCACATACACTTGGAAGGTCTAGGCCTGAACGAAGTGGCTGGGGTAAACCTGAAACAAAATACACAGTATGTTCTTAACTTTTCTGTGTGTATGTGCTACCTTGGATGTATTGATTCCCATGTTCAGGATAAAGATTGCATAGCATGTCGCGGTATCATTCTGACCAAGTGTGTTTTATTAATGCTTAGGTACTTCATATTTCTAGTTAGTACTAACTGTGCTTGTTTTCAAGATTTGTATATTGCCGAAGTACAGTCGAGCTGTGTGCACTTTACATAATGTTTCTTGGGCACTGTTCACATCTGATGGCCTCATTTGAAATATGCAAAAAAAAAGAGTCACACGATCGTTCATAATACCCACTTCAAAACATTGATGCTGTTTGCCCTAGTCCATGACCACTTAGATGTACAAGTGCATTGCATGCGTGGCTGCGTGAGTAATGTTCTTCCTTTTTTTCAATTACTTTGATAGAAAAATGGGCCTGGTGCACCTGGTGGGCAATCATGGACAGCTGAATGGCTGAAGTTTGATAACAGTTACTTCACGGTAAATGCCCGTTCAATCTTTTACATGCCTGGACAATTGATCTGATTTTGTTGGAACTGAGCTGGTATCAATACTTCATCAGGAGATAAAAGAGAAAAGAGATCAGGATCTTCTGGTCTTGCCTACGGATGCTGCATTGTTTGAGGACCCAGCATTCAAGGTGATTCTGATGCTCAAACTGTATTTTCTCAGTATCCTATGAAAGTGAGATAATTATTGAACTTTTTTTTAGAGAGTACGCAATCGCGTACCGTAGCTTTATAGAAGAGAGAATTTTGGTACAAAGAGTGACAGAAAACATTGCGCGCAATGACAGAAAACATTGCGCACAAACATTGCGCAGAATTTTGATAATTATTGAACTTACTGCCTGAGAATCCACAATACTTTCAGGTGTATGCAGAGAAATATGCAGCAGACGAAGAGGCATTCTTCAAAGACTACGCCGAAGCTCATGCTAAACTGAGCAGCCTGGGTGCAAAGTTCGATCCTGCTGAGGTGCGCGTCGTCATCATTCTGTTCATTAGTTTTCCAGCAGTGGGCCGCCCTTCAGTTTAACACGTTCATCTATTACTACTCTGACAAAACCATTGCAGGCGTTGCTCTGCTGAGCTGTGCCAACCTTATCGTCCTTGTGTTTCAAAACTGATCTATGCGTCTATCCTGCAGGGAATCTCATTGGATGATTAGTACTGCGCGTGAGCCACATCCCTTGAAGCAGCCAATCACTCTTCCACAAGGTTTGTATACTTCTGCCCAGTTTGTTGATTGTGTCAGCTCTTTCATCCAAAGGGTTCACTCAGTCTGTTTTCATCATCTGCAGGACCAAGTCCATCGTTCCTCTCCAACTTCCTATCAGACTACAGGACGAGGCATCTTGCCCGCTTCTCATCATCCAAGATGGAGTTTTCTTTCTTTCCAGCTCCACCAAAGTCGTTAGATTTGGGAATTGAGCTCGCGAGTGCAAAAATAATACTACACGACTCTGCTGACAAACAATTCTGAGCCATGTATGCGAACCTGCAGATTCGATGAGAAATCCATTTCATTACAAAATATATGTTTTGCTTATATTTTCTATTAGTCATGTGGCTCACCGAGCACGGTGGGTGGGCTTGTAGCTGCAGTAAACATCAGATCTGCAGAACATAAACCTCTGGACCCTACTACCTCTGAGGAGCTGCCTCCCAGCATAATCAACCAGGAGTAATTCCCATTTGGCCAACTCTCTCGTCTTTGTCTCCACAGGCACACGGAATCTTTGAAGCAGTGATCGATGGACCGGGTCTACGGGTGGCGTATTATTAGTGGATTAGATTGGGCTGATCTGTTGTTGGTGGGCGTCCACCATTTAGGGGCACAGTGCTGGATAATAAGACAGCATCAGGACAGCAGTGTTGTGAATTAAGAAGCCGTAGTATATGCTGAGGTGCCTGTAGCCTGCGACCACGACGGGCGCAGCATTAACTCGGATCGGCCTCACGTGCCCGCCACGTGTGGCGCAGCCGCAGCGAGCCAAGCCCAAAAATTACAAACCCCAACGAGTCCGCACTTCCGCAGGTTCGGGTCCAGTCACTTCCCGGTGAGTGTAATCGCACTCACCGCTCCCGCCCGCCCAAATCATCCAACCGCCTTTTCTGACTCCTCTTCACTCAAAATGAGAAATAGGCTTTTTACCTTGAAGCTCCAATGTATGCCAAATATAGTTGCCTAATTAAGTTTTCACTTTTGTCGAAGTTGTGCAACCCAGTTTGGCTGGTTCCAAAGTCAAATGTTTGGGAGCCGGAGCGATGATTCAGTGCCAATTTTGTTCAAGTGAATAAAATAATAATAACAGAGCGTGGGCCTGGAGAGGGGTGGCAGGCCAAAATCATTTTATTTTTACTTTAGACATAGTGGGCAATCCAATGAGAGAATTTGATATTTGGCACATTGAAACTACAATTAGCAAAATTATCACTTATGCCAAATAAAACTATGTGGCATATTTGACATATGGCACACTGGGGCTGCCCTTATGTTACATCGGTTCAGTGATTCACATCATGTAGCTTGAGCGAAGGAAACTATAGTGTGAGCTTAGATAGACGATGAACTTTCATCTCGCAAAATATCATGTTTCACGTTGTGAAAAATTTACATGACAACCGATTTGACGAATGTTTCTATAAGTTACACACTTAATGACATTGTATGCACAGTCAGCCAATGAATCCAAATTCAAAATATAAGTGATCATTGCAATCACCCATTCTTACAGAACTATAAAGCCTCGTTCATGTATGATCATATGGAGTTTTAAAGAACTTGTGGTTCTGGATGACGAATTTTAGAAAGTTGTACTTGATTCGTGCAAAATACATACATATTCCGCATTATGTTATCAGCTTGTTCTACACATATGATTTGACCAGTGCAACACATTACTACTTTATTGACGTGTGCTATACTGCACCATCACGGTTATATACTTGTCTTCTCCTCCCTTGTCTGATATCCGACGGAAACCAATTTACAATATTACAATGAACACTTTGTGGAGACCATGCTTGAAAGTAGTTATAGTTTCTTAAAAAAATACACCACTATAAACATTGAAATTTGAAGTTCAAAATCGCATTCATTTGATAGAAAAAATATTATCATGAACAACGTACTATTTATCACTAGTCGCTGCTGAATTTGGTTTTCATACCTCCCAAATGAATTTATTTTCCTGTGGATAGTGCATTTTCCATTTTGTAGAAATTTAAAACATAGTTTTACTTGGTTTTCATATTTTTCCACCATAACTTGGTCTACCGGGTATTTTCTTCCTCCCTCTATGTGGACGTGGGGTAAATCTGCTATTGAACTAGGTTCATATCTTAATCATTGTATCTCAGTTCAGCAAGATGATCTCAAATGTTTTGGGTCCAATAGGAACATGTCCAATGTTCCTACTTCATCATCATCATTTCTTTAAAAGATTGTTATAGTCTCCAACAGAATCCTGTTGTTTAGCGTTCTCATCAGCATTTCTGATCACCAGAAAACAAAGTTTAATTTGTGTGATCCAGATAAAAGCCGTCGGTAAGCACACCGCCGGTGGTCCAACCCCAAAGCCCCCAGAAAATTTCGGAGCTTTAGACCATAGTGCCAAAAAGGCGGCACGACCAAATCGACAAAAGAGGCCACGGCGGCGACCCAAGCTGGCAAAGCTCACCTGAGGAAGACGGCGACGACACACCAAAGCAAACCCCACGAGCCACCCACGCTCGTGCTCGCCTTCTCCCCACCAAAACCCTAGCCCCTCAAACCCCGGTCTCCGCTCCGGGCCGAGGTCTGCGGCAATGTCGTCGTCGTCGAGATCGACGCGCTCCAGCATCTCCCCATTCCGATCCCGCCGCTCGCCCGCGGCCGCGGCGGCTCCACCGGCGCGGACCTCGTCGGGAGCCCGCGGGTCCACCCCATCCTCCTCGGCCCGGCCCACCACCCCGTCGTCCTCCTCCGGCGGCCGCCCCACCACCCCGTCCGCCGCCTTCGCGCGCCCCGCCACCCCTACCTCCGCGCGGCCCACCACGCCTTCCTCTACCGCCTCCGCACGCCCAACCACGCCCTCCTCGGTTTCCTCCCGAGCAGCAGCCGGGAGGGCGCCTTCCGCCGCGGCGGCGGACGCCAAGGAGAACATCATGGTCACCGTCCGCTTCCGCCCCCTCAGGTTCGCTGCTGATTTACTAGCTTTCTGCTACCGAGGACGCCGGGTTTCGGGTCTCGTGCTTATGTGATTTTCAATTGTTTGGTGTAGTCCCAGAGAGATCAACAAGGGGGATGAGGTGCTTGGTACGCTGATGGCGACAACATGGTGCGAAATGAGTACAACCCGAGTATCGCTTATGCTTTTGGTGAGTGCTCTTCAGCTTATTTCAGGCAACGTTACAACAAATCAATGAGCAACGAGTGACGTTAACGAAATGTGCGCACATGAAACAGAAGGGATTATCATATTTGGGGTTCCTTTTGGAAACGAGGGTAGAAATATCGATGACTATACGCTGGGTTGTGCAATCGAGGCATAAGTGAAATGAATATGTCAGTTTTGCTGCCGCCAATGTTGATTTACTGTGGTAATAGACTGTAGAAGCCATTTCCAGCTATGTAGGATGCCTCACATTGGTCAAGCTTGCTTTATATCATGGAAGCTCAAGACTGTGATGAGAATATGTGCTTATTACTGAATTAGCAAACTGTTGGAGGAGGGTTTCCACGCTACCCTGGGATACAAGACGTCTCGCGTGACGCAGGGGTCTGACGCGTCAAGGCCTTACCCAGCATCAAGGGTACCGTCAAGGTCGTCCCCTGCGCAGGGGAGGCGCATGCGTCGAGGGTACTCCGACGGGGGAATCGCCGGTGTTGAGCTCTGCATGGTGAGGTGTGATGACAAAGGCACGTCTATCGCATTGACGTCGGCGCCCCAGCAGGCCTCTGCCCCCCAGCGCCAGGGTACGTGCGCCGCAGAGGGCGTGCTACCGCAAGAAACGCCCAACCCGGCGCAAGGGTCATCACATTCGTGTCGACCAACCCGACAGACATTACCCGACGAAGGATAGTTAGTCAGAGTATTCAAGAGGAATATTCTTATAAGATGCCATGTAAAGACCAATGTACCCCTCTTCCTATGTTGTAGCCCGAGGGACAAAGTTGTAATCTCACACCCCTTCCCTCCATTTCCTATAAATAGAGGAGACCTCCCTCCATTCAAAGGGATCACAAATCTGAAATATATGAGAGGATTGTTGAATTCCTTTGCAAGCTTGTTGGTCTTGTGCCTTCTGAGGGTGGCCTCGCGTCGGGCGTCGACGCGGCACGCGTGTCTCCGCCTCGTGTATCCCGCGCACCCCTCGTAGGTCCTTACACCTGCACGGGGGTGCCATAAGTTTACTGCCTAGCCTTTACGCTACGACAGTTGGCGCCGTCTGTGGGAACCGAGCAAGAAGCTGTGTGACCAGGAGACCGCGACCGTCGAAGACCGACGTGATGGGCACTGCCCCATGGCAAGGCGCCTTCACCGACCTCGCCCTGCGTCGCAGGAGCCACAAAGGTCTTAAGCGCCCAGGGCATCATCGCGCTGCCTCGCGCCGCAAGGGGCTCGAAGGACTTCAGCGCCACGCGCGTCATTGCTCTCGTCGTACGACGCGAGAGGCTCTCCTGCGCCTTCAGCGCCACGTGCGCAACCGACCTCGCCCTGCGTCGCAGGAGCCACAAAGGTCTTAAGCGTCCAGGGCATCATCGCCCTGCCTCGCGCCGCAAGGGGCTCGAAGGACTTCAGCGCCACGCGCGTCATCGCCCTCGTCGTACGACGCGAGAGGTTCATACGTCTTCAACGCCACGCGCGTCTTCTTCCTCGCCGCCCCGCAAGGGGCTCGAAGGACTTCAGCGCCACGCGCATCATTGTCGTCGCCCTACGACGCGAGAGGCTCATACGTCTCCAGTGCCACGCGCGTCACCAGCCTCGCCGCGCCACAAGGGGCTCGGGCGCCTTCAGCGCATGCACTTCGCCCGCCCCTCCTTGCAGCGCTCGAAGCTCGGACGCCCTCGACGCCTTGCCCGGTTTCGCGACGCAAGGGGCTCAGATGCCAACTGTTCCTCGCCCCACAATGCAAGGGGCTCAGAGACGATTGTGCCTTGCACCTAGCAAAGGCGATGTCCCCCAATGAGGGTGTGGGAAACCTCCTCGTGCCCGATGAGGCAAGCCCCCCTGCGCCGCTTGGGTCGAGTGTGAAATATCGGTAAACCTCCTCGTGCGTCGCACGGGTCGAGTGCGAAACATCGGTAAACCTCCCGTGCGCCGCACGGGTCGAGTGCGAAACATCGATAAACCTCCCTGCGCCGCATGGGTCGAGTGCGAAATATTAGTAAACCTCCCCGTGCGCCGCACGGGTCGAGTGCGAAATGTCGGTAAACCTCCCTGTGCGCCACACGGGTCGAGTGCGGAATATCGGTAAACCTCCTCGTGTGTGATGGAGGCAACCCCTCCCCGCACGGGTCGAGTGCGAAATATCGGTAAACCCCCCTGCGCCGCATGGGTCGAGTGTGAAATATCGGTAAACCTCCTCGTGCGCCGCACGGGTCGAGTGCGAAACATCGGTAAACCTCCCCGCGCGTCGCACGGGTCGAGTGCGAAATGTCGGTAAACCTCCCCGTGCGCCACACGGGTCGAGTGCGGAATATCGGTAAACCTCCTCGTGCGCCACACGAGTCGAGTGCGAAATATCGGTAAACCTCCCCGTGTGTCGCACGGGTCGAGTGCGAAATATCGGTAAACCTCCCCGTGCGTCGCACGGGTCGAGTGCGAAACATCGGTAAACCTCCCCCTGCGTCGCACGGGTCGAGTGCGAAACATCGGTAAACCTCCCCCTGTGCCGCATGGGTCGAGTGTATTAGTAAACCTCGTAAACCTCCCCGTGCGCCGCACGGGTCGAGTGCGAAATGTCGGTAAACCGCCCTGTGCGCCACACGGGTCGAGTGCGGAATATCGGTAAATCTCCTCGTGTGTGATGGAGGCAACCCCTCCCCGCACACGGGTCGAGTGCGAAAACATCGGTAAACCTCCTTGTGTGCGTTGGGAGGCCACCCCTCCCACGCACGGGTCTGAGTGCGAAAATCAAGCCTTAACCCTCAACGGCGTAAAATGGATCTCAAGGCGCCCTTGCCTACCATTGTACATAAGCCCCGCGCGCCTCTATTGGTATAATGGGCAAGTATGAAGAGACGATCGCCCTCTCCGTGACTGTTGTGCAAGGCTTAGGAGAAATATGGCGACCCCTTCGCCCCCAGGACATGCAAATCTTACTCAAATACATTGGCCGCCTCTTGTACAGAGGGACGCGCGTTGCTTATGCGACGCTCTAAAAAGTGGCTCGGAGGGCATCAACGTCACGTGCTTTGCCCGAGTGGCCATGTCGCGCTAGGGCCTTGAAGGCCGAGAGCACCACGTGAAAGCGCACTGACACCACGTGCTTCACCTGCGTCAACTCGCAACGCTACCACGCCCCTCAAAGGGCTCAGAGGTGGCATCAGTGTCACGTGCTTCGCCCACATGGTCATACCTCGCTAGGGGCCGATATACCTCGTCGGAGGCAAGCCTCTCTCCCTGCACGGAGTGCCAAAATGCTAAACACTCAACAGTGTGCATACGCCACGCGCGCCCGCGTCGGTATACTGAGAAGTGGCCAGGGCTCAGAGGGCATCAGCGCGCATGCTGCGTGCACCTTGCCACGCCCCGCCCCACCAGGGGCTCAAAGGCCGTCAGCACCACGTGCTTCACCCACCTAATCGCGTGCAATGCTCCTTGCGGTCTAAACTTCTCATCCACCTCAATGGTCACCTCTCATGCACCTCAGTGGGCGCCCATGGCAGCAACACCTAGCGACTACCTTCGTGGCCCCACATGCCGAGGCACACCCCATGTCTTTTGCCAAACGGGGCATGGAATGATGGACATGGTGTGATTGATGTCCCATGCAAAACAAGGGGTCACAGGCGGTGGCAATCCTCAGCGGGCACCCTCACTGCCCTCTCAAGTGCTCTCGCGTGGCAGGCTCAACTGGCTCCCTCGCACGCCTCTTGGCAGGGTCATGCCTCACATTTTGTGCACGCAGCACACATCACGGTTGAGCAAAACATCTATACATGAATACATCACGGCTCACATGCATACATCAGATACCATCTCGTACATCCAAGAAAAGAAAGAGGCTCCAGCACAAACGATACTTCACATGGTACACCCAGAAAGATGGATTTCGGGGTCGGTGTCTGGCAGGTCACAACTAGACTTTCTCCTTCCCATTATATTTACCTAGACATGCTTACACACTGCACCCCGTTCTAACCATCGAGCTCCACCCGAGCTGATGCATGCAGCTAACCGTATTCTCTCCTTGTGCGTGTAACAATCTATTTAGCCAAATCACTTGGTCATGCATTATCTAATTCGTGCATATTGCACCGCCTGTTTCTCGCATGTATACGGACTCTGCACGGAATAAACATGCTGATGAAATCATCCCAAGATAAGTGTCAACAGGGACCAGGGAAGGGGAACGTAGGGCGTTTACCCTGGAAGCGTGCGCTCTTCAGCCAGGGACACGTCGGGCAGTGTCGTCTCCCGGAGACAAGGTCGACGTCAAGGACGCGGTCGGTAACTCCCCGGCGGCTGCCTCGTGGCGAGCGCGCGCGGGGACGCACTGGAGGAAGACGGCGCGGCGGCCGACGGCTCCCCGGCGGCTGCCTCGTGGCAAGCACGCGCGGGGGCGAGCGGGACGGAGACGGGGCGCGGTCAACGGCTCCCCGGCGGCTGCCTCGATGCGAGCACGCGCGGGGGCGAGCTGGACGGAGACGGCGGCGCGGTCGGCGGCTCCCCGGCGGCTGCCTCGTGGCGACCACGCGCGGGGCGGGCTGGACGGAGACGGCGACGCCGTGAGCGGCTCCCCGGCGACTGCCTCGTGGCGAGAGCGCGCGGGGGCGAGCTAGGCGAAGACGGCGACGCAGTCTGGTTCGAGGTCGGGGCAGACGGCGGCGGCGCGCTCGAGGCCCCCTCGGTGTCCAACGCGGCGAGGATGGGGGAGACGGTGCGGACGCCCCCGGCGCCGCCTCCGAAGCGGCACCTCGTGGTCGTCGCGTCGGCGCGGCTAGCGGCCGCAGCAGAAGTGGGGCGGGGGTTCGGACCCTGTCGTCGACCTGCACGAAGGGGAGAAGAAGGAGAGAGAATGTGGATCGAGAGCAGAGAAGGAAAGTGAAGGAGGAATGAGTGGCCACAGCCCACGGGAAGATTAAGAAGAAAAAAGAGGAAATAAAAAAAAGGAAAGGGAAAAAGAGGAGAGAGGAAAAATGGGTATGCCATGTCACCTATCCACGCCTCTCCTAGTCCGACCAATCACAAGCCGGCGCCGGATTGTGTGTTTCTTCTCGCCTGTTTTGTCCCGGGCAGCGCGGCAACCCCTTGGAATTAATGCGCCGGCCCGGACGGGCGCTAAGCTACCGCCCAGACCTGCGAGGGGCTACTGTTGGAGGAGGGTTTCCACGCTACCCTGGGATACAAGACGTCTCGCGTGACGCAGGGGTCTGACGCGTCAAGGCCTTACCCAGCATCAAGGGTACCGTCAAGGTCGTCCCCTGCGCAGGGGAGGCGCATGCGTCGAGGGTACTCCGACGGGGGAATCGCCGGTGTTGAGCTCTGCATGGTGAGGTGTGATGACAAAGGCACGTCTATCGCATTGACGTCGGCGCCCCAGCAGGCCTCTGCCCCCCAGCGCCAGGGTACGTGCGCCGCAGAGGGCGTGCTACCGCAAGAAACGCCCAACCCGGCGCAAGGGTCATCACATTCGTGTCGACCAACCCGACAGACATTACCCGACGAAGGATAGTTAGTCAGAGTATTCAAGAGGAATATTCTTATAAGATGCCATGTAAAGACCAATGTACCCCTCTTCCTATGTTGTAGCCCGAGGGACAAAGTTGTAATCTCACACCCCTTCCCTCCATTTCCTATAAATAGAGGAGACCTCCCTCCATTCAAAGGGATCACAAATCTGAAATATATGAGAGGATTGTTGAATTCCTTTGCAAGCTTGTTGGTCTTGTGCCTTCTGAGGGTGGCCTCGCGTCGGGCGTCGACGCGGCACGCGTGTCTCCGCCTCGTGTATCCCGCGCACCCCTCGTAGGTCCTTACACCTGCACGGGGGTGCCATAAGTTTACTGCCTAGCCTTTACGCTACGACACAAACAAAGGGTAAAGATAGAATGTGCTATTGTTTTGAATCTGAGGTGCTGTTTCATCAAAAGGACAGCTTAAAATTGTTTTCAGAGGTACATGACAAACGCCCACAACTCACACACACACCATATGCACACACCAGCATGCACATCTGCTATCCATGCCAGGAAATTGATCAGACACCACACAGCCTCCAGAGAGCTGGTAGGCATTATCCCACTAAATGCGCACGCGTGAAAGTACCTAGAAAATTTGTGATGCACTACCGCTTGACCCAAGGGTTGAAACCAGCCGGGTCTGCCTGCACAACCACGGAGCTAGCCATTCGAGCAAGGCTCTTTTCAGCAAAGAAATCTCTTACCAGTGATCTTTTTTTTTGCGAGTAACTTACCAGTGATCATAGCCCCATACTTTACAATTTGTGATATCTGCCAGGTCTGTGTATTTTACTGAAACCTCCATGCTGTCTGTTTCCATTTGTTCAATTTTGCAGATAAAGTGTTTGGTCCAGCTACTACAACTCGCCGTGTATACGATATTGCTGCTCAGCATGTTGTAAGTGGTGCCATGGAAGGAATCAATGGTACTTTTCAACTTTTTTATTCTTTCCAACTTCTAGAATAAATTATCTTCAATAGTAAATGTGAAGTATAGCGAACCAGGAACATACCGATATACCCCTATAAATTTCTTTAGTGGGATCAATTATTTCGTAGGAACGTAGATGTGGGCAACAGACAATCAGAAATATCCGGTGCGGATTGAATGGATCTGCAGCCCTTTTCAGTGGAGGAGCCAGCTGCAAAATCCTGAGGGGTCAGCCCGCCTAGATAGCAAGGATCACCACATAAATATGTCTAAATTGAATGGGTTTTCTGGAAAATCTGTGGGGGTCAGCTAACCTCATAGCCAACACGTAGCTCCGCCACCGACCCTTTCCATAAAGCCTTTCGGGGGAAGTTCTGTACCACGTTTATATCCAAATTTGCAGTGCCAAGTTTGTTTGATCAGACATATCTGGTGTTAGTCTCGCATGCTTCTTTTGTTACAACCAATATTACACAGTTGCCAGAAAATTGGATTTCCACTGCTACCTCTACTCCCTTTTCCCCTGAAAGGAAAGCCACATTCCTCTACCTTTAAGATGTACCCACTTAAATCATTGGTAATTGCTAGTGTTGCCACCTTTCTCTTATATGTTGTGCTGTACGTTTATCTTCTGATATTTATCCCTAAGATTGTTCTGTTTCTTTCAGGCACTGTTTTTGCATATGGTGTCACTAGTAGCGGGAAAACTCATACAATGCATGTAAGTTTGTGCATCATTGCTATGCATATGCTATCTGTTTCCTTAATTTCTCCAACATGTCTAGCGGTGTGCTTCTACGCACATGTTTTCTTCAGCAGAAGACATAGTTTTACTGTTTAACATATTGCTGTTGTTCTCTCTCTCTTATGAGTATTGCCTATTACGGTAGACTTCAAGTGCACACACAAGCATGTGCAAATAGTTTTTATCAGCAGCAATACTGAACTCTCTTTCACTGTACTCTTGGATAACCTTGATTGCAGGGAGAGCAGAAGTCGCCTGGAATTATCCCATTGGCAGTGAAGGATGTGTTCAGCATTATTCAAGATGTAATTTCTACATATGTTTTTGTTTATAAACTGTTAAAATAATAAGGCTGTCATGACATCATTATTTCTTATCTTGACCTCAGACCCCTGGACGAGAGTTTCTTCTGCGGGTGTCATATCTTGAAATATACAATGAGGTGACTTATCTTTTCAAGCCATGCATTTGATTGCTACTGATTTGCAACATGAAGACAAATCACAATTATCTGCTCTACATTGGAGCTTTACTCCTTTACATACATAGATTAATAGATATGCTATTGCTACCTCATAGGAATCAGTTGGTTTCTTATCCCTAATTCCCTATACATTAGACATATAAGACCAGGATTGCCATATGCTACTCCTGATTATGATACACAGGATGCAGAAAGGCTTATTTAGAAACAGGTTTAAAATGGTGACAAAATATTAATTTGGATTCAACCTTTTCACTCATTGATATGTTTAGTAGTTGTTTCACGCTTTCTGTTCTGTCTTGTCACTTTGCAGGTTATAAATGATTTACTTGATCCGACAGGACAGAATCTTCGAATTCGAGAAGACGCACAGGTACCTGGTTATTGGATCATGTCCAGTGATCTTGTACAACACAGCAATCTAAACTACATGGACTTTTATTTCTGTTTCTTAATATATGAAGTAATGCATGCTTATTCATTACGAGTTCTTATTTCACATTGTGTTTTGATTTGTTTATGAATCCTTGTTCTCATTTCTTGCTGACGAGTCTCCTGTCAATAATTGTTGATCTATAGACCTGATTAGCTACTAATAATCTCCTCATTCTTTCTATTCACTTAGGGAACTTATGTAGAAGGGATTAAAGAAGAGGTTGTTTTATCACCTGCACACGCACTCTCTCTGATAGCATCTGGAGAAGGTATTTATTTTATGTAGATAACATCTTGTCCTTTCCCCAGATTATCACCAATTGCATCCAAGAGTATTTCCACAGTTCCACGGAGATTGCTCCATCTCCATGTTTGCCCTTGTGATTTCTTGTGCCAAAACTTAAACCTACAGTAGCAGTGGCTTTGTTCGTGAATGTGTGTACCTCTGTGTGTATTTGCATGTTTGACTATCTGTGACTGGGTGCATTTGATGCTTTGGGAATTCGCTGATTGTTAGATCTTTGTACACACATTAACCTTACACTAAATTATTGATGGCATTGCGTCTGGCAGAGCACAGACATGTGGGATCCAACAACTTCAATCTTGTCAGTAGTCGGAGCCATACAATCTTCACACTGGTACTCTCTCTCTCCTCCCTCCCGCCTCTCCCCTCTCTCGTGCACATCAGCACATGTCTGTTGGCTTACAGGTGTTTACATCCAATGCACTGCCAAATAATTATGCCCCGTTCGGATGTTGATATTGAGGGTCGATATTGGATATTCGGAGCTTTTCTTACCTGAATATCTGAAACTGGGCTGTTCAGATGTACTAGATATTCAAATGAGGTATTCGCGTTAGATATCGAGGATGGCATCCGTAGTGGAAAAAACCTCCCAGCGAATGTTGAGCTGTTTAGCTCGACATTGGGTCGATATTCACTTCGTGCCCGTGCGCGTCCTCTCTCCATCGTCTCCCTCGCGACCACGACCACGCCAGCGCCGCACCGAATCGCCTTCTACTTCCCCGCGCCGGCGCCGCCCCGCCTCCTCCTTCCCCGCGCCGCCCCCTTCTTCTTCCCCACGCCGGCGCCGCCCCGCCTCCTCCTTCCCCGCGCCGCCCCCTTCTCCTTCCCCGTGCCGCCCCGCCTGCTCCTTCCCCGCGCCGCCCCCTTCTCCTTCCCCGTGCCGCCCCGCCTGCTCCTTCCCTGTGCCGCCTCTGCTCTGCTCCTCTCCTCCGGCTCCGCGTCGCACGGCCGAGGACGGCATCCTCGCCTCTGCTCCTCTTCTCCGGCTTCCCGCCTCTGCTCCTCCGTGGGTTCTGAAGCTCAATATCAAACGAAAATGTCAATTCCTCAATTTACACATCCAAACAACTTTCGGTATTGAAGCTCAATATCAAGTTTGGGTTCTGAATATCTAAACATCCAAACACAAATATTGGTATTCGAACTCAATATTAATATCTCGTGATATTGATATTCAACCCAATATAATATCGACCCTCTCAATATCAACATCCGAACGGGGCATTAGTGCTTTACCGAGTCTGCAAAATAATGTTAATCTTTTCATGTAGTACTTTACTGAATCCAAAGTTGTTTCTTCAAATGGAAAGTAGTTTTATGTAGCCAGTTAATATAGTTTCATCTCAGGCAGAATAAAACTCAGGGTACGTTTGGATTGTGACCAAAGTGCACCCTAATTGGTTTTGTTTGGATAGTTGCCAACCTTTTGGCATGCCAATGCTACTTTACGAACTCTAGCTCATTTCTCTAGCCAATGTTGGCCAACTCATTGGCAAGCAAAGCCTCAACGAAATTTTTGGCTAGCCAAATCTTTGGCAGGGCAACCTTGGGCAAACAGCAAACACACCCTTACGCTGTTACATGCCTGCAGACCATCGAGAGCAGCCCCTCTGGTGAAGCAGAAGAGGAAGAAGTCAGATTGTGCCAATTGGTATTTTTTTCTCCTCCAGTCTATACTTCTTATAAAGCAAAACCCCACTAAGTGTAATTAATATTTTTCTATCTCCACATGCAAGCTATCCAAATCACTTGCTCTTTTAGCCAATCAATTGTCCATGTCATCCCACTAACAATTTTATACCATTTCAATCATCTTACTCATTTTCTTTATTTATTTAGCATCCAGCGAATCAATAGCATTAATGGTTTCTACATGCTCTTATTATTTTCATCGATATATTTTGTCAGAACTTGATTGATCTTGCTGGGTCTGAGAGTTCCAAGACTGAAACAACGGGATTACGTCGTAAAGAAGGTTCATACATAAACAAAAGCCTGCTCACCCTTGGAACTGTAAGTTTCCTGCAACCTGCACTCCTGAGGATTTATCTTTTTGTGATCTTATTGACAAATATTTAAAGATTAACTTTGTGATCCATTTCATCAATGTGCTAAACCTGCTAGGATTAATTTGTGGTAGTTGCTTGTAGCACTAATAGACACTGTTTGCATGCATGACCCAGAGCTGATTCCTACAACCTGGATCCACATAAGGCTTAACCTCAGATATAAATGGCTAGTAGGAAATGGTCACATTTTTTTTCCGTTTATATAGTTCTCATGGTAAATGTCAATGGAATTTCCTCGCAGGTTATTTCTAAACTTACAGATGGTAAGGCTACTCACATCCCCTATAGAGACTCAAAGCTCACACGCTTACTTCAGTACTCTCTGAGTGGTCATGGACGCATTTCTGTGAGTGTTTCTTTGTACAGTATAATTGTGCTTTGCTATCTTGTGAAGATCCTTTATTTGCTTATTTATTTAGTGCCTTGGGTTATGGAAGCTTTCAACATATACGTGTGGGCTCATCGCTCACAAGTGTAAGCTAACTTATGTTGATATATTCTCACCCTTATATTTGTCACAGCTTATTTGCACAGTTACCCCTGCTTCCAGCAACACTGAAGAGACACATAATACATTAAAATTTGCCCACAGGAGCAAGCATGTCGAATTAAAAGCATCTCAAAATAAGGTGATAATCAATCATTCTGGAATCCATATTCTAAGAAAGATGCTTGGTACTGATGGTAAATTTCATTCCAGATAATTGATGAGAAGTCCTTGATAAAGAAGTATCAAAAGGAGATAACATGCTTGAAAGAAGAGTTGCAGCAACTGAGACGTGGCATGATGGGAAATGGGTACATTCTTCCGACGGATCAGGAGGATCTTGTTAACTTAAAACTTCAGGTCTGTTTTGCATGTTTTTCAGCACCCAACAGAGTACTTAACTTTTGGTCAATTATTCCGTTTTCCTTCTTAATTTCATGGTAATTCTTTCTCCAGCTGTAAGAAAATACCAAGTCACTGCAAGACTAACTTTTTTTTACCTAGCGTGCTTATACTCTATGCATTGTTGAGATACTTTTCTAAGTTTTCTTCCAGATGGCATACTGTAGATTAAATTCAACCTATTCCTTCCAAACATGAATTTCTTGTTGGGCTTGCATCCAAAATGATCAATTTTGTAATTTATTTTGTGTAATAGCTTGAAGCTGGCCAAGTCAAACTTCAGTCAAGGTTAGAGCAGGAAGAGGAAGCAAAAGCAGCATTGATGGGTAGAATTCAGAGGTTAACAAAACTGATTCTGGTATCAACCAAAAGTTCAATATCATCAAATTTTTCAGGAAAGGCTAACCTCCGCCGACGACATTCATTTGGGGAAGATGAGGTTTTTAGCTCAAGCTCTTTTCTTTGTTCGGTTGCAATTTCTTAGTCTATTAGTCAAACTCAGAATAAAATTTAAAGAGCCTTACAACAAAAACTGACATATAAACTGAGAGTAATAAGTACAAGCATGAAAGAGCGGTACTTCCTCTATTCTGTTATTTTTGTGGATCAAATTTGAGGATGCTACTATGTCATTTTTCCAGATGTTACAATTAAATTCCTAACCCTGTTGCAGCTTTTGTTCACACTAAAATGTAATATGTGAGGTTACTCTGTGATGATGATTTTTTACCACCTAATGTGCAGCTTAATCATGCTATATGCTTCATAATTGTTTTGGGGGTACATCAAATTACAAGTGCTCTAGAGTTCTCCCAACAGCTGGATGATTGGTTTAGTAACCTGGATTAATTGATTCAGAAAGAAAAAATGTATTTGTTCATCTCGAAAATCTTGCCTACCATACCAAATTCTTATGTTGTTTGCAGCTTCTAGTTTTCACTTCCATTAGGACGTGTAGACTTTTTTGGCTGTGCCTTGGTTCCTTTGAAATCTGTATAACTTTTATGTACGCTACTTTTCAATTTATTTCAGTAGGGTTCTCCACTATTGTTTTCGTCACAAGTAGAACATGTTGTTTTGAAAAAGCGCCACAGTGTGAGTATTCACTTCTAAGGATATGGGGCACACCCTACTAACCCATTTGTACGAGAGAGTGTTGTAGCCGCTTGTTGCTGCGAAGGTAGTAGGGGTGGATAACAGGAGGACGAGTACGTCCTCTGCGTGTTGGTGCCGTTGCCGGCGATAGAAGGTAGCAGGGATTAGGTTTAGAGAATTCAGAGGGTCAGGAATAGCAAGGAGAAGATAGATTGATTATTCATTGCTTGCCCTAAACACACGGAATACACATCCTCTTATAGGAGGACCAGCCGCCAGGTGACCTGGTGCACAAACCGACTCCAATACCTGTTGTACGCACCTAGGACTCTGTTTGAGTCTGACACAAACTAACTCACGTATTACCCTATTTTCCCTAATTATTTAATACTGCAGTAATTGCACTGGACTCTAGCTATGGCTGTGGCAACTGCTACGCTATTAAGGCCACAACACTACTCCCCCTCTTCAGATACAGCTCGTCCTCGAGCTGTAATTCATGGTGGATCTTCTTCTTCAGCATCATCAATAACTTCAAGGTAGAAAAGGCGCTGGCAACGATGGCCTCTCGAGAATTTTTCGTCGCAGTTGAAACACAGTCCCTTTTCCCTTCTTTCTGCCATCTCTGCGGTTGCCAATCGGCGCAGTGCCCGTCCTTCCCCAACCGGAACTGAACCTGACAAGGGTATACCTTGCAGCTGTCCTGTGGGCGTGGATGACTTTTCGCTGGTGGATACTACTGTGATGGCAGCAGCTGCGACTTTAGCCCTCAGTTCATGAGCACGGGCAAGGCTCATTGCTGTGTCCAAGTCTTGTGGGTTATGCAGCTCCACGCCGATCTTCAACAGGTCTATCAAGCCAGAGGTGAAGATGGACACCTGCTGTGCCATGGATAAGGAGTCAATGTGACCCAAAAGTGCTAAGAACTTTTCTTGATACTCGGCGACAGTCCCTGTCATCCGAAGCCTTGTTAATTCACCCAGACAATTGGATCGAACCGGAGGGCCAAAACGAAGATGACAACGATCTTTAAAACGAGGCCACGAAGGGGTGCCATCATTGCGTTCCAGCTGCATGTACCACGTCTGCGCACTTCCAGTCATATTGTATGCAGCAAGCCACACCTTGTACTGTTCGAGTGTCCTCTGTCCCCAAAAGAACTGCTCACATCTGTTTAGCCACCCGGGTGGATCTTCTTTTCCATCATAAGTAGGAAAATCCAGCTTGTGGTAGCGCGGCACACCGGCGGTGTCAGCGAGGTGTGGCACACCTGGTGGCACCTGCTGCGAGACAAACTGAGACCATGGTGGCAGAGGGCGCTGCTGCCCTAGGGGCAGAGACACTGTGGGTAACCCAGAGCTAGCCGTAGTTGGGGCTGAGGCAACAGCAGTAAGATTCACGACCAGGTCGGTAGCAGCCGGCGATGTTGGCAATGGCAACTGCGATGTAGATGGTAGCAGGTCCTTAGGTGGTGAGAACAAGCCTGCCGGGCTGCCTGGTTTGAGCTCCAGCGCCTTCACGCGGATCTCGAGTGCGGCAACGCTCTCCTGGATGCCTTTGTTGGTGTCCTGGATGGCCTTGTTGGTCTCTTGAATTGCAGTGGTGCTCTTGCGCAACTCAAAAATTGCTTCCATGATGTCATCTGTGGTGTAGGTTGTCTGCTTCGCCTTGCTCGCATCGGAAGCCATGGTGGTCGGCTCTGATACCAGATGTTGTAGCCGCTTGTTGCTGCGAAGGTAGTAGGGGTGGATAACAGGAGGACGAGTACGTCCTCTGCGTGTTGGTGCCGTTGCCGGCGATAGAAGGTAGCAGGGATTAGGTTTAGAGAATTCAGATGGTCGGGAATAGCAAGGAGAAGATAGATTGATTATTCATTGCTTGCCCTAAACACACGGAATACACATCCTCTTATAGGAGGACCAGCCGCCAGGTGACCTGGTGCACAAACCGACTCCAATACCTGTTGTATGCAACTAGGACTCTGTTTGAGTCTGAAACAAACTAACTCACGTATTACCCTATTTTCCCTAATTATTTAATACTGCGGTAATTGCACTGGACTCTAGCTATGGGTGTGGCAAATGCTACGCTATTAAGGCCACAACACAGCGGATACTGGCAATATGCAATGAGAGCATACTCTTAGTGTATGTAGCTGAAATGTTGTAAAAATCAAATGGAACATACAAAGTTGCTCTACACTATGTCAACTGCATATTACACGGTTGTATTGATGTCTTCGTAAAATGAAAATACTATCTCTTCTCGTTAAAAAGGCACTTTCTCTTGATGACTTGCACTGTTTCATGCAGTTGAGAGTGCCTATTGTTCTTATTCGGTTTCATTTTGCAGCTTGCTTATTTACCTGATCACAAGAGGGAGTACGGCATAGAGGATGATGATGCTAGCCTTGATTCAGAGTTTTCAGTTGAAGCAAAACCTTATTCTAACAATTCTGACGAGTCTGATAGGTTTGATAGAAGGAATCGCAAACGTGGAATGCTTGGTTGGTTCAAACTAAAGGTTGTTTTCTTGCTTTGTCTTGTGTCTCAGTTTCCATGTTAATTTTGTATTGTACACTGATCTTCTGTTCTCTCCTGACAAAGAGTAAATGAGACAATTTAGCTTTCCTGGTCGTTTATTCTAAATGTGTTTGTTGCATATGTGCTCCCCTCTACTTGCATTTGCTTTTTTTTAAGTGCCTCTCTCTGTCTCTCACGATAGGAATGCAGTATACCTAGGAATTACTTACTTGTGGGCTTCTATACACTGAAAAATGTGAAAGGCTGTGTACTGTGGTAGTTTTTCCCAGATTCATATGTATCTAGACACCTTTTAGTGTGTATATTCACCCATTTCAGTCCGTATCTAGACCACATTTGAAATAGCTAAAACATCTTATATTTAGGAACGGAGGGAGTACATGATTTAAGGTGGTTGAGATCACAAGTATCTGCTCTATATTCTACTCCCTCCATTCACTAATGTAAGGCATTGGACCTACCATTTTAATTTTGAGTACGTACATACTAAAATGAGTGAATATATGTACAAAATAAGTCTAGATACAGTACATTTGAATCAAGAAAATTGAAATGGTGGTGAACGGAGGGAGTACCTGATTTTGAAGATGTATAGTTCCACTTATTTTTATATATATACATCTGATACTCTCGCCAGTCGCTGGATGTTGTCTAGTTATTCAACTATCTTTGTTGATGTTTCGTATGGCTCTGTGAGCTATCTTGTCTTTTTAACTTACCAACTTTCTTAATCATTATTGTTTTTACTTACGCAGAAGTCAGATCAATTATCTGGACTATCAGGTAGTGTCGATAGTGAGAGCACTGCTAGCGGCTCACCTTCCTTCTCCAGATCATCACAACAAAAACACTTATTGCTTGACCTGAAGGATGGTCGAAGGAAATCTGTGACTAGGAAAACAGATGATGCGGTACTTGGTGATTCTTTTCTAGAGAGGACTCAAGCTGGTGATTTATTTAGTGCTGCACCCATAGCTCGACGCCCACTGCCAGTGAGTCTGTTTTCTAATATTTTTCATTTTCACCGCTTCATCTCATTCTATTTTGCTGTACAACTATAAATCCCATGAGTGTCCTTCTCTCGACTAGCAACTTAGCTAGCAGTAGCTATGCTATGGGATATGGTGGAAACCTTCCATGTTAAGTTGTAATAAAAGGCCTTCTAGTTCTGGATTGCTGCTTGCTGAAGGACAGTGGCTTGTGGGGAGCCTTCACAAAGAGCTGGCTCTCGCCCATTTAGGGTAATGTAATTCCAGATTAATGTAAGTTGTTGATAAGTGGATTCAGGTCTAACGGAATTTGTTTACAAGAAGTGTACTTTTGGCTCTGAACTGTCAGATCTTGCTTATCATATGTTCCTTGCTTGGCTACCACTTGTGGCTAGAAGCAGCATGTGGCCCATGACTTCTTTGCTAATAAGAGATCGACTCATATTGTTTTTGTTTTAGCTTGTGTTCTGCTATATTCATTGATTTGGATACTAACTGACATGTTACATGTATAGAGTGGAACAACTATCGTGGATCAAATAGATCTTCTTCAAGAGCAGGTCAAAATGCTGGGTGGGGAAGTCGCACTTTCTACAAGCTCACTCAAAAGGTTGTTAGAGCAAGCAGCCAACAACCCTGATGATTCAAAGATTCAGGTAAATATATCTCTGATACTTTCTGAGCTAGCTGGGCATATTTATGTGATATCTACCTTAGATCCTCAGCCATTTCCTTTAAGAGCATTCCCATTTATCTTCTTCTACAGGACCAAATAGAGAGGTTGAAAAATGAAATCAGTGAAAAGAGATCACATATACATGCGTTAGAACAGCGTATAATGCAATCACTGGAAACTACCGATGACCCAGCTGTTAGGACTGAAATGTCCCAGGTAATAGTTCCCAAGTGATGCTAAAGTTGAAAGTTGGAATGCATCTTATACTGGCTTACCTGGAAATTTCTACAGATTTTCATTTGATCACAGTTTTACTTATGTTTTTCGTTAATTAGGTCAACAATAACTCTCTCATCCCATAATTAGCTTTAGCCAACTAGTCATATGCTACAGTGATTTAGATTTTCAATGTTAATAATTGGAATGTTTCGTGTGATGAATTTTTTCCAGACCTTTTCAAAATTGAGCATGGAATTGAGTGACAAGACATTTGAACTAGAGGTTTGTTCAATGTCACTTTGTCAGATAATGTTCTGTTTTTCCGATTAATATTTATCCTGGACTAATTTATGTTTCCACTGTGTGGTTTCTCTAGATCATGTCTGCAGATAATAAAATTCTTCAAGATCAGCTACAAGCAAAGGTAAGAAAGTGTGGGAGAACAATTATTTTTCCTGTCCAACATATTGGTTTGATGTTGTTTCTTGTTCAAATAGGTTTCAGAAAATGCAGAACTCCGAGAAGCAGTTGCACAACTGAGGCAAGAAAACAATAATTTATTGAAGGTTTCTAGGAGTGACTACAATGTGGCTGCTACTCAGTTTAGTGAACCAACAACGGCAAGAAGTGATCCTAGTGATCAGGCAGATGGATTCTCAAGTCATGCAAACATTCCCTCTAGAACAGCCGAAGAGAATAAGGAGTCACCATTAAAATCTCAAGTGCTCATGCAGGTAAAACATCACAGGCCCCTAAATTCATCCCTGTCCAATTTAGTCAGTCGCTTGAAACCTAAAAGAAACGATGCTGCAGGTTGCAGAAATTGAGAATTTGAAGCAAGACAAGCTGAGGCTGACAGAAGAGAAGGATGGGCTGGAAATTCACAGTCAAAAGCTGGCTGAAGAATCATACTATGCTAAAGAACTGGCAGCTGCCGCTGCGGTTGAACTAAAAAATTTGGCAGAAGAAGTCACCAGGCTTTCTTATGAAAACGCGAAACTGGTTGCAGACTTAACTGCAGCAAAAGCTGCATCGGTTGCAAGGGGCAGTATCCACAATGACACAAAACGCCGTGATCAGGAGAATGGAATTTTAGTTGAGGAGATGCAGAAAGAGTTGGTTGCTAGCTGTCAGAGGGAGGCTGCGTTAGAGGAGACATTATCCCAAAAGGCCCAGCGAGAAAATGAGCTTTTGAAGATAATTGATGATGCAAAGTGTCATGAGCATGAATTGGAAAATGAACTGGAAAGCATGTGGGTCCTTGTTTCAAAGATGAAGAAAGAAAGCTCTCAGGATGATTTGTTTGAATTCAAATCAAAGCAAAACGGTTTTCATTCATCAAAGACTGATACTGGCAGAACACCTAGCGAAGTTTCAAAGATGAAGAAAGAAAGCTCTCAGGATGATTTGTTTGAATTCAAATCAAAGCAAAACGGTTTTCATTCATCAAAGACTGATACTGGCAGAACACCTAGCGAAATGGAAGCTTCAGATAATTGGAAATGGGATGGCATCAGTACTCTAGAAGAAGCAAAAGCTGCATACAATTTCGAAAGAAGGCGCTGCAAAGAGTTGGAAAACTCCATGTCTAGATTGAAGGTGATCCCTATATGTCTTCTATCATTGAAATATTTGTCTTCCTTGAGAGCTGGATACTTTTTTTTGTGCACAGTATTTCTTTCTGCTAAGCAAGCTTACTTGTGAACAACCTAACACAATATGTGGAGATGACTTGGCTGGTATGCTCTTCTGTTTTCCTGATGCACGTATTGGACATTTTCAGGGTGAAGACATCAGAGGCTTAGAGGTTAAAGTCCTTGAAGAGCTACAAAACTTCCATGTGGAAGCATTGTCAAGGATTTGCCAAGAAAAGGTAGATTATTTTCCATCATCCGTATCTCGTTTCTACTTATTTCCCGCCAGATGCAGAGTCCTATATGTCTGCTGTCTGCATGCATGCGTTATTCATTTGAGAGAGTGATGCAGCTTGACTTAAGCATAGGTCGAGACAGAGGCTTCCTTTCACCCCTACTTACCACATTTTGACTTGTGTTTTGCAGATGGCAAAACAGCTGGTATAGCAGGCTTTTTCATGTTTAGAGGCTGCTTCCACGTCTCCTCGTGTTTGTCGGCTGCTGTTTATTGACACCGTATATTGCTGCTACAGCCGAAGCAATGCTGATTCTAATGCGTTACAGCCGGAGTAGATAACCTCCAACAGCCCAGCCCTCGCCTGTGCCAACAGAAAAAAAAGGGGGGAAAGCAAAATATAGATCTGACTTCTTGCCCCGATGCTAATCTTCTGGATACTTACCTCCTGTACAGTTTACTTGATTAGAGACATCTAGTTGTAGATTGTATTTACTGGTCGTACGGGCTAGCCTAAGGCGTAGCTAAACAGGGCCTTTTGCATTCAGAGCCGGAGATATGATCCCGAGTTGAACGGAAGAAACTGTTGTTTGCCGTACATGTAGACTGTGTAGATTGATCTGTGATCCCCTGATTTGAATGGAGTTTTGTTGTACTTGTTGCCCGAAGCGAAGCTGCAGTTTTCGCATATTACCGTTCGTTTCAAGTGTGATGGCCATGTAATCGGCGCTGGACTTGATGTCAGTAGCACGGATTTCCGTCGCTATGGTCATGGTTGGGTGATGCTTCCGCGAAGACAAGAGATGCTGGGTTGGTAGTGGTTGTGGTACCGTGCAGAGAGGCATTTTTTCTTCCACGGTGGATCCAGGGAGACCAGTACGTGTGCCTGCCGCCCTATCCCTGCTATGTGGCTGTACGCCTGCACCATTGGCAAGGAAACATGAAGCTCATGTGCTGGTCTCATGGCAGCGCAACCGTGCAATGGAGACTACCGGTTCCGCATTCTAATGCTCTGTCTACATGGCGCATTGCTGGGAAGATATATAGGCCCCCTTCTTTTCAGCTTATTTTCCAGATTCTCCCAGAAGCTACCCTCCATCAGCTTCTCCCAGAATCTCGTTTTTTAAATTTGTTTAAACTTCTAAATAAGTATTGGGACGACAAATTTAGAAGTTTAAACAAATTTAAAAAACAAGATTCTGGGAGAAGCTGATGGAGGGTAGCTTCTAGGAGAATCTGGAAAATAAGCTGAAAAGAAGGGGGCCATAAACTTGGTACGAATTAAATTCCACCACCAAACTAGTGCAGTGTCAGTACACAGTATACTGATTAAATCCACTTGGATCGTAAAAGCGTCTAACAAGTTTTTTTGTCCGAAAGAAAGAAAAAAGGAAAAACAGGCGATGATCACGCCCAAGTTCCAAAACGTGTGCACCATGATCAGCGACGTGGACAAGGCAGAGGAGCCAAGCTAGTGTAGCTACTTCCTCCGTTCCAAATTAGATGACTTTTATTTGTCCACATGCGGATGTATCTAGACATGTTACATGTATAGGTACATCCATATGTGTATGAATGGAAAGTCATCTAATTTAGAACGGAGGGAGGAGTAAGTAGGAGCAATTAAGCAGGAGGAGTGAGCAGGTGTAGAAATGATACCCATGCGTCAGCTTTTTGATCCTCGCAAGCAAGCAAAGAAACAAAAACAAAAGCTAAAGCCGCAGCCGCACGGCAGCAGAGCAGCAACAGGAGGAGGGGAATGGGAGGGGGGGACGACAAGATGTGAGCTACCTGACCCATCAGACCAGGCTTCGAAAAGAGCAAGCTATGGGACGCTGTTTAGCTGACAGTAACCGGCGTGCTCTCCCCCAGAGTACACTGTTTACCATGTTACTAGCCTTTTTCCTTGGCTCCATGTTTTAGCCCAGTCATCATGCTGTAAACGAACACCATGCCGGCTGAGCCTGCTCGTCGGGGCGGGCGACATGGATGGAAAAACGAGCGGCAGGAGACGGGCATTGATTGCCATGATCCATCAACTAACTGCCACTGACATCACGCGGGTGAGGCAGGGGCGGGCGTGTGCATGCAGCTTACGTGCGAGATAAGCGTCGCGTTTCATTCGCTGCTCCTCTCACCAAGCCCAAAACCCAACCCAGCACACAACGCAAGAGAAGATCCAGAAGCATTAGTTAGTACTCCCTCCGTTCTAAATTAGATGACTTTTCATTCATACACATATGGATGTACCTATACATGTAACATGTCTAGATACATCCGCATGTGGACAAATAAAAGTCATCTAATTTGGAACGGAGGAAGTATGTCCTACCAAGATCAATTAAGTACGGCGTACTAGCATAGCAGCAGCGAGATCAGCACGTACTACAATCACGGATGATATCCCCTTGTCTTTATTACTACAGCACGCTCGACCCGGTCTCGATCGTTAGTATCAATCGTGGCATCACTGTAGTGTAGCTGGCTGCCGTGGACGGACATGGATTGGTTTGCAGGTGAGCGAGCGCCGTGTGACGATCGAGCTTGAATGCATGCATGCATGGAGATGCCCCGGTGTATTTATTGCTGCTGCAAATGGCGAGCCCCTAAACTTTCTGTTTATGGCGAGGCCGCGGATCAGTGACAACGCGTGATCGATCAGCAACTCCTCTTCAATCGCCTAGCAGTAATGGTGTTTACCCCACCGAGAATGTGGTGTAGAACGAAGCCAATTGAATGTATGTTTATGGAGTACCGTTCGAGCGTACGAGTATCTTCCACTACTCCGTAATTTTCTTCCAGTACGTCAGCTATGTAATGGAACCAACCGTAATTTTCTTGACTATATATACACAAGCCACACGAGCCACAGACAAGCGTGGGGCACAGAAGATCCTGTCCGTACCCCACGGCAGTTAGCCCATACCTCATCCCCCACCACCCGACCCCGTCCGATCGCATCACCGCCGTCCGTCCGCATGCATCTGACGCCGCACTGTACACCACCACAGCACGGCACATACACATGGTGGGCCCCGCGCGGGTAGCCCAGTGTTGGCTCGACACGTTGCCACTGTTAGCGCTCGCCGTCTCGTCCCGTCACCACCTCCGTCTCACGTGCCGCCTGCAGCCCCGGAGCCGTGCTATCCACACGCCACGTGGCACCACTACAACTACGTGAAGCTCTCCATTCCAACAAACGCAAAGCATGCTCTAGGATCAACGCCGCCGGGAAAGTCATTTTGGGTTCCTTGAATCCGGTGGTCTTACAAACTTTAAAGATTTACCTAAAGTTTCAAAAAAATTGAATTTTTTGCATGTTGTCAATGATGTACTCCGTTCGGAAATAGAGCTATCTCAAAATCTGGATGTATGTACACACTAAAACATGTCTAGATATATCCAAATTTTGAGATAGATAAGACATCTATTTTCGAACGGACGGAGTATATTATAAGACTGTAAAATCATAGGTGCATAATGTTTTATATTACGGATACATAAAAATGACAAAAGTTGGAGATTGAGAACTTGCATAATTTTTATGATTTTCTGAAACTTTGAAATATCATTTTTAGTTTTATATAAAAATAGTGAGATCACTGTACCACTCGTTAACCATGTGTAAATACGACGCACAGTTGTACTGAGCTGCTGCTGTGAGGTGTATCTAAATGCAACGCATAGTTGTAATTAATCTTATTCTGTACAGTAAATACGGAGTAGGAGTATCACTTTAACTCTTGTACCCCCAGTACTCCCTCCGTTCCGAATTACTTGACTTGGGTTTGTCCAAATATAGATACATCCGTATTTGGACAAACCCAAGTCAATTAATTGGGAACGGAGTGAGTACTTGATTCCTTCGAGTAGTAACTACTTCCTCTGTTTTTTAGTTCGCGTTCTGGGTTTAGTTAAAATCAAACTTTGTTAAGTTTGACCATATATTAACATGTACAATGAAAAATCTATATTATTAGAATTATCATAAAGTTTCATACTATATGCATTTGTTATCATGAATACTCATATATTTTTTCTTATATTTTTTGTCAAATTTGATAAAGTTTGAATTTGACTAAACCCAGAACGTGAACTAAATAAAAACGGATAGAGTACCTAATCCAGTTAAAGTAATCTCATTCTGTACCTTCACTGCCAAAGTCTACGCATTAACTAACTAACTTATTAGTAATTAATCTTTCATTCACACCTGATGGCTGACGGTGGTCCGTGGCGACGCGTAGATAAAACCCCCTAGCTCCTCCTTGGCCGGTGGTCGCTTCTTCTACCGCCGCTGCGAAAGCGATAGCTAAAGCGCTCCCCTTCGAGCTCGAGCTGGCTAGAGTGGTGAAAAGAACACGGACAGCCACGCGTGAGTGAGTGGTGGTGGTGCGTGCGTGCGGACGGACGGACATGATGGATCACCTCAGCCTGGTGCCCTACGAGGGAGGCAGCAGCGGCGGGGGCGGCGCCGGTGGGGGGGCCAAGTACAAGGAGTGCCTGCGCAACCACGCCGCGGCCATGGGCGGCCAGGCATTCGACGGCTGTGGCGAGTACATGGAGGCCTCGCCGGACTCGCTCAAGTGCGCCGCGTGCGGGTGCCACCGCAGCTTCCACCGCCGCGCGGGCATGAGCGGCGGCACCGGTCTCACGGGCGTGTCTGGCGCGGCGCCGTTCTTCTTCAGCCCGCCTCCGCCGCCCTCGCACCACCACCACACGTCGCAGCCGCACCACCCCGTGCTGCAGGGCTTCGTCCCGTCGTCGCGGCCGCCCCAGCTGGCGCTGCCGTACCACGCCGTGCCCGCCGCCGCGTGGCACCACGGCCTGCTGGACCCCGCGCGCTCCGGGTCGGAGACGCCGCCGCGGGCGGGGGACGACTGCAGCCCCGGGTGCGGCGCCGGCAGCGGGAGCTTCGGGCGGAAGCGGCACCGGACCAAGTTCACCCGGAGCAGAAGGAGCGGATGCGCGACTTCGCCGAGCGGCAGGGCTGGCGCATCAACCGCGACGACGGCGGCGCCCTCGACCGCTTCTGCCTCGAGATCGGCGTCAAGCGGAACGTCCTCAAGGTCTGGATGCACAACCACAAGCACCAGCTCGCCTCCCCCACCTCCGCCGCCGCTGCCGCCGCGGCAACAGCCGGCATCGGCGGCATGGGCATCAATCCTGCTCCCGGCGCTGGCGTTAGCTTTGGCATGGGCGTTGGCGTTGACGCCGGCATGGGCATGGGCGCCGGCATGGGCATGGGCATGGGCGCTGGCGCACGCACCGGCGACGGCGACGACGACGACGACACGGACGATGACTCGCCTCCACGCGCCGCCGTCTCGTCCCCCTCCCCCTCTCCCATCAGCGTCTAGCTAGCTAATGAGCTTCTCCCTAGCTACTACAGTAGTTCTTTAGTCGCTACGGCTTAGATTTAATTAACGTACTTCCCACTCACCTCCCCTGATCACCCGCATGCCTCCCCTGCAGCGGCCGTGCCGTACGTCGGTCGTGGTACCGAATCGAACCGAGGGCATATCTGTACTTCTCACTCCCACTCTACTAATTCTAGCTGGGCGCTGCTGCTTGTTTGTTGCTAGGTTCATTACTTGTCTTGTCTTCCATTAATCCTGTTGGCTGTTGCTACCAGCTGAAGCGAAGTGAGTGACTAATCATGGTACGTACTCCGCGTTAATTTGTCCGATGAGGCCGTGGCAGTGCTTTGGAGCTAGTGCGAGGAAGCTTCTTGGATCTCTCGCAGCTACTTCTAAATTGCAGTTGTGTTTGTTTGGTCTGTACTGCTCGTGTAGCTTTAGACTGGGGTACTGCCTCTTAGCCAGCCAGCATCGGCGTTCTGCCGTGGCTGTGGGTATGGCCGGTGGTGGCCTGAGAGTCCCTTTTGTTCCCATTTGCGCCCTCCCGCCCGGCCGGCCGGCCGGCAGGGCAGACCTACCACCACCAGACCACGCCGGTGGTGGTGGAGCCGGAGCTTTAGACGAGCATGGCGTTCTCATTCTACTCCTAGTTGTTGCACGGATACGGCTCAAAAGCCACGTATCCTGTGTCGGATACCGCGTATCCTGTGTCGGATACGCGCGGATACCCGGATACATGGATACTTCACCGGATACGTATCCAGCCGTATCAAGCGATTTTTTGTTCTAAAAAATTAATAAAACAACTCGAATATGGGTTACCGGTACAAAAATATCCTAATCCTTCCCGTATAAAGCCACCAACACCTAAGCTAGATGGAAACGTGACCAAGATAGAGCTGTGTCGCTGCCGTTATGAAGCTTTTTTCACTGGCGGATCTAGAGGGTGGGCCGGGTGGGCCGTGGCCCACCCAGAATTCTGGAAACCTTTTTTTCTACACCTTGTATAGCTGGTAGATTCCACGAAGCACACATGCATGCTGATTAACCCTAACAACTAAGCTAGCTCTTGACTATTTCTAGCAGCATGTGCACGCACAAAATCAACTAATGGTTGCCGATCTGCCCGCTGCACTACACTTCTTATCTCTTTGTGTCGCGCTCTCTGCCGATCCGGCTGATACCATGCACGGCTCCATGCATACACCTAGCTAGAAATTAGTCGAACTACAACTTAATGCCATGCAACGAAATAAACTTGATCTGATCCTATACGCTGAACACCGATAAGATAAGTCTCAACAATTAGCAACCAATTCATTATGGACTGATTATATATGTTGTTTATATTGTTCTTTTGTAATTGTAGAATTAATTATGATTGTTTCTCTTTTTAGAAGCATAAAGCGAAGAAGATTTCACCACCATTGGTGGTAGACGATGAATAAATTGAACATAATATGATATTGTTGATCGTGTATTAATACCGCACCTATGATCCAATCCCATTTTGATAGTGAAACTTAGACTGAAACGGAGGATGCAAGTAAAACTGTAAAGCCACCATTCGAAATTTTACTGCGACCATGCACATTTTTCTACTCCTTCCGACCCAGATTAGCGTTAGAAACGTTTGCAGTAGTTTTTTTGTACTACACTTAAACCGGAACGGAGATAGTATGGAACTATAATGTTGTGAATAAATTTCTATTTATGTTGTCTATTTGGGAACTTTTAGTCGCCGCGCGATTTTTTTTTGCAGTGTGCCCAGTGCCCACCCTCCACTTTTTTTCTGGGTCCGCCACTGGCTTTTTTGACGAACAACCATATAAAGGTACTCCTATATATCCTGATCCGTGTTTTAAAATTAGAAATTGGTAATTTTTATATATTATTAATTTTAATTATACATATCTAGACGTATCCCCGTATCCGTGTTTTCAAAAAATCGACGTATCGCGGTATCGCCGTATCCGTATCTGTATCCGTATCGCTGTATCCGGGCATCCTAGGTTTTTACTGCTGCCGTGGGGTGGTATCTGTCGGACATGCGTGCGCGTCCGTGCCGATGGAGTTGTCTTATCGGCGGCGTCCATGTCGCGCGGCCGGCTGAGCTTGTGGGTGTGTGATGATGATGATGATGGAGATTAGGCACGGTTTGTGGCTTTCGGTGCGGCTGCGGGATCCGACACCGTATCTCTGCTCTCCTCGGTGGGTGGGGATTTGTCTTGGATCTGGACGTTTACCATTTCATGGTAAAACTCAGTGTCGCTCGACGAGAGCACGACGTCCGGCCAAGGCGCACGCACACGGCGGCGATGCTGCTCTCCAGACTCCAGAAGAGGCGCTCTGCCGCTGGCCCTCCACCGGCCGGCCAACAGCTGATCCTCTGTTCGTTTCGTCTCGTCGCGTCAAGTACTGCAGTACCGCACGGGTGCCTCTTGCAGACGCAGTGGAGTGTGTCAGTGTGTTTGAGCACGGACGACACGCTCATGGTTTGCATGCTGCTACAGCGCTACTCTGATACTCTCTCCCGTGCTTCTTGGTTGGAGTATTGAATTTCAGCGCAATGAAGAAAATGCTGAACAAGATTAACTAGATGATGTGATTTCATTCAGAATTGATGACGAAGATGAAGAGTGCAGCCAGGGATGTAATTGGTCCGGATCGGATTTTACCGTGAACAAGATTAAGTAAATGATGTGATTTCATTGAGAACTGATGATGAATACAAAGACCGCCAGCTAGGGGATGTAACAGATCGGAGAGAGAATTCCTTCTGTGACACTGGCTTAAAACATCGTTCCTTATTTGACACTACTAAATATTTTCTTCCCTGTATGACTCTGAGAAGTTTTTCTTTCCTTTGCTGACACTTTAGTTCATTTTCTGCACTGACGGTGTTAAACTGAGGCATGCAAAGACCATTTTACCCCTGGCATGCAAAATTTGATCTGCATTCAAAAAATTAAAAATTTGGACAGAATCTCCCCTGCCTAAAGCTTAGGACTAATATTTTTTCGAGAATCTGTAGGACTAATAGAACAGTTGATCATCTACAATAACCAGGCAGCCAATTCAAAGAGGCAGAGTTCCTGACATACATACAGGGTTCACGGCGCAAGCAAGCAAACAAAAGAATCAATCAAAGCACCGATTTTTTTGCTCCCGATTCCGAACCACCGGAGCCCCCGCCGAGATCTACGGCTAAACCACCTGGGATTCACGAGCCAAAACTCTGTCCTCACCTTCGGAGATGGCGGTCTGGATCTCGGCGCACTTGAGGACGACGTTGTGGTCGTTGAGCCCCTCCTCCGGCAGAAAGCAACTTCCAGGGCGGAGGCGGAGGGCGGGATGGTGGCGGAGGCGGAGGGCCGGAGGCGCCGCGGGTTCCTGCTCGCTGGGCTCCGGCGCGTGGACGGCGAGGTTGGGGCGGGATGGTGACAAAGGGCGGAGGCGGAGGGCGGGATGGTGGCGGAGGGCGGGAGGCGCCGCGGGTCCCTGCTCGCTGGGCTCCGGCGGGAGCGCGACGGAGGCGGACTCCCTCGCTATGGCTGCAGCCGGCGGCCGGAGCCGGGCGTGCCCACGCGCGGCGAGAGAGATGGACACGGTTCAGTTTTTTTTTTTTTTGACTTGGTCTGGTTTATTCGATAGGATGTCAACGAGGGTATTTTTGTCCACCCTATTTTATTTTGACGGAACAGTGTAACGGAGTGTCATGAAAGGAAAGAAAATTTGAGGAGAGTCATGTAAGGAAGAATTTTTTTACCGATGTCAAATAAGGAACGCAATTTTAAGGCAGTGTCACACAAGGAATTCTCTCTAGATCAGATGGGATCTTTCCAAAAACATATTCTCTTTCTTTTTTCCATCGTATTGAGCGGGGTGGATAACGATATTTTGGATGCCATGTATCACACTGTTTATTTGGAACGGAAATGGAGCGGATTAGGAACAAAAACTAATCGGATTGATACACACATAAATAAATCGTCAAACCATACAACCAAAAAATCGTTAAATAGCTCAATAGCAAAACAAGGTTATACTTCGTAGTTGGTACAATTACTATGTGGTGAGCTGCTGCTTAAATAAAAGACGAACTCAACAAGTCACTCACTACTAACTATGCTAGATTATTTGATTGAAAAAAATTGACCTAATTATTTTTCAGATGTTATTTGAATGTCTTATACCGTATTCGGTCAGTTCAGAATTGGTTCTGAACTACTGGATGGATAGGCGCGCTTCGCCGTGCCACATGCATCTCGTTTGTCCACAGCGTTTCAGGTGTCGTAAATTCATTCGCATTTTTGCCCGCACCACTATCACGAGTAAAACGCTCTTAGTTCTAAATCGGTGGTCTTGTGGGTTAGGCGGGAGTGTGGAGCTTAGCCGCTCTGGTAGCATATGGTGTGGATATCGTTGGTGTTGTTCCTAGAGAGGCACCCATGTCATGCACTTGTATTATTATCGATGGCACATTTGCTTCAACTAAGACAGTTTCACTCGTTCAGAGAAATTAATTCTCTTCCTCTCACCTTATCCTCTCGCCTGCTCCTCTCCTTCCCGTCTCTGCTTCTTGTGCCGCTGCCTCCGGCCCCTCTCCCCTCTCCCTCCGGCAGCTCTGCCGGCCGGAGTGGGGGGTGGAGAGGGTGCCCGGCCCTCCTGTACATAGTAGTTTTTGTTCCTCTCGCCCTAGGTGTAGTTGTAGGGTCTGCTGCTTGGCCCTTCGTGGCGTTCGGCGAGATGCCGCTGAGCTCCCCCCTGCTGGTGCTGCTGCCAGGCACTGGAGGCCTGTCTCCGGCGTTCTCCGGCGAGCTCCCAAGGTGGGAGGTTGATGGAGGAGCGGTGTTGGCCGAGAGCTTCTCAAATAATGGCAGTTCTGGCCATTTTCGGACCTTTCGATTTGGCGTTGCCCATCTCCTTCTGACCGGCCATGGAGGCGAGGGGAAGGAGTGGTTTGGCGCCATGGTTGCCGGGTCTGGAGATGGCGCTTGGAGGTGGATGTTGTGCGGCTATTCCGGCGATGAGGTGGACGCATCGTCGGAGTGCAAGGTCTTGGTGATTCCTGGAGTTCCATGGTGGAGATCCGCGACATCAGGTACTAAGCGCCGCTTCTTTATGTTGGCGTCCCGTGTTTGGTGGTGGTGGAGGTGGTTTTCTTCGGCGACCTTGCTCCGGCCGGCCGTGGCGGCGAGGGGAGTGGTCGTTTGGAGAGTGGGTGTGCTTGGTGGCTGGCCTGGTCGATGCGGAGGCGGCGGGAAGATGGGTGGTTTGTGGAAGCAAGTGCTATGGCTGTGTGCGTTCATCGAGCTGGGTGTCCGTCGCGTCGCGGCGGCCGAATCTGCAGTCTACTACAACATGTGGAGGTGCTTTCTTCCCTGGGAATGGCGGTACGGCGGCTCCGGCGGAGACTAGGTGTTTGGGGCGACGGGGTGGATCCGATCGTGTTTCTTCCAGGTGGCTCGGGGTGTTTAGTGCAATTTGCTGGGTCTTGTTGTAATTTCTGGTTCTTACTGGACCTGTTTGTAAGTTGTACTGAGCTTCCTAATATATGTGTCGGATCCTGTCAAAAAAAATACCAGCTGCGACATTGTTGACGATATATCTACGAAGCAACACAATTTTGGTGTAAGAACCAAAAGCAAGTACGAATTAAGGTAAATGAAAGACCTGGTGAAAATAACTTATTGAAAATATATAAGCATCCACAATACATTGCTATATCTTTCCTGGCATATACTATTCTTTCCTAGCACCCATATTAAGTACTCTATATCTTTGAACAGCTCATATAAGGATGCACCATACATTGGAAGATTAGTATATGGAATAATTCACTCTGACAATTGGTCATCTCTACTACTATAGTACACGGTTTTTTGAATATTTGAATCTACCTTCCTCTCCCTTGGTTCACCTGCCACAGGGAATGTATTTTCATTTATAGCCGTTGATTTCATTCAATCGAACGGCTGCTCTTACCCGGATTCGCCATCCCCCAAATCCCGCCAACGAGCCCGTCGACCCTTCTGGAATTCTCCACATCTCACGGTCGTTGCCGCCTGTAGCAAAACGTGAAGCAGATCGATTTCTGGCCAAGTTCCCGCATTCCACCTCACCCGCTGTAGACAATTTTTCTAGCCCGTCAACGCCACCACTTGGAGCATCCGCTCCACACCACCAGTCGACCACCACCTCCAGATCGCCTCTTACATCCAAATTTCAGATCCGCCACCATCTCTTTGTAGGCTCGCATCACGTTCTGGGTCAATTCCCATGGTAGCTGCTAGCTGGGATTCTTCCGTGAGTGACACAGGTCTACAGGCCACAAGTAAGTTCTTCCTTCTCTTGGTTGAGTTGTGCATCTTTTCCCATTTCTTGTGAGTTTGTGATGATTTTTTTGCATGAGAATGCTGCGCACGTGTTTCTCCTTGTTAACGGTGATCAATTCCACTATATTAGCACATAGGAATTGGAGATTGATCTGGTTGTACATTTTTGGATTACTCTGTTTTTACTTGTACGCAAGGTGTTTGTCTTTTTGTCTGAGCTGCTATCTGTTGGTAGACAATAAAAAGCAATGGTACCTGAACGCAAAATGACTCCAGATCACTGATTTTCTTGTGATTTTTTCTCTATTAGTGCAGCATAAACACGATTTAATGCTTATACGGTATATTGTTGTAGAAAACACCGGAATCCATCCAAAAATATCCAACAAGATGGAAGGCAATGATCTTTGTAGATATTTTAGAAATGCCCACTCGGCAGCTTCATCAAAATGGAACCAATATACGTCTATTATAATCTTTAATTATTATCCTTATCGATCTCTTGCTCTACCATATATAACCATTTCTGTCTTTTTATCTTTTTTGTTTTGTGTAATAATAGCTATTGCTGGAGAGCAGAATAATCCTTTAACTAAAACCAAAGGTGTTATACAAATGAGCTCATCTCAGCGGAAGCGTTATCGCGATCGAGACAGATATCTACAAATGACTCCAGATCAAAGGGAAGCCTATTTGCAAAGGAATCGTGAGTATAAAAGAATGAAGCGTGATTGTGATGCAATCTCTAGCAATGCAAAACCAACAACACGGCAGAAAAAATCAAGAACTAACAACACTATATGTATGACGGGTGACTTTTCTAAATCAATAAAAGGTACAGTTCTAATTTTATTATGGCACAATGCTCATTTATATTATTATATATGTCAAAAGGCAAACAAGGTTGTGCTACATTATCAACGAATATTTAATATCAAAGTTTGTTTTGTTTTGTTTCTTTTACACTATTGTTGAGTTATTTCGATAAAAAATGTGGCAGGTAGTAGCGGTTCTGACACATGTCGCCCTAAATCTGGAACTCGGTTCACCATCAGTTCATCTCGCGTATATTTATCATCAATTTCATCTGAAGATCAAGCTGCAAATTATGAATTGAAAACTGTGGGGCAGCGTAAGCGACACCGTTGTGCTGATGCATACCCAGAACTGTCACATGGGCAGAAAGTAAGACGCGTGCAAGATAACTGTGGCCATAATAAGAGAAAGAGATCAGAAAAGGCAAGTTGTAGTAGTGCACAAGATTCAGGGAGAGATGAAAACAACTTGCATGAAGACATCATTTATGTGCCGGAAGATTTTTTTCCTGCCGTTCATGGTAATTTTAGTCATAAAAATTAAATATGTAATTATATGTGGCTTTAACAATTATTTCATCTATTATAACTAACATATATTACAACAGATTATGTGACGCGAAGGGAAGACAAAATTGAGTATGAGGATGTGGATGATGAAAGTATAATGTATACTGAACCGAGTAAGTATTGAATGATTTTATGCTCAATTATTTTGAATTGTTTTCTATTACTTTGCTAACATGCTCGAAAATACAGGTCTTGATTTTGAATCATATCAAGAACCAAGGCGTATTGTGAACAGCATACAGATGGACTCATATGATCATATATATCATAATTTGCCCCGTAGTTTTCATTTTCTAGAGCAAGTGCCTAACTGCAGACATTGCAATGCCAAAAGGTTCCAATATGAGACACCTACATTTTGTTGCATGAATGGCAAAATAAAGGTAGCAACCCCATTGGTTCCTGATGAATTACGTCACCTGTACACAAGTCAAGAACCAAATGCAAAATACTTCTAGGATCACATACGGTACTTCAATTCTCATTTCTCTTTTACCTCTCTTGGTGTGGTCTTGGACCAAAGGTTCTGCAATGGAAAGTCTGGAGTTTACACCTTTCGTGCACAAGGTCAGATTTATCACCGTATTGACTAGTTGGTTCCAAAAGATGATGGCCCCAAGCATTTACAGCTATACTTCTATGACACAGATGCAGATTTGCAGCAAAGGTTTCGTCACTCGCCTAACCTTGACCAAAATCTCATCCGGAAATTGTTGAATATACTTTCAAGTAATCCTTATGTCCAAGTATTTAGAAACCTTGGTTCTATTCCAAACCTTGATGAATACAAGATTGAGCTTAACACAAATATCACCTTAGATCAAAGAGTATATAATGCTTCGACAGCATCACAAGTAGCAGCAATTTGGGTCGAGGGAAATAATCCCCAAAGTCATTTTGACAGGAGCATCATGGTGTACGGTAAATCGGACAAACCCCAATACATAAAAGCATACCATGGCTGCTATGATCCATTGTCATATCCACTTTTTTTCCCGAATGGCGAAGTTGGATGGAACTTGAATTTACCAAAAGTTGGTCCACATACAAGGAAAAATAAATGATAGAGCAAACAGTCTCAATGAAGAAGGTAGGTTTTATATCATGTATTTTTATTAAATTTGTTCAGATATTTAATTTCAGATTCATTTATTTACCCGTAAATTACTTTGAATGCAGGGGTGGGAAGTAGCTCTGGTTCTTGTGTTTCGCCAAGAGAATATTATTGTTATAAGTTACAAGTCCGAGATGGAGAGTTTAACATCTTATTATATGGAAAACGATTAACTCAGCAATATATTGTTGATATGTACATCAAGATTGAATCAATAAGGTTAGCTTTCTATCTCCGGCCGTCAACTCAGGTTCTGATACGTGCAGATTTATATCAAGGTTTGGTTGATAGCATCGTAGCCGGTGAGACACGTGCTTGCATGATAGGAAAACGCATTGTACTCCCCCCAAAATTTATTGGAGGACCAAGAGACATGCGTCGAAGATATCTAGATGCAATGGCGTTGGTCCAACGGTTTGGCAAGCCGGACTTATTTATTACCATGACTTGCAACCCACACTGGCAAGAGATAACCCGAGAATTGGCACCAGGGCAATCACCACAAGATCGCCCAGATTTGGTAGCACGTGTCTTCAAGGCAAAGTTAGAGGATCTTAAAGACCTCTTATTCAAGAGAAAATTATTTGGTGAAGTTGTTGCGCATGTTCATGTGATAGAATTTCAGAAGAGAGGACTACCACATGCACATTTCTTAATCATTCTCAAGTCAAATTGCAAGATATCTAATCCCGATCAATATGACAAGATAATATCAGCTGAAATCCCAGACAAAGACAAATACCTGTACTGCATACTTTAGTTATTAAGCACATGATGCACGGACCTTGTGGAGTTCTCAATAGTAAAAATATATGCATGGAAAATGGAAGTTGTAGATTCCATTATCCACGGAAGTTCTCAGAGACTACGCTCCAAGGGGAGGACTCATATCCAATTTATCGACGGAGGGATGATGGTCGTCAAGTGTACATTAGGGGTGCAGTTTTGGATAATAGATGGGTTGTTCCTTACAACCCATATCTACTTATGCGATACAACTGCCATATCAACATAGAAGTATGCTCTAGCTTTAAGGCTGTTAAATATTTATTTAAATACATCTACAAAGGTCATGATCGTGCCTCATTTGTCATTGAGGCAGCGGAAGACAATGTTGTTATTGATGAGATTCGTGAATATAGAGATGCAAGGTTTATATCACCACCAGAGGCAATGTGGAGGATTTACTCTTTCAATCTAAGTGAGATGTCTCCTCCAGTTCTACAGTTACAAGTCCATTTGCCTAATATGCATCTTGTGTCTTATAAAGATTCTGATAATTTGGATAACGTGGTACACAGAGAATTATCTTCAAAAACAATGCTAAGTGAGTATTTTAGAATGAATTCTGTGGATATTTATGCAAGGAATTTCTTGTATAAAGAGTTTCCAGAATTTTTTGTGTGGGATAGCGGTTGCAAGAGCTGGAGACGTCGTAAGCAAAAGAGAATTCAAATTGGGAGACTTGTGTCTGCGCACCCCGGTGAAGGTGAGCGCTTTTACTTGAGAATACTACTGAACCATGTGAGGGGGGCTACATCCTTTGAGGATCTACGTACTGTTCAAGGTGTTATTTTCTCAACTTTTAGAGAGGCTGCAGAGAAAAGGGGTCTCATCGAAGCTGATGGTAGTATTTCCGACTGTCTGAGCGAGGCTGCGACATTTGGAATGCCCTCTGCACTTAGAAGACTTTTTGCAACAATTTTAGTTTTCTGCGAGGTAACGAATGTTCGTGAACTGTGGGACAGGCACTTTGAAGTCATGAGTGAGGATTTTAGAGCAGAAAATGTAAATGTTGAAGTAATTGAGCAGATGGTGCTGAAAGATCTTTGAAGTTTGTTATATTCGATGGGAAAGGACATTAGGAGCTTTGATTTGCCACACTTATTGGATTCTAATTATTTGGACAGCCTAAGTTGGAAAGAACTATCTGATGAGATGTCTATTGGTGTTGACCAAGAGCATTTGGATTTATGTAACACACTAAACAATGAGCAGAGACTTGCTTTTGATGAGATAATGACGCATGTCTTGCACCAAAAGAGTAGGATTTTTTTCATAGATGGTCCGGGAGGTACAGGGAAAACGCATCTTTATAAGGCTTTACTTGCAAAAGTGCGGTCAATGGGATTAATAGCCATCGCAACAGCAACGTCAGGTATTGCTGCATCTATTATGCCTGGTGGTAGGACAGCACATTCTAGATTCAAGATTCCAATTAATATTCAAGATGATACTATGTGCAACTTCAGTAAACAGAGTGGAACTGCAGAACTACTTCGGAGGGCATCTTTAATAATCTGGGACGAAGTTGCTATGACTAAGCGTCAAGCCGTGGAGGCACTTGATAGATCCCTGCAAGACATCACTGGTTGTATATCACCTTTTGGAGGGAAAGTAGTAGTGTTTGGAGGTGATTTTAGACAGGTTCTTCCGGTGGTGAAGCATGGCACGAGGGCACAAATTACAGATGCTACACTAAAAAAATCTTATCTTTGGCAAGGGATAAAACACATCAAGCTTTGGCGTAATATGAGGGCACTGTCTGATCCATGGTTTTCTTTTTCTCCTTAGAATTGGTGATGGTACAGAGGAAACAATAGGCCAGGAATATGTGCGCCTACCTGAAGAAATTGTTATAGGTTACACAGAATTAAAAGCTTCGGTCAGTAAGTTGATTGATGATATATTTCCTTTACTGGACAAACATGGAAACTCGCCATCTTATATTAATGCGCGTGCCATCCTTTCCACTAAGAATGAATATGTGGATGAGTTAAATTCAATGCTTATTGATCGATTTCCCGGAGAAGAAAAGGTCTACTATAGTTTTGACTCAGGGTAGATGATCCACTTAATCACTATCCAGCTGAGTTTCTAAATTCACTCACACCTAATGGCCTACCTCCACACATTCTCAGATTGAAAATCAATTGTCCTGTTATTTTGCTTCGCAATCTTGATCCTTCTAATGGTTTATGCAATGGTACAAGGCTTATTATCAAGGCATTTCAAGAGAATGCTATTGATGCAGAAATTATTGGTGGCCAATATGCTGGGAGGCGAGTGTTCCTTCCACGAATTCCTCTCTATCCTTCAGAGGATGATGTTCTTCCCTTCAGGTTTAAAAGAAAGCAATTTCCAGTTAGGCTAAGTTTTGCCATGACAATCAACAAAGCTCAAGGTCAAACAATCCCAAATGTTGGCGTATATCTCCCTGAGCCAGTGTTCTCGCACGGTCAACTCTATGTTGCGTTGTCTAGAGGGATATCAAGACAAACAACTAGAATACTTGCAAAGCCGAATAAGGATATAGACCATCAAAAAAGCACGAAAAATATTGTCTACAAGGATGTTTTGGTGTAATCCATGTATATATTGTGGTACTGCAATATGTTTTGCATGACAAGCATCTGTGTGTCCAACCTGGGCGTTGTGTTTGTCTGAATGTGGGTCTGACCATGCTGGTGCATGGCCTTTCTCTTGCAGTTTGGATGCATGACTTGTAATCTTTTGCTTATGGTGGATGTTTAAAAAAAATATTTTGATTGTAGCTGGTATCCCTAGGAGATGATGATGTTTCTGTTCTAACTTTGTATAAAAACCTGGGCCATCGTGCCTTATTTCTAGAAAAAAGTATCGGTCCAACCTTGATCAGATAATAGATGTCTTATGTCAGTGAGGATATAGGTACATACATCTTCTTTATGTTTGTCATGTCATTCACTTGGATTACGGTAAAAATTAAGAAGGTTATTTGTGGGTTAAACCTCTTTTGTCATCACTAGATTTCTTAAATCACTTTTAGCGATATGATTTTTCCTTTGTGCTGCATTGATGCAACAAGTACCCAGGGAAAAACGAAATTGTTTTTGTTCCTTGTGAAAGACTCTTACCTAAAGAAATATTTGTACTGGCACCAGTCCACCATACAGTCCTATCTTTACAAATTAGCAGATATCATTAATTTTCAGTTATAGCGTACAATGGGCACATGTGATTTTTTCCTGATACAGAGACATTAGAATTCACATGTATATGCATTCCAGGTTTTGCACACAACAGAAACATCCCGGTAACATGAGAACCTGTGCAATGGGTCTGCATTGAACCATTGGCTAAACACGTGTATGTAATATCTGATGATTTCCAAATGCCAATATTTCTTCAGGCACGTCGATAAATCAATCCAACGATTACAATTTACAGAAGATGCAACAGTACACAAGTCGACAATATAAAAGTATGAGAAAATAGGCATTTTCCGTACAAAGGTATATACAATTGTATAGTATTGCAAATTCAAAAAAAAATGTATAGTATTGCACACGTGCAAAGCACGTGCCTTCTACTAGTAAACTAAGTACTCCTGCTAATAAGCTGAAAGGATCGTATGACACCTAGAGGGGGGGTGAGTAGTTGCTAATTCAAATTTTAATACTTAGACTTGACACAAAAGATAAATTCTCTAGATATGCAACTACGGCGAATTTACCTATATGACAAGCTAGCAACTAAACAAGATACACAAGGTAACGACGATAAACAAAGATAGAGGTAACAGAAGTGAAAGCACGTGGAGACACGGATGTATTTCCGAGTTTCTCCTTTTTAGGGGAGTACGTCTCGTTGGAGGGGTCTGAGCTCGCCACCACAGGCTTGCTCAACGCCACAACAGGCTCACCCTACTTGGCCAAAGCATCTACTAGTAACGGAAAGCATGCAAGATCATAAATAACATATAAGATAGATTGATAATCAACTTGACATAGTATTCAATATTCATCGGATCCCAGCAAACACAACATGTAGCATTACAATAAGATGATCTTGATCATGATAGGCAGCTCACAAGATCTAAACATGATAGCATAAAGTGGAGAGACAACCATCTAGCGACTGCCATGGACCCATAGTCCAAGGATGAACTACTCACGCATCACTCCGGAGGCAGGCATGGTGATGTAGAGCTCTCCGGTGATGATTCCCCTCTCCGGCAGGGTGCCGGGAAGAGCTTCTGAACCCTCCCGAGCTAGGGTTGACGGCGGCGGCGTCTCTGAAACTTTTCGTGGATAATGGCTCGGGTATTTAGGGTTTTCGCGTCGGGAAGAATAAATTGGCGAAAGGGCGGCGGCTGCGGAGCCACGAGGGCCCCACACCACCCCACGGCGCGGCAAGGGGGCCCGCGCGGCCCCATGGTGTGGGTGCCGCGTGGCCCTCCTCCGTCTCTCCTCTGGACTCCGTCTCCGTGTAGGAAAAATAGGAGGTTCTGTCCAAGTTTCTTCCAATTCCGAGAATATTTCTAGAATAGCTTTTCTGGAATACAAAAACAGCAGAAAACAGGAACTGACACTGTGGCATCCTGTTAATAGGTTAGTCCGAGAAAATGCATAAAAATGCTATGAAGTGTATATAAAACATGTAACAATTGGTATAATATCAACATGTAACATCAGAAATTATACATACGTTTTGACATATCATCAAGCTCCTTGAATCCATGATATTTAGCTCATTCCTCAAGAAAGTGAACCTTGCTTCATCAAGTGGCTTCGTGAATATATCAGCAAGTTGATCTCTTGTGGGAATATAGCCTAGCTCAATATCTCCACGGGCAACTTGGTCAACTTGAGGAGGGTCTTGAACTTGTTCTTGGGTTGGTGCATCATTTGGTTCCATGGTAGGCGTCGGTTCAACTTGTGATGGTGAGGTCTCCATTTGAGTAGAGCTTGGACTTGCTTGAGGAGGCTCATGATGGATCTCAATGGGGCGATAGAAACCAACGCCCATCCTTCTTATAGCATCTTGAGGTTCCTCATTACCTATTATTTACATATTGTTTTGACATGTTAGTAAGAAAATTAGCTTTTTACAGAATTTTCATGGTCCCCTTCTTATCAAAAATAATATGAAAAATAATTAAGGTGCCATATATCCATCACATCCAGATTTAGTAGTGTGCTTCTAACATGTATCTTTTGTTCCGTGTAGCTGTCTCCTCACGGGTCTAAAAAGGGAGCTCCCTATAGAACCAATAAGGCGAAGGAAACCCCCAAATTTGAGCACCGAAACTTACGTTTTCTGAAGCTGAAAGCCTATGGGATTAGCAAAGACACCAAGGTGTTGCATTACGTCAGGCTCGTTAGGGAGGTTACAGTGTGCTTGAAGAGAACACTTACTTGAACAATGCGAGTATACAAATTGCGGTGCCACATGCTTATGTCAAGTGGATGAATCAAGGAAGACGCTATTACGCGGTATACTCACTATTGGATTCTCCTCGTCCATAGAGATAAACATAGAACCAGTGACACGGCACAGGAGTACAAGTTCAGAGGTTTGATGTGTAGTTGTGCTCACGGTTGATTCCAAATGTACTTCATCTTAGGAGAAAATAACCAACTTTGTTTGTCTCTATTCATTTTTAAGTTCACGAGACTGGAAGGGTGTAGGGATGACCGGAACTGCTGTGGCGGATGACCGAGGTGTTTTCTAATGGTGTCGTTGGACTTTATCATCAACTAGTAATTACGCACATGCAATGCACGTCTTAACTAATATAAATAATTTTCTTACACCTTTTATATCCTAGAATACAACATTGATTATGCCTTAAAATGTACTCCCTCAGTTTCAAAATATTAGGCACCCTTAAATTACGTTGGTCAACGGCGTACAATTTTGACCATAACATATACTTATAATGTGTCTACAAAATTAGTATAACGATATATGAAATACAAGAATTTTACAAGACGAATCCAACGGTACCATTTATACATTCTAAATCTTTATAATTCAGTATATATATTATTGATCAAAATCGAGCCTCAAAGACCAGCACAAATATAGCATGACTTATATTTTGGAACTGAGGGAGTACTAAAAAATGAGGCAGTAAACATTTTTAGGGTGAGGGCACGAGTCACACGTACCATGTCCAAATCTATGGTAAGGCCCTATACCCGTGCACTGTAACAGAACAATGAAATTCATGTTATTCGGATCCAAACAATAAAATTTGCAACCAAATTAAATTAAATGATATTGTAAAATTTAGTTTTAAGTTGATAAAATAAATATATGACAAGCACCATGGATTTTCTTGTAGCTACACATCGATGAGCTCCGCCTAAATCTTACTCTGACATAAATTTACAGATGCACCTTACGTCATACGCCACACTGCGGAGAGTGAAGAACATGCATACCACGATTGATGGAACAAAAGAGCAATTAGTGGGTATTAGTTAGAGAAATTAGAAAGGCATTAATTATATCAATCATGTTTTTTTGCGGGTATCAATCATGAGATGTTAATTATATAAATTAGCGGGATATTAATTGGAGCAATTAGTGGGGCATTTTCGTTTGACGAAAAGGCCAACCAACCTATTGATCATCAACAATGGTATATAGAATTCTAAAAGTAGTAAAAATTAGATTTATATGCATAATGGAAGGTGCTAAACATGTTTGGTGCCTAACATTGGAGCGATCTAGAACATTCGATCGACATTGTTGGATGACCAAGATCGTTTGGATCTCCGACTCTAGCTCTTTTTATATTGCTATAGATGTATTATACTCCGAGTTAATACATGACATGAGCTCTAGCAAAACATATCGGTGTCGTTATACGACATCTTCATATGGCATCCATTCAATTTATGTTGACATATGTTGGTATAGATATAATGGTCATGATTGTGGAGATATATTAGATGTACATTTATTTTTGTAGTACATGATTTGTAATCCAGTTCCTACATTATCTCTACCCTCCAAGTTTTATACCTCTATGTATACTTAGCCGAGAGGCTCAATACAACATTCAACATTTTTCTCCGAAACGGAGCGGATACAGACATGGTACGAACATATTTTTAGAATGTCAAAATGGTTTAGAATGTAAAAAAAATCAGACATACATCCGATTTTTTTAATGTTAACTCACAAATTTTCGTGAAAAAAAAACACTTTTATGACTCGTGTAGAAAAGATAAATTTCGGTGCTACAAGATGACTTATCACCGGACATTTTTTGTCTTTTTGACACATGCCACAAAATATCTTTGTGTCAGTGTGTTTGATCACAGATGACACAGTAATGGTTTGTATCGTGCGAAGTGCTACTCTGATCCAGTACTTCTTGGTACAGTAGTATTGGTCAATTCAGCGCAATGGAGAAAATGCTGAAAAAACTTTAGGTAAATGATGTGATTTCATAGAGAACTAGATAATTACCCGCGTTGCTGCGGGAATACCAAGAAAGATCTAAAGATACCTTCAAATTCGTTGTAGAAGTGCTAAGCAATGATTTTTTGGATAAATCAATTATCAGATTAAAGTAATTGGAAACGCGATAAATACCTCCTGGTAGACATGAAATGGTATATAACTCCGTATTTGATAATTTGTAAAATGTTTTTTGCATATATCTATTACTGTAAGGGATGAGAGTGTGAACTTATAAATAATCTACTCATGGCTAGTGAATTACTCTTGGTCATCAAATAGCTTATCAGCATGTTGTGCGGTCATCTTGCACATGGGTCATCAAATATGGAAAAACCTCGATTGATTGCCTAAAAAAAAGCCACATGACTGAGGTAACCAAGGTTGATACATTCGAAAATCAAAGAAATAGGAATTAGAAAATGTAATAAACAATAATAACAAATATGCACCTTGAAGTCTTGCATGCATGCGCTGCAAGCTATGCTTGAGATGATCCAGATATCCAAGCTAGCCCTTATTCTGCCAGTTGATGGGAGGCAAGGCATGCTATTTTTCTCCTTTCAGCCCATTTACCCCTAGTTTAGCCCAAAATCCGTGAAGGATCCATTAATATTTGACCCACTTGCCCCCTAGTTTAGCCCAAAACCTTGCTAGTTTGCTCCTTTCAGCCCATTTGCCCCCGCAAATGTATAGCCCAAGCTCCGCCACCGAGGGATTGAATATTTGTTTCGGATCTATCATGGTGTTGATACAACTAAGACTCACGTGAGGACTGAAGATGGTGAATTGTAGTTGGCGACCTTCAGTCAGGACTGACAATATGCTAAGCTAGAGTGAGACTAAAAGAGCATGGTGCTCCATGTGTGGTTTTGCTAATTAATGACAATTCTTATGGACTAATGGTTGCATTAAGTTATATTGTAGTGTTTGTCCATAGGCAATGCTTGAACTTCATATTTAAGATTCAAGGTTGATGCCATAAAGATATTGATATAATGGAGTATTTGGCAGCAAGATCATCAAGTTTCCTAAAGTTTAATATCCAAAAAATGTGTATAACATATATATACGACATTTGAAGATGTTTCGAGACAAACATGTTTCTTTTCCATAGCTTCAATTCGCTCGGATAGATCTTTGACCCCATCTATTAGCCATAAAAACAAAATAATATTGAGAAATTTTGAATACAATTAATATTAGACATATAAGAACTAAGGATGCTAACACGTGTTGATAGGGTAATTAACCTTCTCTCTACCTCAAACTTCTTCTGCTTAACGAGATCTGCATAGGAAACCGAGGACATCTCCTTCTGCTTCTTCTCGGTGTAACATTCCAAGATTTAAAAAATGTTTAAAAATCAGAAAAATCAAAAACTTCTGGAAAACTATATGTATTTTGTTTTGAATTTAAAATCATGCATGCATTCATCTTTTTCCTGTCTTGTTTGCATTGAAATTTCAAAAGTTGGAATTATATTTTCACTTTAAACTATATTTGATAAAATAATAAGAATGGGCTTTATTATGCCCTATATAATATTTTTGATTTCTATGGTTTTATTTGTTCTATTTTAAAATCTTGGTTTTGATTTATCTATAAAATAAGTTTAAAATAGCTAAGTTCCAAAAATTAGATTTGTGGTATTTTATTTAATTTTAATAGGCCACAAAAGATTTTATTTTAAATCCTATTTTAAAATTGACTTAACTTAAGCATTTTTGTAATATTTTTAATTTTGTATTTTGAAATGTTTGAAAAAGTGTGGTTGAATTTTTTAAATAACAGATCTTGATTTTACAAAAATTTAGAAACAAATTTGAGTTAAATTGAAGTTTTAAAACTAAAGTTATAAAAGTTTTCAGAAAAGAAAAAGAAAAAGGAACAAAAAGAAAGAAAGAGAAGAAGCCCAGCAGCTAACCGCGTGCGCGAAGCCCAGAAGCAGCCCAGCCCGTGCTCTCTCTCCCCTTCTCTCACTGCCAGGCGGGTCCCGCAAAGTGACGCTAGCGATGACGTCATCGCCTTCATCCTCCAGCCCGAGATTTCCTCCCCGAATCCATCTCAATCCCCGGATCAAATTCGTCACGTTTAAACCGATTCTATCTGTTCCCTCGAGCCCCATATATACCCCACAAACTCCTCTCCGTTTCCCCTCAAAAACCCTAGCCCGAGAGCCCCCAGGCTGCCCACAAATCCACCGCCGCCGTCCGCCATTGCCGTCGCCGTTTTCTTCAAACACCGGTCGACTTCGGCGACCCCAAGCCCTCTCTTCGCCTTCTTCTTTTTTTTCTCTTTGCGCATCTGTGGCGCCCCAACCCGACTGCTATACAGTGATACTGTGTCTCCGGTAATCCGTTACCACCAGACACACTATCAAAGCATAATAGAGAGATCAAGACTTGTGGAACAACTGGCACATCACAGACTCTACGACACAAATCATTATAGTTCAACTCTTATAATAGAGAAAGATAGCAAATGACAACCAGAGGTCACAGACCCAACATTGCAACAAGCGGAAGCGAATTAGGTTGTTCTAAACAACAAGAACCAAATTATGGCCTAAGAGGCCTACAGGTAAACATTCAAGCGCCAGCTGTTCCGGGATGTCCCAAGCTGCCACCTGGGAACCCAGACTACTCGTCGACGTCCACAAAGAACCCACCTTCGAGGTCGGTGAAGTCCGCCTTTGAAACAAAACAAACGACGTTGAGTTCGACGAACTCGCAAGATTAAATATAGAGCTTTAGCTCGATGAGGCTGTCAAAGTTTTATGGCTGTTTTGCATAAAGCTGATTTTATTTCTGAAAACATAACTCAGAGGCATCGACTAATCAGAGTACTTTTAAAAGGGGTAAGAAGTAACTCTTTTCTTTGATCATCTTACTCATCATCAACCACCATCATCAACCACAGTACCTGTTTCACCAAGTCACCTCCCCGAATCACCCTCGAGGAAGTCAACCTTGCATTCTTGAGTGGTACCTCTAGGACTCAGGTTTTAATCATTCCGTTCAAGTTTTCTATGGTCTATGAATCCGTCACCAAGTCGTCCTTAACCGTGGACACGGCTTTTCGAAAAGATTTACCCTGCAGGGGTGTACAATGTTTACCACGCGTACCGTCCGGCCCATTACCTGATCATTAGTTTTCTTCCTTGGAAAGCCGGCTGGGTGGGAGCGGTGTCGACTTCTCCCTCGTTAAGGACTTTCCAGGATCATCAGTGGCGGTAGGACTGCCAGGATCACAAACCCCGCCCCACGGCCACTCATTTTCCTAACACCACCATCCTCATCTCAGTTCATACCACCATCATCACGCACGCGCAAATGGAAGCCCGAACTAGAGGACCCTGGCTAGCCCCGCCCGAGTTATTTAGTCTATGAGGGTTCCTGCAATTGCATAGGCCTCACGCATGGGTGTACGCTCGGTCTTGGCTCGAAGGGGAGAACTCGCACTTAGGCGACGAGAACGAGACAACCCACCACATCCACTGTGGCCTCTCATCCCCGCCTTTAAACAGTTTATTAACGTCACCACCATTTCTCCATCACATCCGAACATCCCATCACTGTCACAACAATGAAACATCCACCGGACTGCTAAGCATTTCACTAAGCATGGCTAAGCATATACCTAGCATAGTTAAGTAACTCCGGCAGCAATACATTCCTATGGATATTAGGAGGGGTAACAGGTAATGGCATCGGAAAATTAATGCAACTATAGGATACTCTAATCCCACCAAATTGACATTTGGAACCGCATGCAATATTATAGTGGAGAAAATAATTGCGGAAAACATAGGAGGAGACATGCTCAGAGGGGGGATTACGCTTGCCTTGTTCGAGATACTGGTAGTACGGGTCGTCGGGGTATTGTGGTGGAACCCCGACTGCTTGATCTATCGATGCATAAGAACACCGGAAAGAACACAATCAAATATCACTCCAGCAAACCAAATGCAATGCACATTCACATGATGGCATGACATTGTTAATGCACTGGAATTATTATACAGAATCTATCAATTTAAATGGGGTGCAAAATTAATTAGTTCGACAAGGGAGAAACAAGTCCCAACTTTGTTTTTAATGCTTTCCTGTGCTATCAATTCAGGTAAACATGCATGAAAATGAAGCCACTGGTTAGTTGCTGACTTGATGATCATTTTGACCCATTCAACATCATTTTTGGAATACCTTCGAATTAATCATGAATTTCCAAAGTTGCATTTCAGTACTGCCATTTTTAGTGTTTTCAACATACAGAGGATTTAAATTGCTCAGTTATGCCCAAATAAAATATCGATGGGAAGAGGGTGTCAAGACAAATTTTTAGACACCTTATTTGCTCAATTTGGAATTACAGAGCTAAAGTTATTAATTTTCAAAGTTTGCCATTTATTCTGCAATTTCTGTAATTAATTTAAAGAGGCAATTTATTTTAAGCTAACATTCAAGATGACAGAAACATGTAGAGCACACTTTTCTGAACATGTGGAAATTTGAATCATCCAATTTGGAGCATTTTTCAATTTGTTATTGATTTTAGAATTAAACATTTGAACTGCAATTCTGTTTTCTTTCTTTTCTTTAAAACAGAGAAAACGGTGAAACGTTTTTCACCGGGCCCGTGGCTAGCCCAGGCCACTGACTAGTGGGCCCGTGCCACGCTGGCAAGCCACGCAAGCGCGCGGGCCCAGCGGCCGGTTTGACCACGGCGAGGCGCGGGACGGCGCGGACGGGCGCGCGGCGGCGGCGATCACGGCCGCGTCGATCTACTGTGCGAGGGAGCGCGCTACGGACGGCTTTAGACTCGCACGGACGTGGGGAGCACGAATACGGCGGCGCCGCTAGCTAATGGTCGCCGGAGCGACGGAATCACCCTCGACGGGCGGCGGCCGGCGGCGGTCTAAGGGCGAAGCGTCGAACTACGGCAAGTTAGGGAGGGAAAAGATGTCCCCGAGGACGGCATGCTTACCCTAGATGCGTGGGAACGATCCGTTGGTGCAGAGGTGGACGGAGATGGCGGCAATCGACGGCGGAGCTCCGGTCGAAGTCGAGGAAGAAGAGGATGGCGGCGGCGGTTTGGGGTTTCCCCGGCTCGATTCCTTCGACGTGGTTGCAGAGGGAGACGAGGCGGAGCAAATGGTGGTGCTCGATCTACTCTTCGCGTGCTCAAACGACGGCGATGCTCGGCGGCGATCTAGCTAGGGTTCGGCCATGGCGGCGGATGGAGAACGGAGAGGGGGCGAGCGAGGGCTGTGGTGCGTGTCGGGCAGATGAGCACGGGGGGGCCTGGCTGCTCTTCTAGCGCGTCGAGGCGCAGGGAGGGGCCCCGGCATCGTCGTGTCTCCATGGCGGCTAGGCGGTGCGGCTCGGCCGCGCGGCGTGCGTCGCTACAGAGGAGGACGGCCATTTTGCAAAGAACCCCCTGCCTGCATTTTTCCGTTTACAAAGAAGCCCTTGGCTGTTTCTTTCAAATATCCAGTAGCTTTTCCCAGATTTAATTGAGGCACTTAAACAATTTATGAAAATTTGGGAAAATTCAGGGAGCCTCCCAACATCATGTAGATGCACCCCAAAAATTGGTGTTGCAAAATAAAAAGTTTTGAGCAACATTTGTTCATAGTGATTGTTTATGGCATTTTTGGGAAAACCAAAATGAATTTACTTTTGAATTTTTGAACCAGTGCAAAGTATTAAATCTTGAACCCTTGGAACTTCCTTGACAAATATGGATTTGCATTTGTATTTGTGTTTGCCAAGAACAAGCACATTTGACTTACAAGGATTGAATTTGATTTGGTGCCCCTATTTTCATTTGTTTTAATTTGTTTTCATCACTTGATTTCAACTTGAGCAATAAAACAAATGATGCCATGATGCATGAATGAGAAGCAAAAGTGAAAATTTGGTTCAAATTTTACAGTACCAAAAGTGGGCTGTTACAATTCTACCCTCCTTACTGGAATCTCGTCCCGAGATTCTTAGAGTAGGAAAGAGGGAAAAGGGTTACAACGGTACTACACGACCTTCTTGCTTCAGGTGGCTTCTTTCTTGAAGAGGTTGATCAAGGGCGTCATGAAGATCTTCATCGGCTTCACTTCGAGGTCACTATCAATGTACACCATAGGAAAGAAGGAAACCTCTCCGGAAGGATGGGTCTTTGTAAAGATACAACGACCGAGTACCTCCTAGTAGAACTTAGGATGAGACTTCAAGCATCCCTGGATTTGACAGTTAGGAGACACACGCGTGTGACGGGAGATTGATAAGAAATTTCCAGTTGGTAGGCAACTGTTTTCTCAAAGATTCAGAATATGAACTTTGCACAAGGCCTTGAATTTCTGAGGGAGAGCGTTGAAACAAGATTCCAACAGAGGAAGAGGTAACTTGTACCAAACAGCTTGAGTAGAACTTTCCTCACGGAGGAGCATTCCGGATCACAGGAGAAGGGTCGGGAAGATCGGCCTAGGGAACTTTAGAAACTCCAAGAACATTAGTATCGGGAAAACTTCTTGAGGTTCTAGACATCGGGTCGAGCTTCTTGAGGATCACCAACCGGCGTTTCTGATTGCGATTTAGATCTGGTTAGGTGTAGAGATACTTGGGACCCAACAGGTGGAATAGGAAGTCTTTGCAAAGGATACCAACAGATTACCTTTGCTAGAAACTCAAAAGCTAGACTAGAATGTATAACTCCAAAGGAAGAACGAGATTGCGGAACTCACGTATTAACAACTTGTCAGGAGACAGCTGCCCTACATGAATTACTTGCAATGAGACACAGTTGAGCCCTTCTTGGGGAACATCAAAGAAGACAGAAGAAGTTCTCAGACTTCTTCTCTTTCTGGAATAATTCAATCAGTGGCTGGGATGCATAGATGAAATTCTCAAGGAATGGAGGTAACAACATACCATTCCGAGAATATTCTACACATGCGTGATCGGGTTGAAATGATTCTGAGGAACCCAGACAATTCACTCGGATCCACGGTGACATCTTTCAGCAATTGCACGTGAACCAGGGAAAGTCACTTCTAACTTCAGAACACATACCTTGCGACGGCACAAAGTTCGTTCTAACAATTTTCCAATACTAATGCCCAATATCCAATATGAATCTCCTCAAACATGGAGAAGATAAGAAGGTAGTTGATGGGCTCACACCAGAACGAGGCATACGTATTGGTCAAACTAACACATTCAGGTAGGTCGGTCTGAGTTTGATTTGACGATAGCCCAATTCAAACCAAAGATTTGTAGGATAGCATATCCACAAAGGAGATACCACCTAGCTTCAACACGGACAGACTAGACATCCCTTTGAGAAGGAACTATATCATACAGAGCTTTTGTCTTTCAACTCTCCAAGTTGTGTAAGCTCAACCGAATAATTCAGGGCATCCAGCACGATTTTCTTGGAGACAGGAGTTGTTCAGGGAACCAGCTTACTCATAAGCTCAACATCACGGTCAGGTGACAACCTAGCAATACTTCTGGGAAGACCTACAGAATATCACGATCCACCTACAGGATATCACGACATACCGGTGGATCTTGAGTTCGAGAGAGGATCATGCCTTTCAAGGCACAACGAGGTGGTCTTGGGAGCTTCGGCACGAACCTAGCTCTTTGACCGAGGAATGGCACCAGAGAAAACGAACTTGGGAACACAGTTCAACTCATTTTATTGATCGGCTAACCAATCATGCTCAGAGGGACAAGGAATGTCCTTGGATTTCGGCACAGTAAGAACTCTGAGAATACCGGATAGTTACATTATTGCTCACGTCTCATCATCCTCGAGTAACAAGTTACTTGGAGAACGGGGAGTAACAACGTGTAAGAGCATCACTTCGTCAAGAGGATCATGATACTTAGCAGGATTGCACACTCTTTATACCAAGATATCGTGTACTCTAAGATGGAACAAAACAGAGACTAATAAACCTCTTACTCTGTGGACTACAAAACTTTGACCTAGCCCGAGAAGTGGACAAGGTACTGGAGTTTGTTTCTCCTGACAAGACGAAGTGGAAAGCCTTGACGGATCAAGAGAGTGACTTGCATCGGAACATACCAACGCACAATAAAACTTTACTGTCAACTGACAGACAAAGGTTGGAAAGCAGATCAGAGTTCGAAACATACTCAGGAGAATCCTAAGATGTTGAGGACACACCGGTTATTACTCAATTGTGATAACCATGCCCAAAAGGAGAGATGCAGCAGAGTCATAAACATAGATGGGGGATCCGCTAAGAGAATTCTGGTCATAACCCAGATGGTTCCAAGACAGAATCTCCAGCTATGGCAGAGTTAAAGTTACATAGCCATCCGAGGTGTGGGAAATTAAGGTTCAACCATTTACCACACAGACCACATAAAGGACTTGGGTTAAAGGTCAGCTTCATGTGCCGAGAATCATAAATAGCATAACAATCACATGGGTAACAACCCACACAATTCATCATGCCAGAATCACAGCGCAATCCGGGACCTTCGGTTCAAGACCTTGGGTTCCTCCATTCTCTGGGTTTTAACCGTGGTCTTGAAGAATTGGAGTTGCATCAGTCCGGCAAAAGGGGTTGGAGACTCTGAATCCGACAACCTGATACATAACTAGAGATGGATCCCAGCCTTTAAGATCGCGTGGTTCCTACTCCGACGCCTATTTGTAACTCGTGAGCTGGAGTGACAGGTTAACAGATTTAGGAACGACCCACCCAACGTGTCACCTAATTTTTGATACACCAGATGAGATAACGAAACCTTTTTAATTCCAATAGAGGTAAGGTGACTCAGAGTTGGAGCGATACCAGGTAAGGAGTAAAAAGAATCCTAAGCAAGTTTTCACAACTCATTTTTAGTTTCAAAATAGTTTTCACAAACACTAGACTCAACATCGACCAGTAGAAGGGTTTCCTACAGGCAGTACGGCTCTGATACCAACTTGTGGCGCCCCGACCCGACTGCTATACAGTGATACTGTGTCTCCGGTAATCCGTTACCACCAGACACACTATCAAAGCATAATAGAGAGATCAAGACTTGTGGAACAACTGGCACATCACAGACTCTATGACACAAATCATTATAGTTCAACTCTTATAATAGAGAAAGATAGCAAATGACAACCAGAGGTCACAGACCCAACATTGCAACAAGCGAAGCGAATTAGGTTGTTCTAAACAACAAGAACCAAATTATAGCGTAAGAGGCCTACAGGTAAACATTCAAGCGCCAGCTGTTCCGGGATGTCCCAAGCTGCCACCTGGGAACCCCAGACTACTCGTCGACGTCCACAAAGAACCCACCTTTGAGGTCGGTGAAGTCCTCCTCTGAAACAAAACAAACGACGTTGAGTTTGACGAACTCGCAAGATTAAATATAGAGCTTTAGCTCGATGAGGCTGTCAAAATTTTATGGCTGTTTTGCATAAAGCTGATTTTATTTCTGAAAACATAACTCAGAGGCATCGACTAATCAGAGTACTTTTAAAAGGGGTAAGAAGTAACTCTTTTCTTTGATCATCTTACTCATCATAAACCACCATCATCAACCGTAGTACCTGTTTCACCAAGGCACCTCCCCGAATCACCCTCGAGGAAGTCAACCTTGCATTCTTGAGTGGTACCTCTAGTACTCAGGTTTTAATCATTCCGTTCAAGTTTTCTATGGTCTCTGAATCCGTCACCAAGTCGTCCTTAACCGTGGACACGGCTTTTCGAAAAGATTTACCCTGCAGGGGTGTACAATGTTTACCACGCGTACCGTCCGGCCCATTACCTGATCATTAGCTTTCTTCCTTGGAAAGCCGGCTGGGTGGGAGCGGTGTCGACTTCTCCCTCGTTAAGGACTTTCCAGGATCATCAGTGGCGGTAGGACTGCCAGGATCACAACACCCCGCCCCACGGCCACTCATTTTCCTAACACCACCATCCTCATCTCAGTTCATACCACCATCATCACGCACGCGCAAATGGAAGCCCGAACTAGAGGACCCTGGCTAGCCCGCCCGAGTTATTTAGTCTATGAGGGTTCCTGCAATTGCATAGGCCTCACGCATGGGTGTACGCTCGGTCTTGGCTCGAAGGGGAGAACTCGCACTTAGGCGACGAGAACGAGACAACCCACCACATCCACTGTGGCCTCTCATCCCCGCCTTTAAACAGTTTATTAACGTCACCACCATTTCTCCATCACATCCGAACATCCCATCACTGTCACAACAATGAAACATCCACCGGACTGCTAAGCATTTCACTAAGCATGGCTAAGCATATACCTAGCATAGTTAAGTAACTCCGGCAGCAATACATTCCTATGGATATTAGGAGGGGTAACAGGTAATGGCATCGGAAAATTAATGCAACTATAGGATACTCTAATCCCACCAAATTGACATTTGGAACCGCATGCAATATTATAGTGGAGAAAATAATTGCGGAAAACATAGGAGGAGACATGCTCAGAGGGGGGATTACGCTTGCCTTGTTCGAGATACTGGTAGTACGGGTCGTCGGGGTATTGTGGTGGAACCCCGACTGCTTGATCTATCGATGCATAAGAACACCGGAAAGAACACAATCAAATATCACTCCAGCAAACCAAATGCAATGCACATTCACATGATGGCATGACATTGTTAATGCACTGGAATTATTATACAGAATCTATCAATTTAAATGGGGTGCAAAATTAATTAGTTCGACAAGGGAGAAACAAGTCCCAACTTTGTTTTTAATGCTTTCCTGTGCTATCAATTCAGGTAAACATGCATGAAAATGAAGCCACTGGTTAGTTGCTGACTTGATGATCATTTTGACCCATTCAACATCATTTTTGGAATACCTTCGAATTAATCATGAATTTCCAAAGTTGCATTTCAGTACTGCCATTTTTAGTGTTTTCAACATACAGAGGATTTAAATTGCTCAGTTATGCCCAAATAAAATATCGATGGGAAGAGGGTGTCAAGACAAATTTTTAGACACCTTAATTGCTCAATTTGGAATTACAGAGCTAAAGTTATTAATTTTCAAAGTTTGCCATTTATTCTGCAATTTCTGTAATTAATTTAAAGAGGCAATTTATTTTAAGCTAACATGTGTCAAGATGACAGAGACATGTAGAGCACACTTTTCTGAACATGTGGAAATTTGAATCATCCAATTTGGAGCATTTTTCAATTTGTTATTGATTTTAGAATTAAACATTTGAACTGCAATTCTGTTTTCTTTCTTTTCTTTAAAACAGAGAAAACCGTGAAACGTTTTTCACCGGGCCCGTGGCTAGCCCAGGCCACTGACTAGTGGGCCCGTGCAACGCTGGCAAGCCACGCAAGCGCGCGGGCCCAGCGGCCGGTTTGACCACGGCGAGGCGCGGGACGGCGCGGAGGGGCGCGCGGCGGCGATCACGGCCGCGTCGATCTACTGCGCGAGGGAGCGCGCTACGGACGGCTTTAGACTCGCACGGACGTGGGGAGCACGAATACGGCGGCGCCGCTAGCTAATGTTCGCTGGAGCGACGGAATCATCCTCGACGGGCGGCGGCCGGCGGCGGTCTAAGGGCGAAGCGTCGAACTACGGCGAGTTAGGGAGGGAAAAGATGTCCCCGAGGACGGCATGCTTACCCTAGATGCGTGGGAACGATCCGTTGGTGCAGAGGTGGACGGAGACGGCGGCAATCGACGGCGGAGCTCCGGTCGGAGTCGAGGAAGAAGAGGATGGCGGCGGCGGTTTGGGGTTTCCCCGGCTCGATTCCTTCGACGTGGTTGCAGAGGGAGACGAGGCGGAGCAAATGGTGGTGCTCGATCTACTCTTCGCGTGCTCAAACGACGGCGATGCTCGGCGGCGATCTAGCTAGGGTTCGGCCATGGCGGCGGATGGAGAACGGAGAGGGGGCGAGCGAGGGCTGTGGTGCGTGTCGGGCAGAGGAGCACGGGGGGGCCTGGCTGCTCTTCTAGCGCGTCGAGGCGCAGGGAGGGGCCCCGGCATCGCCGTGTCGCCATGGCGGCTAGGCGGTGCGGCTCGGCCGCGCGGCGTGCGTCGCTACAGAGGAGGACGGCCATTTTGCAAAGAACCCCCTGCCTGCATTTTTCCGTTTACAAAGAAGCCCTTGGCTGTTTCTTTCAAATATCCAGTAGCTTTTCCCAGATTTAATTGAGGCACTTAAACAATTTATGAAAATTTGGGAAAATTCAGGGAGCCTCCCAACATCATGTAGATGCACCCCAAAAATTGGTGTTGCAAAATAAAAAGTTTTGAGCAACATTTGTTCATAGTGATTGTTTATGGCATTTTTGGGAAAACCAAAATGAATTTACTTTTGAATTTTTGAACCAGTGCAAAGTATTAAATCTTGAACCCTTGGAACTTCCTTGACAAATATGGATTTGCATTTGTATTTGTGTTTGCCAAGAACAAGCACATTTGACTTACAAGGATTGAATTTGATTTGGTGCCCCTATTTTCATTTGTTTTAATTTGTTTTCATCACTTGATTTCAACTTGAGCAATAAAACAAATGATGCCATGATGCATGAATGAGAAGCAAAAGTGAAAATTTGGTTCAAATTTTACAGTACCAAAAGTGGGCTGTTACAGCATCCTTGTGACTTTGTCCCAAAAATTTTCGTGCACCAGATCGACGCTCGCTGCATCGACCTCCGCCGTCCGCCGCGGGACCAACTCCGGGGAGCGATACGGGGATAAGCAGACCGCCCCCGTCCGCCGCGACCTCTTCCTCGACCTCGCCACGACCTCCCGATCCTTGTGGTATGACCTGACCTTCTCCTCTCTCTCGTTCGTCGCATGCGTGCACGCCGGCCATGGCGCCGCCGCAGATCTTGGTCGCCGGAGCTTCTCCGACCAGCCGCGCCGCCCGTTTTAGGTCAAACCACCCGGAGTCGTTAGATCTTCGATCTACGGTGTAGATTAGATGACTTATGCGAACAGGTACCGACGAATCAGAGGAGGCCACGTCGACGCCGAGTCAGCGCTCCGTCAGAAGCTCAGTCAGCGCCCCGTCAGCAGGCAAAGCCTCGTCAGCGCCAGCGTGGAAACGACTTTTTCCTGTTTTATTTTAATCGACGGTTTTGCAGAAAAGACCCTAGGTCTTAGATCTATTAGTACTTTTTATTGTTTTGGCCAAATTTTACAAATTTTATGTTTCCGAAAAGCTCTCGACGTGTAGAATCTTTTTGCGGTATTAGTTTTACGTTTTGTCAAACTTAGATGTGTTCAAATTTCAAATGGGAAGTTTGAGTATTTTTTACATAACTTTTGCTTAAAAATAGCTTTTTGAGTAATTCCAATTGCTACAGCTTTTTTAGTTATCCCCTGGCCGTAGGAACACCTCTTTTATTTTTGGAAGTTTTTTTGCTGCGAATTTGTATTTATGTAATAGTTATTCCATTTTTAGGAGTTGTTTAATTATATTTATTATTTAAAAATTATTTTTATCACATTTTCGAATCATGCATGACTTAGTGATAATTAGAAAGAGTTGAGGTGCGCTTAGAGTTACTTAGAAAATTTTTGTATCTCATGATTGTCATCTTTTCCTTAGATTTTTTTTGCATATCATGCATGTCATATTTTCCTTGCATATCATGCTTGTTGTGTTTCATGTGTTAGAATTTTCGGAGGAAAACGAGGATTATTGCAACTGCTGCTACTGCTCTTCTTGTTGCCAAGGCAAGTTGCACACCTCATAAATTTCCTACGTATTTTGTCTATGCATGAGTAGAAATTTTTCTTAAGCATGTGTAGGACTTAGTAGAATTGCTATGCTAAAACTGTTTAGAATAGCTCCCCTTTACTAGATGGTCTAGCATCCCATTTTAACTTAGTGGATTATTGAAGTGCAATGCAAAAGTTGTTTTTATGAAAAGCTAAATTCTACTAAGTTAAAATGAAACACCTGGGTGGAGTTGGTTTTGATAAGAGGATGTTTGAGTTGAGTGTTGTCCCCAGGGGTTTTACCTGAGGGATATTCACTTGTGGATGGCCACCCAGGAACAAAGGGACCAAAGTTTTCTCCAAGTGAAGATTGCTTCCAGTGCAGCCATTGGTCATATGGGCTCTGTCTTGATGGATTAAGTTGTGTGGACTCATCCCGGCTTGACAGGTGGTGGTAGAGGTTTGTAGGTGTGGCGCGGCAGGCCAGTAGGGGTGGGAAAATGCTTCTGAAAAATCTCGTCTCAATCTTCTCCTTTTCCTTAGCCTAAATGAGTGCATAGGATAGTTTGGGCTGATTGGGTCTAATGGTGAACGTGCACAACCTCTCGAGAGTGTCAAACTAAGTACTTAGCCGTGTCCCCGGTTACGGACAATTCTGAGCAGCTGATCAAGGATGTCAGCGGAGGCTCCCAACATTCCAACTTCTATATAAAACTTGAAGGGTGAACAAGGGTAGATGAGACTATGGTTTTCATGCCATACTTGTCTCAATTTGAAGAAAATGTTTTACAAAGTGTTAGGAAAAATTGGCTTTATGCAAAATAGCCTTGAACTCCACCAGCCAAATATGCATATAGGTTATTAGAGTTATTCCACTAAGTGTCCACAGAGTGTCACTTGCCAGTTCCATTTTATATGGTTCTGACCCACCTTGTTGCAACATTTTTCCTATTGCAGGATGTTCAGACGATGAGTGAGGTTTCGTATAAGGATTTCGAGTCTACAACCAACATGTTTTCGCCTGTGGCACATGAAGATGATGGAGACTCACTGCTACTTTTATTTCCGCTGCTTTACTCTTTCAAAGCTAGCTTCGTGCTATGCAATTTGTAATGGATATTTTCCTAAGTACTGGATCCACGTGTAATAATTGATACTTTGTTGTGATATTACATCATAGACTGTGTGTGCAAATGAATCGATCCAGGGGTTTGCACTATACACAGGGATCTTGCCAATTTTTAAGTGCAGGTCCGCTACAGATGGTATTAGAGCACTGTGTTGCCTGTAGGTTCGAAACCCTAAGTTTGGATAAAAATAGGTTTGACCATAGTATTGAAAATCTATTTTTATTCTGTTTGCTAAAAACAAAACTTTTCATTTTATCTTTCTCATAAACTCTCATCTGACACTCATTTTCTAAATGTCTTCTCTTATTTTTAGATGACCAGCCTCATCGAATCCATCAAGAAAGGACCAGTGATGACCATGACTCTACAATGTGAGACTGATTTTCCAAATGCACTTAAGGATAACATGAAGAGCTTGGGATTTGAAGGAGAAGCATTATACAAAGGATTTCCTTTCATGGATGAAGGTCAAGAGTACTGGTGGGTTCAACTCCATATATGCAAGAGCAAAGACGATGACCACAAGACCAAAGGTTGCTGCATGTTCACAAACCCAATACCCACACATCATTCTTTGATTCCGCAAGAAGTGCAGCATGGGAGGCCATCAAGTACCTCGGAGCAAGATTTCGATTTAGACTTCACAACACCCAGAAGTATCTTGGTGAACTCAAGAAAATAGAGGAGGAACTCGATGCACTCAAGAAGGAGATAGACTAGACCACCTTATATTAGAATAACGAGATGTTGATGATGTATTAACCTATCAAATTGTGGTATGGCTGTACTATCGTATTTATTTCCCATAACCTTGGGGTGCTTCAACCCAAAACGATTAGTTCGATTTTCTCAAAAGATGTATTGGAGTTTAACGAATTTGGTTGATTGTGTTAATTGCTTGTATGGGTAGGAATATTTCTCCTAGATCTGTCTATCTTTTGCTCATCTATGCTTAAACCACAGATGCCTCCCCGCCGTGATCCTCACAACAACAACAACAACACTGATGCAATGCTTCACAGATGATGGCAGGACTCAGCTGATGACTATGATGGCTCAGTTCATGGCCAATCAGAATGGACCGCCACCTCCACCACCGCCACCACCTCCTCCCCAAGTGGACAGGCTTGCCAGATTTCTGAGGCTCAGGCCTAACAAGTTCTCCAATGCAGCTGAGCCAATTGTGGCAAATGATTGGTTGCGCTTCCGTGCACAAGGATCTGGTGACTTGTGAGTGTACTGATCCTGAAAATGGTAAGGTTTACCGCTCATCTGTTGGAAGGACCAGCTTCTCAATGGTGGGACTTATAAATCACCCACCCTCTGGACACTTTGACTTGGGATACCTTCAAGGAAGGCTTTCGTGATGCTCACATCTCCTCAGGCATTATGAACTTGAAGCAAGAAGAATTTCGCAACCTGCGACAGGGGAACAGAAGCCTTAAGAAATGGGATGACTTTCATTCATTGTCTCGTTATGCTCCTGAAGACATTGACACTGATGGTAAGAGAAAGGCAAAATTTCTCAAAGGGCTGAGTGACGAGCTGAAGATTCCTTTGTCAGTCGCATACGCTCCGAACTATCAGACCCTCCTAGACCAAGCAATCATACTGGAGGATAACATCAAGAAGGCTGAAAACAGGAAGAGGAAGCTGTGGGTATCAACAAACATCATCTGAACCCTTGTTCAAGAAACATTTTTCTCATGATGGACATCGCCATAGTGGAGGAAGCAGCCATAGTTGAGAAAGCAACCACAAGCATCATGATCACAACCATAATGGTGGATTCAAGGGAACAATGGAGGCCACTGGGAAGAAATGGACATGGCCATAATCATACAATGGACAGCACCACCCAAATACTGAACCCAAGAAAGATATCAGCCAAGTGCTTTGCTTCAAGTGCAATAACAAGGGCCATTATGCAATGAGTGCCCAGAAAGAAGACTGAAGAAGCTGCAAGCCAAATCCTTTCGACAAGGGCTATGTGAATCGTATCCATGTGGAAAGAGCTTTCAATGAGCCTAGTATGGTAAATGGTACGTTCTCAATTCAAATATTCAACTTGAAGTTCGACTATGAACAGAGATTCCTTTTAAGGGTGGTAGCCACCCAGTTGTGAAAACCCAGAGTTCTCAAACCTTTTGTAGCCTTTTCGAATCTCGGGGACGAGATTCATTTTAAGGGTGGTAGTCTGTAACATTCCAAGATTTTAAAAATGTTTTATTTAAAAATCAGAAAAATCAAAAACTTCTTGAAAACTGATATGTATTTTGTTTTGAATTTAAAATCATGCATGCAATTCATCTTTTTCCTGTCTTGTTTGCATTGAAAATTTCAAAAGTTGGAATTATTTTTTTCACTTTAAACTATATTTGATAAAATAATATGAATGGGCTTTACTATGCCCTATATTTTATATTTTTGATTTCTATGGTTTTATTTGTTCTATTTTAAAAATCTTGGTTTTGATTTATTTATAAAATAAGTTTTAAAATAGCTAAGTTCCAATAAATTACTTTGTGGTATTTTTATTTAATATTTTAATAGGCACAAAGATTTTATTTAAATCCTATTTTAAAATTGGACTTAACTTAAGCATTTTTGTATATATTTTTTAATTTTGTATTTTGAAATGTTTGAAAAAATGTGTGGTTGAATGTTTTAAATAACAGATCTTGATTTTACAAAAATTTAGAAACAAATTTGAGTTAATTGAAGTTTTAAAAGTAAAGTTATTATAAAAGTTTTCAGAAAAAAAAAAAAGAAAAAAGGACAAAAAAAAGAGAACAAGCCCAACTGGGCCGAAGCCAGCAGCTAACCGCGTGTGCGCGAAGCCCAGAAGCAGCCCAGCCGTGCTCTCTTTCTCCCCTTCTCTCATGCGCAGGCGGGTCCCCGCAAAAGTGACGCCAGCGATGACGTCATCGCCTTGAACCTCCAGCCCGAGATTTCCTCCCCGAATCCATCTCAATCCCCGGATCAAATTCGTCACGTTTAAAACCGATTCTATCTGTTCCCTCGAGCCCCCATATATACCCCACGAACTCCTTTCCATTTCCCCTCAAAA